>CP136060.1:435655619-436023119 GCA_032464435.1 Aegilops umbellulata
TTTTCATCAAGACCTATGTTTTCTGCCCCTTTATTCCGAACGAAGCCTAAATATTTGGTATAAGGGCATGGGACAGTGGGTGCACCAGCAGTCCACCACCATATACATAAACAGGGGCATAAAGTGGTGATTCATAATTTGTTGCCCCGAGAAACAAACGTCCAAGAAACATATCTGGGTTGGTCCATTTTTGTTCACTCTAGCCACCTACTCCTATGTGTGGATAGCAAATCTAGTCCTGGTCATACCACTGTGTACAACGTTACCCCTATATTTCCCTTTTCGACCAAGAGACCAGTTGGATGACCAGTCTGTACTACTTTCACCCCCTTTCCTTCCTGTTTGTACCAAGTCCGATATACATACTAAATTCCCCCACCCCCACTTTATTTCTTGTTTGAACCAAGTACTCCCTCCGTCCGAAAATACTTTTCATCAAAATGGATAGAAAGGGATGTATCTAGAACTAAAATACATCTAGATACATCCTCTTTTATTCATTTTGATGACAAGTATTTCCGGACGGAGGGATTCAATGACAAGTATTTTCGGACGGAGGGAGTACAAGATTCAACTCCCTGAAGTAGCTTTACCTCTAACAATAGAAGAAAAAAAATGTGACGTTGGACCATCTGATCAAGAGGGGCTGAGAGGTAGAAAATGATGCACATGCAAAAACGTAGCGAGCTGGGGAAGTAGAGCTAAGGCGGTTTCGAATGAAGATAAACCTGAAGGTCGTCGGGATGTGGATAGGTGGGCGGCGAGAGGCCGGATCCGCCCATAGGCAACGACGAAGGGATCGGAGGACCTCCCGGGCCGGCGCTCTGCTAGAGATAATGGTACGACCGGCAGTGGGTCTCCTCCCTCATTGTCGACGATGGCCTAAACGCTGCCCCTCCTCCCCTTCACCGGCGGAGGGGGATACGTCCAGATCTGTAACCAGCGGTGGGGATAGAAAGCCAATGTTTTTTGAAGGGAGAAAGACAGTGTTACTACCCCTATCTTGTTTAGATCTGGAGAGGATGAGAGTGTGTGAATAGAGCAACCCTAGCAAGGAAGCGCGGAGGCTCCGGCCTATATATACGTAGTGGGGTAGTTTTCCTTTTTCACTCCATCAAAACAATCGTTTAAAATTGGATACTACTACATGCCAGGTCGCGGGTTTTTTAGTTGTTGATTGTTTTTTGAGATAGCTACCCGCTTGTTCCAAGTGGTGTTACGGTGTGCCAGGTCACACTTTGTATCGTTCAAGTCTGGTACTACAAGTCCCTCCATTAAATGAACAACCACCCCCCCCCCCCATAAAAACCGTGAACAAGCCCACAGCTAAAATTAGCGGAGATGTGGGTTGCCCCAACATGCATTGTTATTTATATTTTCTACTCCCTCCATTCCTAAATATAGGTCTTTTTGTTTAGCCACACTTAAGACAAGAATTTTTTTATTAGCAGCGAACCCCACATGTCATAGACATAAAAATTGTGGCAAGATTCCCTTAGGCAAGCCAAAGTGTGTCTAATAATTTGAGCAACTCAGGTTAGGCAAGTGTGGAAAGTGTGGGAAAAATAATGTGGCAACATAAGACAAACATAGTCACAATCCAAACAGCCCCGTAATTATTTGTGACATGCATGAAAATTTGGTTAGTTAAATTTATAGTCAAAATTTGGCAAGGTGCATCAAATCAACACATGCAAGTATCAAAAGGAAAGTCACGGCATGCATGCATGCGTTGTACTCCCTCCGTTTCCAAATATGAGTCTTTTTAGAGATTGCAACAAGTGACTACACACGAAGCAGAATATGTCTACTCCTACATACGAAGTAGCCCATTTGAAATGTGTAAAAAGACTTATATTGAGTGCAGTGCTTTGATGTGTCACGTCAACTCGTACAAGACCGAGAAATTTGATTACTACAACGCCCTCTCGCTCGCGGACTGAGCTCCGGTGCCTTAACTGCACCCCTTTGGCTGAATGATAGGAGGGCCAACCACCTGTTGGGCCCACCTGTCATAGACGCAAAGGCAGGAGCAGTAAGTAGAAGCTTTCGCTACACGCTATCCCTCCCGCATGAGGTGGACGGACATGCACCAGTGGATTTGATACTGTAGAAATAGGAGTAACATCATTGTTCGTCTTCTCGAAGAGGCGAAGAGCCAAGCGCAACCGGAATGTGGCAGTTGCGAACGCTCGCGTGGTGCGGTTCCTTGGAGTACTGATACGTCTCCAACGTATCTATAATTTTTGATTGCTCCATGCTATATTATCTACTGTTTTGGACTATATTGGGCTTTATTTTCCACTTTTATATTATTTTTGGGACTAACCTATTAACCGGAGGCCCAACCCAGAATTGCTGTTTTTTGCCTATTTCAGTATTTCGGAGAAACAGAATATCAAACGGAGTCCAAACGGAATAAAATCTTCGGGAACGTGATTTTCTCACCGAACGTGATCCAGAGGACTTGGACCCTACTCCAAGAAGTACCGGAGGCAGTCTCGAGGGTGGGGGGCATGCCCCCTGCCTCGTGGGCCCCTCGGTGCTCCACTGACGTACTCCTTCCTCCTATATATACCTACGTACCCCAAACGATCAGAACAGGAGCCAAAAACCTAATTCCACTGCCGCAACCTTTTGTATCCGCGAGATCCCATCTTGGGGCCTATTCCGGAGCTCCGCCGGAGAGGGCCGTCATCACGGAGGGCTTCTACATCATCATAGCCTCTCCGATGAAGTGTGAGTAGTTTATCTCAGACCTTCGGGTCCATAGTTAGTAGCTAGATGACTTCTTCTCTCTTTTTGAATCTCAATACAAAGTTCTCCCCCTCTCTTGTGGAGATCTATTCGATGTAATCTTCTTTTTGCGGTGTGTCTGTTGAGACCGATGAATTGTGGGTTTATGATCAAGTCTATCTTTGAATAATTTTTGAATCTTCTCTGAATTCTTTTATGTATGATTGGTTATATTTGCAAGTCTCTTCGAATTATCAGTTTGGTTTGGCCTACTAGATTGGTTCTTCTTGCCATGGGAGAAGTGCTTAGCTTTGGGTTTGATCTTGCGGTGTCCTTTCCGAGTGACAGAAGGGGCAGCAAGGCACGTATTGCATCTTTGCCATCGAGGATAACAAGATGGGGTTTATTTCATATTGCATGAATTTATCTCTCTACATCATGTCATCTTGCTTAAAGCGTTACTCTGTTTTTAACTTAATACTCTAGATGCATGCTGGATAGCGATCGATGAGTGGAGTAATAGTAGTAGATGCAGAATCGTTTCGGTCTACTTGTCACGGAGGTGATGCCTATATACATGATCATACCCTAGATATTCTCATAACTATGCTCAATTCTGTCAATTGTTCAACAGTAATTTGTTCACCCACCGTAGAATACTTACGCTCTTGAGAGAAGCCACTAGTGAAACCTATGGCCCCAGGGTCTATTCTCATCATATCAATCTCCATCACTTTAATCTTGCTTTGCCTTTTTAGTTTGCCTTTTACTTTTACTTTGCATCTCTATACCAAAAATACCAAAAACATTATCTATCAGTTCTCACTCTCGTAAGTGACCGTGAAGGGATTGACAACCCCTAATCGCATTGGTTGCGAGTTGCTATCGATTTGTGCAGGTACGAGGGACTTTAGCGTGGCCTCCTACTGGATTGATACCTTGGTTCTCAAAAACTGAGGGAAATACTTACGCTACTCTGCTGCATCATCCTCTCCTCTTCGGGGAAAACCAACGCAAGCTCAAGAGGTAGCAAGTACTAACCAGGCTCTTGCATGAGACAAAATTGCTATTGTTTAACAATTAAACTCCATTATCCAATGGTTGATACTCATTCTACATAGGTCCATGCGCTTAGCACCGTTTCCTCCTGGGGTCACCAATGTTTATTTGCTAATTAATAGCATTGCATGCAATGAACTAGGCACTGCAAGTCATTAAAAGCATGCACACCTCTCATCTCTTATTGGTTGATATGTCAAGAAACAAGAAACAAGGTAGAAGTTAATGCACCGCGCCTAAGTGTTTTGGGACTATTTGGTTTTCGTAAGATGACTTACACACCTAGACGGAGGGAGCAGTATAGTCCTCTAAACCGGAAAGGAGTATTTGCCTTTCTAGAGATTTCAACAAGTGACTAGACTACATCGTGTGCAGTACTCCCTCCCTTCCGGTTTATAGGGCTCAAATCTCAAATATCATGAACCAAGGCATTTTGTGATTGGAGGAATGTATCTCGTATGAGGGAGTCCTGGATTAGGGGGTGTCCGAATAGCCGGACTATGACCTTTGGCCGGACTCCTGGACTATGAAGATACAAGATTGAAGACTTCATCCCGTGTCCGGATGGGACTTTCCTTGGCGTGGAAGGCAAGCTTGGCGATGCGGATATTCAAGATCTCCTACCATTGTAACCGACTTTGTGTAGCCCTAACCCTATCCGGTGTCTATATAAACCGGAGGGTTCTAGTCCGTAGGACAACTTCATCATACAACAATCATACCATAGGCTAACTTCTAGGGTTTAGCCTCCTTGATCTCGTGGTAGATCTACTCTTGTACTACCCATATCATCAATATTAATCAAGCAGGAGTAGGGTTTTACCTCCATCGAGAGGGCCCGAACCTGGGTAAACTTCGTGTCCCTTGTCTCCTGTTACCATCCGGCCTAGACGCACAGTTCGGGACCCCCTACCCGAGATCCGTCGGTTTTGACACCGACATTGGTGCTTTCATTGAGAGTTCCTCTGTGTTGTCACTTTTAGGCCTGATGGCTCCTTTGATCATCAACGACGAGGCGGTCCAGGGTGAGACTTTTCTCCCCGGACAGATCTTCGTCTTCGGCGGCTTCACACTGCGGGCCAATTCGCTTGGCCACCTGGAGCAGATCGAAAGCTACGCCCCTGGCCATCAGTTAAGGTTTGGAAGGTTAAACTACACGGCAGATATCCGCGAGGATTTGATCTTCGACGGATTCGAGCCACAGCCAAGCGCGCCGCACTGTCTCGAGGGGCATGATCTAGCTCTGCCGCCGAACAGTGCCCTGGAGGCCGCACACGCACCGGTTCTGACCCTTAATTCGGAGCCTATTGCGCCAATCGAGGATAAGCGGTTGGACGTCACCTCGGGGGCTGCGATCTCAAAGGCGATCAAGCCAAACGCCAGCCCCGCACTCTGCATGACCCATGACTCCAAGGATCCGGATTCCTCTTCAGACTCCGACCCCCCCGTGCCCCTGCCGATCGAATCCGATCGGGCGCCGATAATGGAGTTCACCGCCGCAGACATCTTTCAGCACTCGCCCTTCGGCGACATCCTGAATTCTCTAAAGTCTCTCTCTTTATCAGGAGAGCCCTGGCCAGACTACGGTCAGCGAGATGGGATACAGACGATGAAGAAATTCAAAGCCCACCCACCACCCACTTGGTAGCCACTGTCGACAATATAAACGACATGCTCAACTTCGACTCTGAAGACATCGACGGTATGGACGACGATGCAGGAGACACACACGAACCAACGCCTATATGGCGTTGGACAGCCACCCCACCTCATGATGTGTACATGGTGGATACCCCTAAAGGTAGCGACCATGAGGAAAACGGGGATAGAACGAAGGATCAATCCCTTGAAAAACAATCAAAGCGTCGGTGTAAACGCCGACCCAAGCCCCGCCTCGACACAGACCCAGCCATAGAGCAGGATGAGCCAACAGGCGATGAGCATGCCCTAGAGCAACCGTCCGAACAGGGCAGCCCGGATGAAGAAACCGAGCATCCCTCCCCTGGCGAAAATGGCATTCCGGACAACCTTACGCCGGATAAACCCGCGGAGAAGAAGAACCTCCACAAGAGGCTCGTTGCAACCGCACGCAGCCTGAAAAAACAGAAGCGGAAGCTCAAGACTGCAGAAGATGCACTCAGGATCAGATGGAGTAAAGTAATCAACAGCGCAGACAAATACGGCGATAGTCGCCGCACTAAAAGCTATCCGAAGCGAAAGCTACTTCCTGAATTCGACGAAGAGGCCTTCGAGCCCTCGCACTCAAAAAGTAAGAAAGCCACACGGTCGGATAGACGACCCCATAGCCAGCATAAAGCGGCAAATGGCGCCGCACTTAAGCCGGCATGCGACCCACTTATGGATTCGCATCAAAAAGATGGGCCAGCCAGGTCCATTTATGGGCCAAGAAAGCGAGCTCTCGTAAGCAATGCAATAAAACCAATATCAGAATCCGGCACACCCAAATACAGGGGCGCCGCACATCCCCTATGTTTCACCGATGAGGTCCTGGATTATGAATTTCCAGCGGGATTCAAACCCGTAAACATAGAGGCATATGATGGAACAATAGACCCTGGAGTCTGGATAGAGGATTACATCCTCCACATACACATGGCTAGAGGAGATGATCTCCACGCCTTCAAATATTTACCACTAAAGCTTAAAGGACCAGCCTAGCATTGGCTTAAAAGCCTTCCTGAAACACAATTGGAAGCTGGGAAGAGCTCGAGGACGCTTTCCGAGCAAGTTTTCAAGGGACTTATGTCCGTCCTCCGGACGCTGACGACCTCAGCCACGTAACACAACAGCCCGGAGAGTCAGCTCGGCAGTTCTAGAATAGATTTCTTACTAAAAAGAATCAGATAGTCGACTGTCCGGACGCCGAAGCCCTAGCAGCTTTTAGGCACAATGTCCGAGATGAGTGGCTCGCCATACACCTCGGCCAAGAAAAGCCAAGAACAATGGCCGCATTAACAAGCCTCATGACCCGCTTTTGCGCAGGAGAGGACAACTGGTTGGCAAGATGTAGCACCAGCGACCCAAGTACATCCGAAACAAGGGATGGAAACGGAAAACCGCGACGCAACAAGGAACGTCGCCGGACTAAGGAAAACAGTCCAAAGAGCACGACAGTCAACGCCGGATTCAAAAGCTCATGGCAGAATCAGAAAAAGCCGCCCATCCAGGATAACAGAGATGATTTATCCAACCAAAACAAAATCCTGGACAGGATATGCCAAATACACAGTACTCCAGGGAGGCCTGCTAACCATACCCACAGAGATTGTTGGGTTTTCAAACAATCCGGCAGACTCAACGCCGAACACAAGGGGCTCGAAACACCAAGTGAGGACGAGGACGAACCCCAAAAGTAGAGCACGAGGAAACAGAAGAATTTCCCACAAGAAGTAAAAACAGTAAACCTACTTCATATAACAAAATGTGCGGCCCCCATAAAGGTACGCGCCACACGACCCATCCCAAAGGGGTCCCGCCACTGGTTTTCAAAACCAATCATCTTCGACCATCTGGATTATTCAAGAAGTACCAGGAATGCAGGCTGGACTGCCTTGGTACTCGATCCAATAATCGGCGGGCTCCAGTTTTCAAATGTCCTAATGGACGGAGGCAGTGGACTAAACCTGATATATCAGGACACAATCCGTCACATGGGGATAGACCCAACAAGAATCCGTCACAGCAAAACCTCCTTTCAAGGGGTAACGCCAGGTCCGGACACCCGGTGCATGGGTTTTCTCCGGCTTGAAGTTATATTCGGCTACCCCGATAACTTCCGTCGTGAAAAGCTAACTTTCCACATCGTCGCATTCTCAAGTCGCTATCAAGCACTACTAGGACGTGAAGCTTTCGCCCGCTTTAACACAATACCGCATTATGCATCTCTCACGCTTAAAATGCCCGGTCCACGAGGCATCATCTCCTTGAAGGGGAAACATTGAGCGCTCCTCCCCCGAGCGGAGGATAGTGCAGCCGCTTTAATAGCCCCACAATACAATGGCTTCACCAGCCAGAACATCCGAACAGGTCATTAAAACCACGGGCACGGTTAGACAAGCCCGGCATGCCCTAGGGGCTCCACATATATAAGAGAAAATAAAGCTCAATTTTACACATTATACTTTGTTTATTTTAAACTTTTGTTCGGCACGACCCATTTTAAACTCAGTTCCTCTCTTTTACAGATGAACGTCGTGCGGCGCCCATCCAGGATATGGCACAACGGAGACACAGGCGCAGACGTGTAGTAGGGACCCGTCCTAAGGATTCTTTTTAGATTAAGACCCTGCGTAAACCTTTTTTACCGCCTCTTGTTGCTACATATCCCTTGGTTTCTCTGCTACAACCAAGGAGGAGGCTAGCATCTTGGCATGTGGCCACGTCAGATTTTTTGCACGTACCTGGACACTAGGGGCTTTTTAATAAAGAGTGTTGTTTTGCCCGCACTTATAAAGACCGAACACCTTAGGGACTGTTCGGCGTCGCGAGTTTTGGCATTATATGCATCAGCTCCGAATCATGTCTTTGGTCAAATGTTGGGTTGCCCGGCTCCTGAGTTCGGCTACCTTACGTTCCGCTCTATCGGCTAAGGTAGCACCAGGAGAACTACTGCGATTGTGCCCCGGTTAGGCCGGGCGAGCACCTCAGTAGAGAAAGCCGAAAACTGACTGTCATGATGTAGCGTGAGACTGGTCAGCCACTCGATGACCTACCGGAATCTATAGGATTCCTCTGCCTTAACAAAGGGCCGTTTCCCGGCCAGGCACATACGCGCCCCGAACTCGGGCGAGCGCAGTCGCCACCAAGGGGCTACCTAAATAGTCCCCCCCATCAAGCTCCTATGGCTAAGTGAAAGTGTTAAAGCATTATAGTCCAGTTGCCTGGCCCGCTGCGCTATCACCTCCTTTGTAGGACCAAGACGTTGGATTAAGTGTGAAAATGCGTCTTCTGCGAGCACCCCCGCACTATGTGCGTGGGGGCTGAAGCCAACGACTACCATCTTTCAGATTTTGTATATATATCTTAAAACGGCCGCACAGGAGGTGTTCCCAATACTTGAAGGCACAAGTATAAAAGGCCACTACAATTTCTCAAAATATTGCTTTATAATTACATATGCTATCATAACATAGCGTCCTTTGAGCACTTCGTCTCTATTGCACGAGCGCCCTCAAGGACTTCTTGAAAATAGTGCTCGGAGGATACTCGGCTTTTGTCCGAATCTCGGGACGCAACAACGGTGGTCTCCATCTATGCCCAGTATGTCTTGAAATGGGCAAGAGCCATCCGCGCGCCCTCTATGCATGCTGACCTCTTCATCGCATTGATACGCGGCACCGTGTCAAGGAATTGCTGCACCAAGCTGAAATAACTCTTCGGCTCCGATCTCCCCGGCCACAGATGACCCATGACGTACTTCATGGCGAGTCCGGACAACCTATTCAGTTCGGCCCATTGAGCCAGGCAATCGTCCACTGCCAGTGGACGCTATGGATTGTGGAACTGCGACCAGAAAAGCTTTTCTACTTTGCGATCTTTTAGATCTCGAAAGTGTTCAGTCGCATCAGCAGCACTTGCTGCCAAATCCAGATAGGTGTCCTCCACACTCCACATCCGGTCTAACGGAGCAAACTTCGGATCACAAAACTTCGTCCACAGCATAAAGGGCTTTCCAGCCGCAATCTGTTCGGCCTGACGCAGCTCCTCCTTCGCAGCTCTCATCGCAGAGCGAGCGTCCTTGGCATCGGCAACGGACTTCTCTAAGTCCGTCTGTCTCGCCCGGTCTTCTTTCTCAAGAAGTTTGCAATGGTCAGCAGCGCCCTTTAACTTCACGGCCATCTCGGGCATCTCCTCCTTGCTTCGGCAGTGAGTAGCCTGTTCGGCTCTCAGCTCTTCAAGGGCTTTCTCGGCAGCCGCATCGCTTTTTCTGGTTTGTTCCTTAGCTCGGGCAAGTTCTGCCCTAAGACTCTCCACGACGGCCGCACCATCTGCGTCAGGCACACACATCGTAAGACACTGGCATGAAGCTCTTCTTACCTGAGGCCGCCCGAGGAATTACCTACCTTGAGCCTCGTCAAGCCGCTTGTTGACAAGCACGATGTCGGCATCTGCCACGTCTAGTTGCCGCTTTAGTTCGGAAAAATCATCAGTTCGACTCGATTCCAGACACCTCGCCACCTACATTCAAAGGCGACATCTTAGACCTAGGATTATGATCCTCTGCGTGCCGTCATTTCTTGACGACGCGCAGAGTCTCAGGGGCTACTATCTACACAGGGCGCATCCTACTTATGCTCAACTAACAAAAGTGTACATTATCTAACGTACCTCAAAACCCGTCAGTAAACTCTTGACGGCCTCATGCAATCCGCTTTCTGCGGATGAAATCCTTTCAATCACCGTGCCCATCAATGCACGGTGCTCCTCCGAGATGGAAGCTCGCCCCAGCAGAATCTTTAGCTCCTCCGGCTGAGCACCAGACGGTGTCGGACTTATCCTATGGCCTCTTTCCAAGGCCGGACGCGGAGAATCTTGGGGGGGCACATAGCTATCTTCCGCCCCTGCCGGATTCGGAGAAATACTTCGCGATGACACCTCAGGGTCACCCGCCTCGCTAGGCGGTACGGCAGGGGGAGGCGTCCCGCTCTCCATCATCTCCGGAAGAAGATCCCCCGAAGACAAGCTCTACTGAGAAGGGCTGAGGTCCGAGCTACAAGGTAAAATTTCGGTTAATCTTCTCAGATAATAAATCAAGGATTCCTCTCATCCCTCAAAAAGGAAAATCTTTCTGTACTTATGGCTCGCTGGAGGGCTGATCCCTTTGAGGGCGTAGTTCGGCCGAGGGACTCCTCGGCGTCGGGCCCTCTGACGAGGATTTTTCCCCCCGCTTCGAGGCCATGGTCTCCGGGTCGTCAGAGGCGGCCCTCTTCTTCCCCTTAGGAGAGGAATTGTCGGTTCCTCCCTTCGGAGCAGCCTCCTTCGAGGAGGCCATAGTTTCCTTGTCCTCCCCCTTACTTCCCTCCAAAGGCATTATCTTCAGCATCCTGACAAGCACGGGATCCAGCCTGGTTTTGGGAAGGGGAGCCGGACACCTGATCAGCTTTGCCTTCGCTATCCACTCCTGTTTAAAAGGACAACTCTTTTAAGGGCAGGTTTATGACAATTATAAGGATAGCAGGTCCGGGCACAAGGTTACTTACTTGAGTATCCGGGCGATTGCAGCTTAAACCTGCATCCTCGGTCAAATCCGGACACATAGCTTGTGATCCGAGAAACGATTTGTACATCTCCACGGGCGTTGCGCCCATAAAATGTTGGAGAGCTCGTGGTCCCTCCGGATTAAACTCCCACAAGTGGAGGGAGCGACGTTTGCCGGGCAAGGTCCGGTGGATCAGCATAACTTGCATCACTTTGACCAAGTTGAGGTCTCTTTGGGTAACCCCCAATCCAGCCGTTTGCTGACCCATGACGCTAGCCGTGGTGGGGGACCCGAGCGAAAGGCAGGAGGCGCCATCCACTTGGTGCCCCTGGGAGTGGTGATATAGGACCACTCTCGTTGCCATAAGCCAAGCTCCTCTTGAAAAGAGCCCTCGGGCCATGGAGCATCAGCATTCTTGCTTATAACAGCGCCTCCGCACTCTGCGTGCCGTCCCTTGATCATCTTCGGCTCCACTTTAAAAGTATTGAGACACAATCCGAAGTGTGGGGTAACACGGAGGAACGCTTCACACACGACAATGAATGAGGAGATATGGAGGATGGACTCCGGAGCTAAGTCGTGGAATTCCAGCCCGTAATAAAATAGCAGCCCCCTCACAAAGGTATCCATTGGGAAGCCTAACCCCCGAAGTAGGTGGGATATGAACACCACGCTCTCACCAGCCTGGGGACTGGGAATGGCCTGCCCTTGAGCAGGCAACCTGTGCGAAATTTCGCCGGTCAAGAACTTAGCCTCTCTCAACTTTAGCACGTCCTCCTCCGTGACGGAGGAGGGCATCCACCGGCCTTGAAGGTCGGAACCGGACATTATCGATGATCCGAAGCGCCTGAAATCTGGAGCCTAGGGTGTTGGAACTCGAGGCGATGGGCGAACTCGTTTGAGGTTGGAAAAAAAAGGAGTAAGGCCTTGGTCTCTTTATAAGAGGATGAATACCGAGAGCCCTCCCCATGGCCGTTTGGGACTCGCTTTTAATCGAGAAAACATGCTGAACGGGCACGATTGGGTTACCCATGACCGTATTGATTAGGATCCCATAAATAAAGGGGACACGGTCTCTGCTTTGACAAGACGTGCCAAGGAAACCGCCTCGCAAAATGCGCTGAGGTGGAGAAGTGAAAACAATTCGAATAAGGACTTGGCCGTAGTGTGATGTCACGCTATGGAATACGTCAGCAGATTTGATTTGTGTTAATATTATTCTATGGCAATATGTGGAAACTTATTTTGCAGAGTCGGACACTACTCTTGGTGTTTAAAATATTTTATGAAGAACTTGGAGGAGGAACCCACCTTGGAATGCCGAAGACAATCTGCGCGCCGGACTCGTCCTCATTGAAGCCTAGTTCAGGGGATACTGAGGGAGTCCTGGATTAGGGGGTGTCCGGATAGCCGGACTATGACCTTTCGCCGGACTCCTGGACTATGAAGATACAAGATTGAATACTTCGTCCCGTGTCCGGATGGGACTTTCCTTGGCGTGGAAGGCAAGCTTGGCGATGCGGATATTCAAGATCTCCTACCATTGTAACCGACTTTGTGTAACCCTAACCCTATCTGGTGTCTATATAAACCGGAGGGTTCTAGTCCGTAGGACAACTTCATCATACAACAATCATACCATAGGCTAGCTTCTAGGGTTTAGCCTCCTTGATCTCGTGGTAGATCTACTCTTGTACTACCCATATCATCAATATTAATCAAGCAGGAGTAGGGTTTTACCTCCATCGAGAGGGCCCGAACCTGGGTAAACTTCGTGTCCCTTGTCTCCTGTTACCATCCGGCCTAGACGCACAGTTTGGGACCCCCTACCCGAGATCCGCCGGTTTTGACACCGACATCGTACTTTACAAAACTACCCTAATTAAACTCATGCATTAATTACGTAGTTCTCTCGTTTTCCTCTCCGCCTTGGTCGTGGTGCACAATATTGAGCACTCCTATATGACTAGCCGCTCTATCTACATGTGGGACATTTCAAAGCATCCGGGCCTGCGTGCCATCCACCAAATCATAGCGAGGTGCTACAGTCGAGACTCACCTGTCACCCCGGTGTGGCCGTCATGACCTCTCATATCACAAAACCCACACCTTTACCAGCAGTTGTAAGGTGGCCTCCAAGTTGGAGTTGATGAAGCAACCATCATTTCACTGGAACGCTCATTCAAGCCCTTTCTAACCTTTCTTGAAGAAAACCTCACTCCAGGCTACTCATTTCTGCCATTTTTCTTCTATACCGATGAAGGAAAGGTGGGCGAATCAGTTATGCTGCTATATTTTCATTCCAAGAATCTTCTTTTTGCGAAGCACCGACCAATTCTCACATCCTAATATTTTCCCATTTTCATTGCGATTGTGGTTTCCTTTCGATTGCTTTTTGTTTGTCAGTTCATTGATGGATCCTGGAGCACTAGGCAAAGAGTTGCCGGCGGACAACCCACTAGAGACAGCGATCTCCAGGAAGCGAGCACCGACCAATGAGTTGACCATGTTGGCGGGCCAACCCATGGAGATGAAGAACTCCAAGAAACAAGGACTGTCCAAAGAGTTGAGGACGTTGGCGGACGAACTCCTCAAAGAAAGTTGGAAGAACAGCAAGGGCCCCACCATGCCTACCCCAGGAACTCTGATTGCCACCTATGTGAGGCTCAAGACCGAGTTTGAGGAGATAGTCGCTGTTGAGAAGCAGTATTCCCCTAGCAAGGTGATGGCCCCCATCGAGGACGAGGAGATGGCCCCGGAGGGATGAGATCCCCCAATGAGCTGCACAAGGTAAAAAATAATGGCTTATTACCATAGTTGTGGTTTTTGATTATTTGCAATGTGCTTGCTAATATGTTAGGGTTGTGCAGGTGCCGGTGGACGTCCTTGATGATTCCGATGTCGTGGCCCGTCCTGTTGGCATCGCCCCGGAGATCGATTCCGATGCCGCTATCCATCCTGTGGACATCGCCCCAGAGATCGATTCCGATGTCGCGGTCAGTCCTGTGGACATCGCCCCAGAAATCGATTCCCATGCCGCTGTCCGTGCTGTGGTCATTGCCCGAGAGATCGATGACAATAAATAGTTGGTCGCGCTAATCCTTCAGGGTAGTTTGCATTGCCCTGTGTTTAATTACCAGAACGATGCGTGTTATCAAACCATCTTTGGGCTAGTGCACTTTCTTGTGTGGGCGGATCTTGCTACTTTTGTTTGATAGTGAATCATGCGATGAATCATGCGAACCCTCTCCAAGTTATGGAAACAGATGTATCCTCACCAGCTTTTGATGTAATATATAGCATGCTTAGATGTAAGTTTGAACTGTTTATCATTTCAGCAGGACTTGTTTGATGATTATTGGTGTTAGTAGGCTAGCTACTGTGCGAGCTATAGTACTTGCAAAACACTCACCAAAGAGAAACGTTGGGGTTGATGAGCTCATGGTACGCTTATACTTATCCCTCATCGATCGACCAATAGCCCTAGCTCCTAAAATTGTAGGCTTAGCGATCGATCAGACAATAGTCGACATACATTCAGGCCTCATTTGGTTCATAGGGTAGGAAAATCATAGCAAAAGTACAGAGAACGTGCTACACAAAATCATACCAGTGCAGAGACGTACTCCCTCCGTTCCAAAATGGATGACCTAGGCGGGCTAGTTTGGCCTAGTGGGTTTCAGTGATATGACGTGGTACAGTGCCATCCAGTCTTCGCGTGTGGTAGCAGTATTGCGGGTACAGTAAGTTTTCTTGAAGAAGCGGAATTTAACGAAGTCATGATGGTTCCTTCGTCCGAACAACTTACAGTGGGAAAGGTTGGGCCTGTGATACGACCAGGGTAGACCAGGATAATTTTGTGCATGGCAGGTGGACCAGGATGGTCGACGTCCCACATGTCGGCGAATGAAAGTATTCTTTCCGATATAGAGGACGAGCAACGAGTATTCATTGTTTATTTTTGATGAAATCTATTGTCTCCACTGTTATGACGGAGGAGTGTGAAACACGGCAGCCCAGTGAACTTGGCATGTGCACCACTCCCTCCTTCCTCATGTAATGCCCAGGTTACAACTTTTTCTCACTTTCTCTCTATCTATTTCCTCTCAAATGTTTTTTACCTTTCTTTTTTTAAGACACAATTGTTTTTATGCCTTTTTTAGAATTATTATTTTTATACCTAGGAGCACGTGTAGAGACGGGCTCTTGCAGAGCCCACTCCTTGACTTTGTCAATGCCTCTCTCTCCTCCACATAAGGAGTACTACTTGCTATGCATGCATGCCGCGGGCAGCTGGCGTCTTGAGGGGCCAGGGCGGTGAGAGCGGGCTCCGGAAGAGGTCCGGACTACAGCATGGCCCACCTCACATTATCACCATATATTTCTTGGAGTCTGTGCGCGGTGGGCGGGCGATCTCTTCTCCCTCCCCCGTTTCTCTCTTCTCAGCTGACGCCCGCCGAGCGATTAGATTTCGGCTATCGACGGTTTATTCAATTACGGTCCCACATGTCAGTGAAATTGCAAGACAACGCGTGTCCCCTCTGGTGAGCGGTGTGCGGGCCGGACTGTCGGGGTTGCGACGCGTACGAGTCGTAAGTGTGCCGCCTTTTCCTTTAGAACTTGCGAAGCGTAACATTTTTGCACGATATATCGATAGAAATCCAGAAGAAAATGACGAGGGCGGTGCTTTCCCTCTCGTTAGGCGGGCTAGTTCGAGTGATATGACGTGCTACAGTGCCCTCCACTTGCTCCATTTTTATGTAAGCAAGAGTTTACACTCTTACGCGAGAGGAGTGTGAAACACCGTGGATCTGATTTTGATCGAGGGATAATTGTTCCCTGCCAAATAATGGAGGATTGTTGGCAATTATAACATGATAGTTAGGGCATCTCCAGCGCTGGCCCACAAATTTACACCGGCATCTGTCCGAGGACACTGATGGATGCTATCCTATGTTGCCTGCATACCTTTCGACAACTATATGAACTAACCGGACGAAATTCGTGCAAAAAAAGTAAATTTCAAATTAACCGGATGAAATTCATTACATTTCAGAAACTTTTCCTACAAACTAGACGAAATTCATTACATATTTCGCACAAACCGTACTAAAACCTACTGTAAACCTAATCTAAACGATCGCCGGCGCCCGACCACCATGTCCGGCCATGAACCCGAGAAAGCCGGCCATTGCCTTTGCCTCCTCCTCATCTGCCTCGATAACCTCCTCCTTCGAAGCACAAGGTTCTGAAGATTTCCGCCTCCACATCGCCGTCAAGTGGCTAATCGGCCGCCGATGTTTACCCCACCAAGCTTGGCGTCGACTGAGTGGAGTAGCGGTGGCCTTCCCGGGACCAGAGTGGCGGCGACCTACCGTGTACTACTCTTCCTCGCTGCCTGCTGCGCCCGCTTCGTGGTCGTGGCTACGGAGGGCGGCCGGGGGGGGGGGTGCTGGCGATCTCCTTCGTTTGCTCCTATGACAGTACGTCGAAGAGAGCTTTGGAGCGCGCCCGGAGCGGAGCCGCCGATGTCCCTCGTCTGCTCCTGCGACAGTACGTCCAAGAGAGCTTCGGAGCGCCAGGAGGCCATGGTTGAAGTGGTGCCAACAGAAGGAAGGGACCGGAGGAGAATAAGTGTGGGTCTTTGGCTATGTCTGGGAGCTGGGGCTCAAGTTAATATAGCGGGCGAATGGCAATGAGCCGCGGCAGACGGATGGACAACTGGCGCTGGAGTAGGTTCGTCGGGCGTGAATGCAGACGCTCCTTCAGTGACTTAACTGCAGATGCATTTGGGTTACTGACATGTGGGCCCAACGGGCATTTGGCCCGCATGTCAGTGACACACCAATTGCACCTCCATCAAACGTCTAAACAGTAATGTCAGGCACCGCCGGGGCGCGCAGGTGATGGGCTCGCCGTTTGCGTTGCGCCATGAACAGGACTTTGATTTAGAGGGCGACGTGCATGCATTAGCATGCTTTGACAGCGTGAGCGTGAGTGTCTGACGCGAAGTATTTCATTTTCATTTGGCTGACGAGGGTGCGTTGCAGCGACGAGTCCGTGGTTTGATTCCCCACATACGCATAATTTTGGTTTTTAAAGTATTTCTTTCTCCCTTGACAGGTAGGCCCGCGTAGATTGATAAAGAACACGAGATGATGAGGCACGTGCGGACTGTCTGACTGGTCAACCAGACAAATACGGAGCTATACGCTGAGCTAGTGACCGTATAATCACCATATCTCGTATACAATGATCTAAGTGAGCTATCAAGACAAGTTCGATGACCGCCAATGCATTTTACTCGGTAATAAATGACCAGGATTGAAGGGGAATCCAAATTTGCTTCGTCTTCTGTCCTTGAGCTCTTGACAAACCAATGCACTATACGGTTGTCCGGCCACTCCACCCCAGAGCTCTCACCAAGTGTCGTTCATGCCACAGCGCCGCACACTAACCGGTAAGGCAGCGATGGCATCCCGCCGCGTCGCACACAAAATGGTAGGGAAGCGATGGCATCCCGTTGTGCCGAGTTCATCGTCGTTCGCGAACTCACAATTATGTGGGAGGAATTTGAAGATGCCAAGGCCGAATGGGCGGTAGAGCAAGAGGCGGCCAAAGCCACACAGAGGGAGTGGAAAAGTCAGAAAGCACTCAAGAAATGAGGGGCCCGCCGCCGCAAGAAAGAAAAGGACGCACACGCTGCTGCAGAGAGGTCGGTGGGGTGTCGCCGACAAAGCCGGGAAGGAGAACGACGGCGTCTGGCCAGCATGTGAGAAGTAGTAGTACTAGTAGTTAGTGTGTGTGTGTGTCTGTGTATGAGTACGAGCATGTACCAATACTACTAGTTACTACTGTAGTTTTTAGAGCAAATTACCAGTACATTAGCCTAGACTAAATGGAAAAATTCCTATCCTAAGCATCAAATGGCATCTCTTTCTCTATAGGAATTGAGATGCATGTCATCTCACTTCCTATGATTTTCATATTCCTATCCTATGAACGAAAGGAGGCCTCTGTTGGAGTAACTACTGTAGCTAGAAGTACTGCTGGTACAGTAGTTTTCTTCAAGAAGTGGAATTCAACGAAGTCATGATGGTTCCTTCATCCGAGCAACCTCAAAGTGGGAAGTGGGCCTGTGATTTGATGGCTCATTAGTCATTGTTACTGCGGCGCGACGACCTGGGTGACTCTCCCTTGGAGTTCTGCGTGCATGGCAAGTGGACCAGGATGGTCGATGTCCCACATTTTGGCGAACGGAAGTATTCTATCCGATATCAAGGAGCAAGGAAACCGCATGGTATAGTATCACTGCTGATTAGTTCGCAAAAAAGTAGCATCACTGCCGATTTATAATTATTTTTTATTTCTGATGAATGCTAGCGTTTCAACTCTTACGATGAAGGGTGCCAAACACGACACGTGCTGGATGTCCCACACGTCAGCGAAAGGAGTGGGACATGAACAGCGTGGTAGAGGCCAGCATAAAAAAACAGCGTGGTAGAGCGTCTCCACTTCTTCCACTTCTGGGTCGGAGACCACACGTAGTAGTACTTAGTGGTATGAACGATACAAAGTGCGACCTGGAGAGAAAGACACGTTTAGTTGGAAGGTCTCGGGACATACACGTAAACAAATATAAAAGTTTATATGTGCCTCCAACTAATATAGTAGTAGTAGAGTACTTAGGCACGTACTCCATAACATCACCGTGCATTGCACGTACAACATTTAGTGGTAGTACGTAGTAAGAGACAAATGCCGCCCAAGAGTTCCCTTCTCGACCTACTATTGGGTGTTTGGTAGAGTGTATGGAGGGTGCATGAGTCCACACTAGTTTAGCACAAATACACTAGAAGCATGCATGAAGAGAGCATGCATGAAGAGGGGTGTTGAGTTGAGCATGCATGAAGACTGAACAATTATGCTTAGACGAGAACGCAACCAAACACACCCTATATGCCACGCATGTTCATACCATTTGTGCCTTTCTACTTCACTTCACTACAAAAAAAAGACACATCAGTGACATTTTGGGTCGAACGAAATTTTTTCTGTCATACATATGACACTTCTATGATGATAATTGTGACAAAACCCGGTATCATCATAGATGTGGTGGGCTCCTACTTCCATGACAAAAAATCATGACAGAAAATGGGCTTTTCGTCCTGGGCGGGCCGGAGACGCAGCTGCATGACATTCTTTGGGCCGTCCATGACGGAAAAAACCGTGGTAGAAGCGAGGGGGAGGAAAATTTCGGGGAGTTCCAGGTTACGGTGGGAGGTCGGGGGCCGAGCGATCGCGTCTCTCTCGTACACGTACGCGCGTGTGTGCGAGGCATTGGCTCTAACTGAACTCGAGCGAGGCGTTGGGCTCTAACTGAACCCGAGCGATTGCACTGCAGGCTACGCGTTACTGAACCCAAGCGATCTATCGATGGCTGCTAACTAAACCCGATCGAGCGATTCCTTCTCTACTGCTGCTAACTGAAGCCGATCGATTCGATGAACAGTGAGCGTCGCGTGGGGGGTCTGGATGAACAGTGAGCGGTGGCGTTGCCTCTGGATGAACAGGACCCCGTGGTGTGGTGGAGGGCTGGATGAACAATAGAAGGTAGAGGGGTGCCCGTGGAGGGGTGGATGAACAGGACCCCGTGGTGTGGAGGGCTGGATGAATAGTAGACGGTGGAGGGGTGCCCGTGGAGGGGTGGTTGAACAGGACCGCGTGGTGTGAAGTCTGGATGAACAATAGATGGTGGAGGGGTGGTTGAACAGTAGCCGGTGGAGTAGCGCGCGGTGGAGGCTGGATGAACAGGAGCCCGTGGAGGTTGGAGGAGGTCGACGGTGGAGATGAACAGTATCCCGTGGAGTCCCGTTTTGCGGTACGCCACACCCCTCCCGGTCAACAGGACTCCCGTTTCGACCGTCGGAGGTCTGTTTCGTCCGTTTTGCGGTACGCCACACCCCTCCTGATCAACAGGACCCCCGTTTCGACTGTAGGAGGTCCGTTTCGTCTGTTTTGTGGTACGCCACACCCCTCCCAATCAACAGGACCCCCGTTTCGACCATAGGAGGTCCATTTCCTCCGTTCTGCGGTATGCCACACCCCTCCCGATCAACAGGACAACTGTTTCGACCGTATGAGGTCCGTTTCCTTCGTTCTGCGGTATGCCAGGCCTCGTTTCCATCGCCTGTTCCGTCCAAGCCCTCCCGATGAACATGACCACGCATTCCGTTGCCTCCCCATGAACACGACGACGACGCTGTTTCTCCGTTCTGACCCAGCCATGTGCACGAGCCCTGGTTGTACGTATGCGCGAGTAGGCGTTCGAGACCCCGCCCATATGTACACATACGTGGCCGTATTTTGTTTCTTGCACCCTGGCCGTTGTACGTACGTGTACATGCTACGTGCACGCCTCTACTACGACACGTGCGCGCCTCTACATCGACCAGTATATATGTACGTACACGTTCGCGACCAGAATGACAACCCTACGTACGCTTCGACCAAGTGGGCCCCGACTGTCAGGCACTTCCTTGCGTGTGAAGATCTAGCTGGTGGGTCCCAGCAGTCAGGGGCAAACGTTTTTTCGCGAAATACGGTGGCCCGTCTGGTGGGTCCCCGCTGTCAGGTGGAGGAATAATTATTTTGCACGTAATAAGGAGGCACTTCCTTGCTGCGGCCGTGGACCCAGCTGTCAGCCTCTCCACGTACAATCCATGTCCGATGTAAGCCGTTCCTTGACCACGTTGACCAGGCCGCGCCGAGAGCACCAGGGCGGTGGATGACGGCGAGGCCTAGGAAGGGGACGACACGGAGCCGGGGAAGATGCGGCAGTGGATGTCCACGCACAGAAGAGTACGAGGGTTCACTGGTTCACCGTGGTGTGAGGCTGCCGTCGCCGCAGAATAACAAGGGTGTGGGTGAGTAGAGGGATGGCCTGGCCAGCGGTGGGAGTAGTAGGGGGAGGTGAAGCCTCCGCCGCATCATAGCCGGCCATGGGAGGCAGGAGCACGAGGCACGACCGGCGCTGGTTTGGGCGGTTGGAGCAAGAAGACCAGAGGTTGAAGAAGCACTACGACCGTTGGATGGACATCTTTCGGTCACTGGAGCTAGAATCGTGCATATTGACTAAGTTGACAAAGCCCTCCGTCCCCTCAACTTAGTAGGCCCACAAGTCAGCCTCCCACCAAGGTTGGTCCTAGCTAGCAGGAGGTATTCATTTTTTGTGCGTAATATGGAGGCACTTCCGGTGGGTCCGAGCTGACAGCAGGGGGAAGGTTTTTTTTGCAAAATACGGTGGCCCATCGGGTGGGTCCCAGCAGTCAGGGGAAAACTTTTTTTCATGATATACTGGTGGGCGCTCGGTGGGTCCCTCCTGTCAGGTGGAGGAATAATTATTTTCCGCGTAATATGGAGGCACCTCCTTGCGGCTGCTGTGGACCCAACTGTCAGCCTCTCCACGTACAGTATTCTTCCGATGGAATTCGGTCATTGACCACATTGACCACGCCGCACCGACATCACCACGGCGGTGGACGACGGTGTGGCCTAGGAAGGGGACGACGCGGAGCCGGGGAAGACGCGATAGTGGATGCCCACGCGGACAGGAGTACGAGGGTTCACTAGTTCGGCGGCGCTGCCGTCACCGCAGAATAATAGGGGGTGTGGGTGAGTGGAGTGGAGGGATGGCCTGGCCAGCGGTGGGAGTAGTATGGGGGCGGTGAGGCCTCCAAGACAGCACAGCCGACCACGGGAGGCAGGAGCAGGCGGCACGACCGGCGCTGCTTTGGGCGGCTGGAGGAAGAAGACCAGAGGTTGAAGAAGCACTACGGCCGTTGGATGGACATCGTACGGTCAGTCGAGCTAGAATTGTGCATATTGACTAAGTTGACAAAGCCCTTCGTCCCCGTCAACTTAGTAGGCCCACTATACTGGGTCCCAGCTAGCAGGGGGAGTATTCATTTTTTTGTGCGTAATAAGGAGGCACTTCCTTGCGTGCGAGGATATAGCTGGTGGGTCCGAGCTGTCAGTGGCGGTAACTTTTTTTCGTGAAATACAGAGGCCCTTTCGGTGGGTCCCAGATGTCAGGTGGAGGAATCATTATTTTGCGCGTAATAAGGAGGCATTTCCTTGCGTGCGGCCGTGGACCCAGCTGTCAACCTCTCCACGTACAGTCCACTTTAGATGCCTGTCGGTCATTGACCACGCTGACCACGCCACGCCTAGACCACCAGGGCGGTGGACGACGGCAAGGCCTAGGAAGGGAACGAGGCAGGGAAGACTCGGCAGTTGTTTCCCACGCGGAGGGGAGTATGACTGTACGAGGGTTTACTGGTTCGTCTGCCGTCGCCGGAGAATAACAGGAGGTGTGGGTGAGTAGAGGGATGGCTAGGCCAGCGATGGGAGTACGGTGGGGCGGTGAGGCCTGCGCGGCAGCACAGCCGACCGCGGGGAGGAGGGAGCAGGCAGTCCCGCCGACGCTTGTTTGAGCGGCTGGAGCAGGAAGAGCAGAGATTGAATAAGCACGACGGCCGTTGGATGGACATCCAACAGTATGCGGGCCATCTGTGGAAAGCCTCAAATTTGTGGAAAACAGCATACAACCCATCTTCCATTATTTCAAATAATTTGCAGCCCATTTGCTAATTCTTACGGGGTTTTTTGGAGCCCATATGCTTTATGTTAGCATTACAGCCCATATTGTGGCCACGGTAAAAAAATTATACGAAATTTTGCATATGTTGGTGCGGTCTGAACTGTTTTTAATCCCGAAATTTCGAGTCACATTCAGACTCATTTTAAAAATAAATGTATATCAATATAAAATCCAATAAATTGTCCATGCATAAAAATCAATGCAATTTAAAATCTTGAAATGAAAAAAATATATTTGAAAATAATTGCCGGTTTGATGTGTTTTAAAAATGTACAACCCATTTCTCATTACTGATAGGCCATTTTCTCGGCCAGCCGAATGAAGCTCTCCTCGTCTTGAAAGATTTGCAGCCCAACAGGCCTGATAAAGCGACTTACTTGACAAATCACAAAAAACTGGGCTAGCCATTTTTAGAAAGAAAAAAAACTACTGGGCTGGTCTGTGGTAAACATAAAAGAAAAGGCTGTCTAGACAGGCCAGAGTGTCCCGCACATCCTAGTTGACACCCTGCTTCCGTCTCAAAAACAAATTAGATAAATGCCACTCCAATTATGGCAATTCATAAAAATGCCACTGCAATTTCCAAACTTTGAAAAATGCCACTGCAATTTTTGCAAACTTTGAAAAACGCCATTGCAGTTTGCAAAATTTGAAAAACGCCACTCCAGACTTCGAAAAATGCCACGAGAAATGGCATGAAATGGAATTTTTCAAAGTTTGGAAATTGAAGTGGCATTTCTCGGATACACCAGATTTCGAGTGGCATTTATCAAATTAACCCAAAACAAAAATAACTGGGCGAGCTGCTGGGTCCCCGGTGTCAGCCGCTCGTTGTGCAATTCTCTTGTTTATTGACTACGTTGACAATGGCATGGGACCCAGATGTCAGAAATCCACTAGGAGGAGCCATTTTTTATTGGCTTGAAATAAGGAGGCACTTGCTTGCATACTGCCATGACCTTGGCGGGTCCCTGCTGTCACCCTCTCCACATACAATCATCTCCTGATTGTGTACGCGTCAACTTGCTAGGCCCACAAGTCAGCCTCTAAACCGTGGAGGAGAAATACAACCCATTTAAAAAAATAACAGCCCATTCCATACGTTCAAACGGAAAGTTCAACATTCAGAGCAATGTAACACGTCTGATCCACATATAGAGTACTGAACTTCCACGTTGACAACCATCATAGCCAAGTTAACTATCTACTCCCACTAACACTCTAATAGCGTACAAGTACTAACTTACTCTTAGCTAACTAGACGATGCCGGCCGCCATCTGCTGTCAATGTTAAACGCTGGCACCGGTGTCCTCCACCTCGCCTCGGACTTGCCAGAGGTGCGATAGGGCGCGTTGCTCGCGCGCGTTGGCCCTTTCCATGCCGGCTGTTGGGGAACGTAGCAGAAATTCAAAATTTTCTACGCAACACCAAGATCAATCTATGGAGTAATCTAGCAACGAGGGAAGGAGAGTGCATCTACATACCCTTGTAGATCGCTAAGCGGAAGCATTCAAGTGAACGGGGTTGATGGAGTCGTACTCGTCGTGATCCAAATCACCGATGACCAAGTGCCGAACGGACGGCACCTCCGCGTTCAACACACGTACAGCCCGGTGACGTCTCCCATGCCATGATCCAGCAAGGAGAGAGGGAGAGGTTGAGGAAGACTCCATCCAGCAGCAGCACAACATCGTGGTGGTGGTGGTGGAGGAGCGTGGCAATCTTGCAGGGCTTCGCCAAGCACCGCGGGAGAGGAGGAAGGAGAGATGCAGGGCTGCGCCATCGAGAGAGATCGAATCGCGTGTGTTGGGCAGCCCATACCTCAAGTATATATAGGGGGAGGGGAGGGGCTGCGCCCCCACCTAGGGTTCCCTCCCCAGGGGTGGCGGCTGCCCCCAGATCCCATCTGGGTGGCGGCCAGGTGGAGGAGAGGGGGAGGCGCACCAGGGGTGGGCCTTAGGGCCCATCTGCCCTAGGGTTTGCCCCCTTCCCCTCTAGGAGGCGCCTTGGGCCTTGGTGGAGGGGCGCACCAGCCCACCTGGGGCTGGTCCCCTTCCACACTTGGCCCATGCAGCCCTCCGGGGCCGGTGGCCCCACTTGGTGGACCCCCGGACACCTCCGGTGGTCCCGGTACACTACCGGTGATGCCCAGAACACTTCCGGTGGCCCAAACCATACTTCCTATATATAAATCTTTACCTCCGGACCATTCCGGAACTCCTCGTGACGTCCGGGATCTCATCCAGGACTCCGAACAACATTCCGTAACCACATACGAACTTCCTTTATAACCCTAGCGTCATCGAACCTTCAGTGTGTAGACCCTACGGGTTCGGGAACCATGCAGACATGACCGAGACGTTCTCTGTTCAATAACCAACAGCGGGATCTGGATACCCATGTTGGTTCCCACATGTTCCACGATGATCTCATCGGATGAACCACGATGTCAAGGACTTAATCAATCCCGTATACAATTCCCTTTGTCTAGTGGTATAGTACTTGCCCGAGATTCGATCGTCGGTATCTTGATACCTTGTTCAATCTCGTTACCGGCAAGTCTCTTTACTCGTTCCGTAACACATCATCCCGTGATCAACTCCTTGATCACACTGTGCACATTATGATGATGTCCTACCGAGTGGGCCCAGAGATACCTCTCCGTCACACGGAGTGACAAATCCCAGTCTCGATTCGTGCCAACCCAACAGACACTTTCGGAGATACCCGTAGTGCACCTTTATAGCCACCCAGTTACGTTGTGACGTTTGGCACACCCAAAGTATTCCTACGGTATCCAAGAGTTGCACAATCTCATGGTCTAAGGAAATGATACTTGACATTAGAAAAGCTTTAGCATACGAACTACACGATCTTGTGCTAGGCTTAGGATTGGGTCTTGTCCATCACACCATTCTTCTAATGATGTGATCCCGTTATCAATGACATCCAATGTCCATGGTCAGGAAACCGTAACCATCTATTGATCAACGAGCTAGTCAACTTGAGGCTTACTAGGGACATGGTGTTGTCTATGTATCCACACATGTATCTGAGTTTCCTATCAATACAATTCTAGCATGGATAATAAACGATTATCATGAACAAGGAAATATAACAATAAACTATTTATTATTGCCTCTAGGGCATATTTCCAACACCGGCGTGGTCCACCGAAGCTTCAGCTTCCAAGCGGGAAACCCACTTGACGAGCTGGTAGTAAAAATCGGCGTCGCGAACGCGTGCATGCCCGACAGCCTCCAGGGCTATTTGCCGGGCGCCAGCCTTCATGTAGCCGTCCCAGTTGCGGGCGCTCTTCTCGCAACTCAGAGCGTCGGTGCGTTGCTGCTCCATGTCCCGCTGGCGGCGCAAATCGGCGATACGCTGCTCCTCCGCTAGGCGGTCGCTCTCCAACAACTCCTGCTCCTCCGCCATGCGGTCGCGCTCCAACAACTCCTCGATCTCTGCATTGCCATATAAAGACAGATAGAATGCCGCCTCCCTCCGTCTGCCTTCCGGTGAAAACCCGAACACTAGATCTGGCGGTGACCGCCTCCGGCGTCGCGTACCACAGACGGGCGGGGGCATGGCGGACGTGGCAAGCGACGTCGGGCCAGTGGGGGCTTATGAGGATATGGCGAGTTGGGTCACGGTGGGAGCGGAGAAGGCCGGGAAACATTACTTATAGGCGGAAGGTAGCGCGACGGTCATCAGAATTCAATCCATAATGGCTTAGTGCGCCAGCTTGCCGTGGAAAACTAGAGAAACTGAAATTATGACTGTGCCGTCCCATCCCGTCTGGGTCGCACGCCGGCATGGCGGTCAAACGAGTGCACTCGAATCATCTCCCTCCTTGTCAATAATGATTCCACGGATTTAAAGCGTATCTTTTTTCGCATCAGTTAGCTGCCTTAATTACGGCCGGTTGCATGCAGGCACTCAAAATCGCTCGCAGGCAGTACGCAAAGCAGCATGCAATGAGTCGCAGCCTAGGGCACGCATGCAGCCACTTAAATCGCTGGAATTAATTAGGCTTAAACTTCTGCATGCCGTTAATTATTGCCATGCCTTGGTCTTGCTGCTTTGCTCACGGGACTAATAAACCCGGACGGAGGGAGTACCTTGGTTGGTGAGAGGTTTGAATTAAGCCTTACGAACTGGAAAGGAGGTACTAGTACGTGCGTGATCCACTATTTAGTCGTGTAGGGTCGAGTAGGTCGTTTCTTGAATTGAGCCCTGCAAACCGGAAAGGAGGTAGTACGTGCGTGATCCACTATTTATCCGTGTAGGATCGATAGTGTAGCTTGTCAGTTTCTTTAGAGGTAGGCATTTTTATCCGTGTAGGATCGATAGTGTAGCTTGTCAGTTTCTTCAGAGGTAGGCATTTTTATTCAAAAAACTGCCACTTCGCATCTTGCGTCGCAAATAAAACTGCTAGGAGTGCATTTGTTGGCTACCTAGTGATCGATCAGTAACTTGTAAACACTGAGCAAACAGAAATAAGTAACTGCTAATGCATATCAATGATTCACAGATCATATACAAATATGTAGCTCCAAAAGCAAAGATCAGCCACTTCGGATCTTGCGTCGCAACTAAAACTAACTAGTACGATTCCCATACATAAGATCAACATGTTAATGCATCTCAATGATTCACAGATCATATACAAATATGTAGCTCCAAAAGCAAAGATCTAGAAAAAACATCTTTCCTTCCTACTAACATGGATGCTTCTCTTGGCCAACATTCAGTACAGACTGAAAGACAATTTTTTTTGTGAAGTCTACAATTCCTCTTGCAAACGTAAGTGGTTTCACCAACAGCTGGAACCATGAGAATGAACCACACATGATGGAGGAACATCCACTGCAATATGATTTGGTCTTCCCTCGATCACACAGCGAGACTATTTTTGGAATACAAACTTTAACTTAGGCAAAATGATGCCGATTGTATAATCAGACCAAAGCAATGAAGCACCTAGTGTTGGCCAATAAATAGTACAATACTACTTTTCTGCAGTCCATGAAGTGACTATCCAATCTTTCTGTGTCTATTTTCAAATGGCACTGCATGCAGTGACTATACTATTCTCTTGTGCAGTTCAACCAAAATTGCAGGCACTTTGTTTGTTTGCCAAATAGCAACAGGCAGACATCTCTGTCTGCACAAATATCAAGCAGCTAGTAAACATATACCACACCTTGTATTTTCGGTTTAAACATGTCTCTTTCGCTTAGCATCTGTCATGTTCTGCACTGGACAATCTGATACAGTTATGTTTTGCCCTGGATGATTTCATACTCAATTGATTTGCTGGTTCAGAGCAGAAATATAGCGCCTATTCTTCATCATACCAAGGATATCCATGTTCGCAGTGATGGAAGAGGTGTCCTGCACCTCCAATGTAGGTCCACCCTGCCAATAAATTTACATGCAAACCACTAGTATTACTATCTAATGACAGTACAAAAAGAGTAGCAAGATAGTAGCAAACCATGTACCTTCATAATGAACAGATCATAGTGCCACCAATTGGATATAAAGGTTTGGAAAAAACATGCTCCTAATGTTGAACCAGTTGGACTTTTTGTGCAGTTCCACTAAAATCGAGCATCCCTGTTTGCCTAGATATTGAAAGTGTGATTACTCTAAAAGTGGCACTAGTTGAAGAATAGACTCACAAATATAAGCATTCCAATTTCTTAATGGGAAAAGGTAGCAAGACTGTTTCTAACCACCTGTTTGAAGGAATAAATAAAGCAACAACGGCTGATGTCAGGAAGGCATACATAGTTTTTTCTGTAAAAGTGAGCCATTCCTGACCTTTCCTCTTCTGTTAAGCATATTTTGTGCAGTTCTACTAAAATAAAATGCCATCACCGCCTTGACAATTCAGTGACACTGTACAAAAGGAAATGACTTAACATTACATCATGATGTCAGGTATTTAGTCGACATGCATTAGAGACAAACATACAGACCTCCTCAAGAGAATAGCCGGAGGAGGAGGTGCCCACTCTTGACCTTTCCTCTTGTCTTCATAATTGCCTGTGCAGTTTAACCAAAATAAAATGACATCAGCGCCTTGGTGGCACTGTACAAAAAAATTAACTTATCTCATGAAAGTGAGGTATGTAATCTATAAGCATTAACGGTGCAAAAATCTTAAGGTAGTAACAAGTTTCATCGTTGGTATACTGGCTGTGCAACAACATTAGAATGCCTTAGCTGAAAAATCTTTAATACATCAACAATCAACAGCTAACCCTGAAATAATCCTGTGTGATTAAATGGCATTGCATAAATTTATCGGTGGCATTAGACTGAGAGCGACATTAGTTAAATGTGGCATCACTTTAGCAATAGCATTGCTTTACTTGACTGCTGGCGTTATAGTAACCTCAAAAAAAGTGGCAATAAGAGCATGGGCCATTCGGACAGTCGGCACACCAGTATGATGTACCTCCACGGACGCAGAGTGGTGAGGGAGGTATGGTTGCCCAGAGCAACAAATATCCAAGCAACATATGTGGATTACGTCCCATTTTTGTTCTCTTTAGCCACCTTTTTCCTATGCGAGGACAACAAACTGATCGACTTGGTCATTCTCTATTGCGTTGTCATGCCTTTCTACCCTTCTTCAACCAAGAGACACGAGACTCGTTCCTTAGCTACCGATTTTCCCCTTTTCAACCTAGATGCGGGTTCGATGCCTACTCTCTTGGACAGTACAGTCTCCCTTCCTTTCCTTATCACTACAAAAAAATACATTTCCGTGATGATACGTGTTTGTCACAGTAGGTCACTTTTTTTGTCATGCATGTACATCCATGAAAAATTTATGACAGAATCAAGATAGTCATATCTGTGCCGTCGTAGAAGTGTTCCATGACATTACCAAAATTATCATCACGAAAGTGTCCACGTCCATCACAATAAATCGCGCGTCACAGAAGTGCTTTCGTCAAGGGTGACCCACACGTGGCATCCACCGTAACGGAACGCCGTTAAGCTATCGGGCCGGGTTTTGGATCCAATAACACGTTAACAACCCCAACCAATGGGAAATTTCCACGTGTAAAATTCTTATTGGCCGGACAAAACACGTGTCAGCTCGTAAGTGGGTCAGATAGGCGCCTAGCTATGATACGTCGACACGTGGCACGACCCAACAGAGGCCCATTCCTGTGTAAAGGCCGACCCGTTTGACTTGGTCAAAAGCTGGCGGGCCGGCCCATGGAAAGCCTGTTAACGGCCTGTTCGAATATAGCCCATTTACAGCCCGCTAACCCAAGGCCCATTACGCCCTATCCGAATTAGGCCCAGTAGCGTCATCTGGGCCATCCAACATGATTCCAGCCCGTTTTCATTTCTGGCCCATGTATGGCCCATGACGTCTTTCGGCCCATATGAGGCCCTATGTAACTCTTGGCCTATTAACGGCCCGTGGTGAAACTGGCCCGATCACTTTACACCCATTAACGGCCTATGGTGAAACTGGCCCGTGATGAACAATGTATCACTTTATACCCATTAACGGCCCGTTATACCGTTGGGCCGTTTCCAGCCCATGTTATCTTCCGGCGTTCTTTAGAGCCCATTTATTCTTGGGCTCATTTCCAGCATTCATTTACTTACGGCCCAGTACTGTCATTTTCTGCTTGTGGGCCAAATTCAGCCTATGGTTACAGTCGGCTCGTCTGTGGTCCGTTAATACGTTGGGCCGTTTTCATAGCGTCATCAAATACGGCCTATTAACGATGGCCCGTTATGGTCGGCCCATGAACGGACGATTCCAACTCTAGCCCGTTTACGGCCAAAATGCGGTCTGTTCGGCCCATGTTTGGCCAATCGATCATACGTACCGTATAAGGCCCATTGATGATACGCCCCGTAGAAGGCCCATTGATGATATGACCCGTAAAAGGCCCATTGTTTCTATGGCCCGTAGAAGGCCCACTGCTTCTACGGCCCTTAGAAGGCCACTGTTTATATGGCCCGTAGAAGGCCCACAGTTTCTACGGCCCGTAGGAGGCCCAGTGTCACTACAGTAAATATTAGCCCATGGTTATTGTGGCCTAGTTTTAATAAATAGGTTATTGCAGCCACTAGCAAACCGCAGAAAAAGAACTGCAATGACTACAAGCAAACAAATAAACAAGACAATAAGGAAATAAATAAGCAAGCAACTTACACTAGGCTATCACGGCTATTACACATATTACATCCACTGGGCATCAAAGTTCGCCACTAGTGCAAATATAGGGAACACAGCAGCATATAAACGCCGTAGCAAAACAAGTCCAGAACTGAAACCACTTCAGAAGATCTCAAGAAACAATATCCTGGGTACCCATAATGCTGGCAAGATGCTTAGCAAGCTTATTAACTTTCTCTTGTTTGGCGCTTAAGTCCTCCAGCGCTTGCAGTTGCACCAGAAAGTATGCATCTGAATTCTGCAGGGACTTCCTCAGTCCTTCGGCTTCCTGTCGCATAACATCTGATCGATGTCTTTCAACTTGAAGTTGAGACTCAAGAAGCCGAACTGATTCAGGCAACGAGTTCGAAGAGCTGGTGCCAACAGTGGTAGCCAGTAACTCGAACACTACATCAAGGCATGAGTTTGGGGTTGTCTCAGTGTCTTCAATATAGTTTTTATCAGCTTTCTTGGAGACCAACAGGGATGTATCACTATCTTGAACCTTATCTGCATTACTTCCTTTACCATTGCATAACAGGGTACTCTTCTCCAATATTTTATCCGTGTTCTAAAAGAGAAACAAACAAACACATCTCAGGTTTACTAGTTCAGTAGTAAGGTGGACAAGATAACAGCATGAAACAAACATATATCTATGTAGTATGGTCACCGTATGGTCTATATCATTCTAGTTTATGTTGCCAAATCAAGATAGATACAGTTCGAATCATATCTATTTAAGACAAAGCAGCATAGACAGAATATAAGTGTGGGAAACTACACAGCAATAACAACACTTGTAATGTGCATGGCATGAGAACGTAACTGTTTATTCAATTGAAACTAAAATCAACATAGAGCAAGTTACAACAGCAAACAGCCAAACACGTTGAAGAAACAGGTTTAAAACATACCTGTTGCGCCATTGGAGTTTCAATTGCATCCTTCAAATTTGAAATTAGTTGGTATCAGTAAATATAGTGATGCAAGAGCAAAGTAGTATGAACCATAGCTACCGAATCTGACCTGAGAACAATTCTTCTTCTGCTTTAAGCATTGACTTCGGGTTCGGAGTGGTGTTCCTTGTGATTTGGGCACAACAGTTGCCTTACTAACTGCTCGTGTTTGGGTGCTCTGTGGTGGAGATGGTGCTGTGTCAACGGGAACTGGGTGTCTATCTACTGGGGTTGGGGTTAGAAGGGGTGTAGCTGGTTCTCTGTCCAACTGGGTAGGGGTACAATCTACATGAGTGTGGGTTATGTGTGGTGGGGCTGGTTCTTGGGCAAGTACAACCGTGGTTCTATCTGCATCAACACGTAGCACGATCTTTTCTGAAGACCGTGTTTTTACTCCCACAGATACTGCCATCACTCCCTCCAATTGAAATGGATGATAAACAAGAAAAGTAATTGAATGTACAGACATTGTAAGATAGACAGGTGCAATGGATAGTAGGGAAGAAAACATGGCATGAAATAATTCACATTTATGTTTTCTAAGCAAACAGAATTGCAGGACATAATTTCACATATATGATGGCTAATTAAACAGGATAGCATGACACAATTTCACATGTATGATGGCTAACTAAACAGGATAGAATGACATACTTCAAAATATGATGACTATGTAAACAGGATGACATGATATAACTATACGATGTGTCTATTAAAGTGGTTGGCATGCCATAAATCACAAACATGCCGTCGATGGAAATATGATGGCATGATATAATTCACGGATAGAATGACATAATTTAAATATGATGACTATGTAAACAGGATGAGATGATATAACTATATTATGTCTTTAGAAAATGGGTTGGCATGCCATAATTCAGATACATGATGTCTATGTAAACATCATAGCATGACATAATTCAAATATATGATTTATATACTAAGGAAGTGAGCAGAGGGCAATCGCATATATGATGTGTCAACTAAGGAGATGGCATTCAATATTGTGTATATGATGTAAAAACTAAGCATTGCAATACCACATATGCATTATATGAGTAATATAACCCTGCCAAGTTTGAGCATACACCTCAGGGGGATAATAGGACTGGTCATCTGCCTCTGAATCCTCCTCTGAAGAGCTATCTGTAACCAGCAAGATATCTGCTTCAGCAGGTAGCATTGTCTGCTCTGAATACCTTGTTTTCACTCCAGATTTCTCCATTACCAATTCAAATGGCTGATGCACAGGAAGAGCAGTTGAATATACAAACATTGTCGACAAAAGCAATGAGAAATACAAAAAAAGGACGGCATGATATAATTCACATATATGACGCTTGCCTAAACACTACAAGAAATATGTCAACTTGTGACCTTCTGTCAGTGACCCTGGAAGAATTGGTCATAGATCTATGACCATTTCAAACCAATTGGTCAAAAGCTGTTCGGGGGGCTCCAAACCCTAAACCATTGCGACCATTTTGGTCAGAAAGGTCGTAATTTCCTTACACGAAATGGTCATAAAGCAAACAGCGCTAGTCCGCTGCCTTATTTCTAGTTGTTAACGACCAATATAGATGGTCATAGCCTTGCAAATTGTGGTGGGTTGCTATGACTAGGCGTCACCTCATCAGTTTTGCCTATGTGTCATGTCCATGTGGCAGTTTTTGCCCTAGGTTGTGAAGCAACCTATATTTCTGTCATTCCCAATATTCCCAAAAAAAACTCATAAATTCTTTGGGTCATATCTTCGTCAAATATGTAAAAACCTTCCTTGCCTAGTTCAAAAATAATTCAAAAATATTCATTTTCCTATTCTGTTCAGAGTAACAGATTGTGAAGGAAGTACCACTTTGGCATGTCCAAATAGTATCCTTTTTCTACGGTGCTTTCCTATGCCCAAATAACCATCCTCCACCAAATGCCAGGTCAATCCATTCATTATTTTGAGCCGAGCTTCAACATTCGTATTTATGTCCAGTGTGGTGGTTTGCAAAGCAAGTACCACCTAGGCTCCTCCTTTTGAGCTGAAAATTTGTGAAGACGGTCTTCTTAGTAACTGATCATCCTCAGCCAAAACTCACGCCCATTAGCCATGTACATTTCCCCTACCGCTAATCAAACACTTGGCTGCTAATTCATGTTTGAGCATCGATCGGTCTCCTCGTGAGAATCTTATGTTGTAATTTTGTTCCTAGCACCTACCCGGGGAGTGCTCAACCCACTAGACATGCCTAGGCTGCCCAGAACACATGGCAACGCCACGTCACGCGGTGACCACACGACGGGCATGCGAGTTTACGCGCTCTAGAGTTGAGGCCCTCGGCCACCGCCCAAACCTCGACGTATCACCACCAAACAATGTATTTATGATTAAATAGGTACTTATGTAACTAGAAATGATTTTTGGAAAAAATAAATAGCAAACTATGAGGCAGCTGCAGTTCAAATTTGACCCGCTTCCTACTGAATCGGCGGGAATTTGTCTTTTTCACCAGAGGTGGATCGAAACTTTTGACACCCAACCATTTTGTCAATTGTGCATTACATATGGCCTAGTATTTTAGAAAATTGATTTGGTCCAATTTTGCAACAAATATATGGTAGGTCCTTCACAAAAAAAACTCATTTCAGGCACTCAGAAAATGAAAAATGTATTTTTTGTGCAAAGAAAATGAAAACTCCCTTAGGCAACATTGTTTGGAATTCCAAGATGCACCCTTGTGCACAATATGAGATCATTTGAACAAACTATGCCATGAATGTGGCCATAAGATTGATCATTTGGCTTAAAAGCCATGAATCTTCACGCATGATAGCTCATTTCTGAGTACACTTTTTTAAAATAATTGCCGTATTGCAAGTTTGTTATTTTTCCTGGTAAGTTGGCCACATATAATGACACAATGCGAAGGTTTCCCAATTATTTGATTTTTGTTAATTTTTTATGCCCGTTTCAAAATGCGGTCGAAACGACGGGAATGACCGTTCCTAGCTACTGGTTGAATCTTGGAATTTTTTTGGTGTTCCTATGATTAAATAGATACTTATGTACCTAGAAATGATTTTTGGAAAAAATAAAGAGCAAACTACAAGGCAGCTACAGTTCAAATTTGACCCGCTTCCAGCTGAATAGACGAAAATTTGTCTTTTTCACGAGAGGTGGATAAAAACTTTTTACACCAAACCATTTGGTCAATTGTGCATTAAATATGGCCTAGTATTTTAGAAAAATGATTTGGTCCAATTTTGCAACAATTATTTGGTAGGCCCTTCACAAAAAAACCTCATTTGGGGCAATCGAAAAATGGAAAATGGTTTTTCCGTGCACAGAAAATGAAAACTTCCTTAGGAAACATTGTTTGCCATTCCAATATGCACCCTTTTGCACAATATGAGATCATTTGAACAAACTATGCCAAGAATGTGGCCATAAGATTGATCATTTGGCTTGAAAGCCATGAATCTTTTCGCATGATAGCTCATTTCTGAGAACACTTTTTTAAAATAATTGCCGTATTGCAAGTTTAATATTTTTCCTGGTAAGTTGGCCACATATAATGACACAATGCGAAGGTTTCCTATTTTTTTTTATTTTTTTGAATTTTTTATGCCCGTTTCGAAATGCGGTCAAAACGGCGGGAATGACCGTTCCTAGCTAGTGGTTGAATCTTGGAATTTTTTTGGTGTTTCTCTGATTAAATAGATACTTATGTACCTAGAAATGATTTTTGGAAAAAATAAATAGCAAACTATGAGGCACATGCAGTTCAAATTTGACCCGTTTCCAACTGAATCGATGGAAATTTGTGTTTTTCACGAGAGGTGGATCAAAACTTTTTACACCCAACCATTTGCTCAATTGTGCATTAAATATGTCCTAGTATTTTAGAAAAAGGATTTGGTCCAATTTTGCAACAATTATTTTGGAGGTCCTTCACGAAAACCTCCTTTTGAGCACCTGAAAAATGGAAAATGGTTTTTTTGTCCAAAGAAAATAAAAACTTCCTTAGGCAACATTGTTTTCCATTCCAATATGCACCCTTGTGCACAATATGAGATCATTTGAACAAACTATGCCATGAATGTGGCCATAAAATTGATCATTTGACTTGAAAGCCATGAATCTCCACACGTGATAGCTCGTTTCTGAGAACACTTTTTTAAAATAATTGCCGTATTACAAGTTTGTTATTTTTCCCGGGAACTTAGCCACATATGATGACACAATGCGAAGGTTTTCCAATTTTTTGTTTTTTTTGAATTTTTTATGCCCGTTTCAAAATGCGGTCAAAACGCCGGGAATGACCGTTCCTAGCTAGTGGTTGAATCTTGGAATTTTTTTGGTGTTTGTCTGATTAAATAGATACTTATGTACCTAGAAATGATTTTTTGAAAAAAATAAAGAGCAAACTATAAGATAGCTACAGTTCAAATTTGACCCGCTTCCAACTGAATCGGCGGAAATTTGTCTTTTTCACGAGAGGTGGATCAAAACTTTTTACACCCAACTATTTGGTCATTTGTGCAATAAATATGGCCTAGTATTTTCGTAAAATGATTTGGTCCAACTTTGCAACAATCATTTGGGAGGTCCTTCACAAAAAAACCTCCTTTTGGGCACTCGGAAAATGATTAAAAATTGTTAGAAAGATAAAAAATGCATGCAAATAGGCGATCATCCAAAAAATGTGGTCTAACTTGAGAGAAAAATTTAGTTGTGCAGTTTTGCAAAATATTTTTGATAGCTACTTCACAAAACACCCATAGTTTTAGTACTTAGAAACTATTTTAAACCATAAATTTTCTGAGCCAATCAGGGCTCATCCCACGGATCACCCCCCTTAGCCGATTTGAACCGTCCGTTCTAGCCGATTTGAACCGTCCACCTCTCAGCAGCCTAATCCAAACCCTAGCAGCCTCTCTCTCCCCCTCTCCGCCGCCTCTCTCTTTCCGCTTCTCCCATATCCAGATCCAACCCAAGCGCCCCGTCCTCCACCGCCTCCCCGTCCCCTGCCGCAACCACGACGTCAGATCCCTCCGCCCGCTCGCACCACCCACCTTCGGATCCCTCTGCCCGCCCACGCCCTTGCTCCCTCTCCGCCTGCGGGGCCGCGCCCCTCGCACTGCTCCCTGATGACGCGCCGAGGAGAGGTAGAGGAGATGGACGTGGTGAAGGCGGCGCAGTTGTCGGGGCGGATGCTGGAAAAGGTGGTGGTGCACCCGCTCGTGCTGCTCAGCATCGTCGACCACTACAACCGCGTCGCTAGCGACATAAGGAAGCGCGTCGTCGGCGTGCTCCTCGGCCGATCCCGGCGATTTGCTGCTCCCAGCGCACCACCGCGACCCCGTCACCTCCGCTCCATCCTCTCCTCAGAACAGATCCGGCGCGCATCGACCAAATCGACAGCACCCTCCCCTCAAGCCCCGGCTATGCTGTAGATCGAGCATGGCAGCCATGGCGTCGCGGACGGCGGGCTCAGGTGCGTCCCTCCACTCAATCTCTTCCTCCTCCTCCTCCTCACACCCCTCCCTCATTTCCTCACCTCGTCTTCTCTCCCTCCCAGATCCAGGACATTGTCCTCGCTCGAGCACCGGGACACCATGGGCGGGATGGCCTCTTCCTCCCCTACCCCTTGGAGCCGGCGCAAGCCAGGGAGAGACGCCGATGAGGGGGAGGACGCCGGAGCCCACATGCCGTCCAGGCGGCCCTCTTCGGGGGGCGAGCCCATGGGCCTCGCACCCTACGACCTCTCCTTCTCGTCCTTCTCCAAGGTACGGACGTCGATGGAGGTGGTGGTGTCCGGCCCCCAATCTCATCCTCTGGCCACACGATCTGACGCGCCTTCCTCTGATTTTCCCTGTTGTGTCTCGTGTGGTGGTCGATTCCCGGCGGATTTGCCGGAGATCCCGATCAGTGCTCTGGTTTATGCCATGCCGGTGGTGCATCAAAGTGTTCTCCATTCAGCTGACAGTTTAGTTGTTGCTAATTGGATTGATGTGGCATCTGCAGGACGCGGCCATGTGGCAAGGTTCGTTTGGTACAGCAGCAGAACGAGGAGCTGCATCTTCAAGGTCAGCAGCAACAGCAGCTACATGGATGCAAGGACGCCACCATGGATGAAAGAGCAGCTCAATTTGGTAGCCCCCCCTCTCTCTGACACAATATTTTGATGTTTCACGTTCAGTACACACCATGTTGGCCAATGTTAACTTCTTTCTATCAAAAACTGTCAAGAAATAATTCTTGTTCCATTGGCTTTCACCATGTTGGCCAATAGAGCTTGGCTAAATCTTTTGTGTCCAGGATTCGAGCATTATTTTTCTGGGTTAGGAATATGTTGCAAATTGTGCAATCTTAATCATCATGTGTTGGTCTGATGGAAGGCTGATGATAGTCTGTTTACAATTCTGTTAGCTAGTGCTCGTTTACTGCTGGCACTCAGCTCCGCTGTTAGGTTGTTCTTTGTCGGTTTTACTCAAAAATAGGAGTTGAAGATGTGCTCCCGTTGCAGCCTCTAACCCAAATCAGTCATGTTGTCTGTTCATTTTTCTTTTTTGAGAAACATGTCATCTGTTCTTTGTTCTTACTACTTATTTTAGTACTGCCTACACTTTGTATGGCTGAAGCTTCGCTGCTGCTAAACATCAGTTCAAGCTTGTTATGTTGTCTTGAACATTTATGCTATAAGTTTTTCCTACTGTTATGCCCGTTGTCAATTTCGCTTCACATTTTTAAGCAGCATGAATTGCATTATCGCGGTTCAAAAGAATTCCCTTCCTGAGAAGTTATGGCACATTTTTAAATGTTGGAGTGGTACAAAGGCACCCAATGAATATCGTGTCAATGTTGGAGCTAGCACGGCATCTTACAGAGCTACTCATCGATTCAAACTACTGCTCAAATTTTAGTTTCCAAATTCACCATGCCATTTCGCACAATTTGTTCAATTATTCTTATGTTAATTGTTATCCAGGAATCTATTGCCTTGCACCACACTAACATTTCCACTGTTTTTTCCTCTGTTTGAATGAATAGAAGGAGAAGTCTCCCTATGTTGCTAAGGCTGAGATGCTCAAGGCCGAGTACACCAAGAAGATCGATGCTTACAACTACCCATAGGTATAACATTCAAGCAACAGTGTTTCCCTTACTATTCAACATGTTGATCTGCTCTAAACACATGAAAACTTGCTGTGTGCAGGGTGACTAGTGATGCGGCACACCAAGCAACAGTGGGGGAAGGGGGTCTCTGGAATGTCGCCGTTGCCGCTTATTGCTGAAGTCACCAATTTATGATGGATGGTTGCTGTTAGTTTAGCTCCTTGGTAGTCCCTTCTCTCTTTCAGGTGGCTGCTGCTGGTGGTGGAAATGGAAGCTACTGTGTGCCATGTAGTTCATGTTCTCAGACTGCCCTTTCTTGCTTCATCTTGATGTTAATTTTGTCTCTGTTGAATGTACCTACTGTGTGCATGTGGCTGTTTCAAAAGTCGCTCCATGTTGAAAGAAATGAAATGCTCTCGATGCATGCTTGTTTGAATTTCCTCTCTGTTTCACTGTCGCTGGAATAACCGTGTGTCTCGTGAGCAAGTTTTTGAAAGTTTGTTATGGAGGCCCAAAATAGTAATGAACCGTGAAATGATTGAGGCCCAAAAAAAATGTATAGTAGGCCACATCCTAGAAAATAAAAAAGGCTGAATTCTTTGGCTTGGCCCATGTAGCTGACAGAAAAACAATAATAAATGGGCTCGGCCCATGTAGAAAACTGAATTGGACCGGGCTGAATCTTGTGCCACATCAGCTTGCCACGCTGGATGCCTACGTGGCCTGGGGAGGTTGCTAGTGACCAAAACGAAGCAGTAGGAATATTTTGGTCGTAAACGTCCACGACCTTCTCATGGAGAAGGTCGCTATAGTCAGTTTATGACCGCTAGCTTTTGACCTTCTATTTTTGGTCAAAAAAAGGCCGCAAATGAAAAACAATGACCTTTCAGTGACCAATAGTCAGGGTCACAAGTTGACATATTTGTTGTAGTAAAACAGCATGACATTGCATAATTCACATGAATAATGCCTTGCAACAAGATAACATTGCATAGTTCACATATATAATGTCTTGCAACAAGATGGCATTGCATAATTCACATATATGGTAATTAGACACTAAACAGGTGGCATTCACACAAAGCATGTCTAAACTAAGCAAATGACATAGCAATGCTAGATACCATATGCACGATATGAGCAACATAACCCTGCCAAGTTAGGGCATGCACCTGGGGGGGGGGGATATGACTGGTCATCTGTCTCTGAATCCTCCTGTGAGGAGCTATCGGTAGCCAACAGGACATGCGCTTCGTCAGATAGCATTGTCTGCTCTGAAGACCTTGTTTCCACTCCAGATTTTTCCATGACTGTGCCAAATGGCTGATGCACAGGAAGAGTAATTGATTGTACTAAAATTGTTGAAAAATTTAACACGTAATAAAAAAATGATGGCATGATATAATTCACATATAAGATGACTGGCTAACCAGGGTGGCATTGCAAGATTCACATATATGATGCCTAGCTAGAAAAGATGGCATTGCATGATTCACATATACGATAAAGAAACTAAACAGATGGCATTGACATAAAGCATGTCTAAACTAAGCAGATGACATCTTTAATGTATACAGTAAGCAATGCAGGGCACCATATGCATGATATTACCAACATCAGCATGCCAAGTTAGAGCGAAGACCTCATGGGGTAAATAGGAGTGGTCTTCTCCTTCTGAATCCCCCTCATAACAGTTATCTTCCTCTTGATTACGATCCGAAATGGGTGGAGGGGGGTCTGCCTTTGTGCCCACCATGGAACGACGTCTGCATGAAATTTTATTGCCACGCAAGGCTCATCTGTTTTGCTCTACATGGTTAGTTCCATTGTGTACAATAACTGGCATGCATAGTAATAAAACATAGTGAGATTATGTAAGGAGTGCATTCAAAAATCCAGAGTGATGGTAGAAAACTTTGGATAGACCCAAAACCAATGATAGCAGGCAGATAATAGCTTTAGTTAAAAAATACAGATAATGGCTCCTTTAATGTTTGTTTGCACCCAACATGAAACTCATAGTAGACACCGGAGATTAACCAGATAGTAGACAGATAGTACTGATTGCTGCCCGAATATGTACCCCACAACCATTTAAAAACTCAAGTTTCAGCATTAGTTTGGAACTGACTCGGAGTCTAATAGGTGAACACGACGATAATGTAGCATGTCATCATATAAAGCGACGCATAACGTAAGCAGACACAGAAGAGTGCGACCTCTCTTGCGGACCCGTGTAGTCCTCAAGGTCATCTGCTTAGTTGATGATGGTAATGCAGTTGCGGTGGCTTCCGGCGGCGGGGAAGAAGATCTGAGGCGGCAAAAGACAGTCTGGAGAGCGGATCCCTGCTGTGGTGAACCCGTCCGTCGTTGGAGCAGCTGAGCTGGGGTGGAACACAGTGCCGTAGGAGCAGGACAAACCACACAAGGTTTTCTTTGACACATATCTGTAAAAGAAGTAATTGAGTAAGGGCATGTTTGAATTTGAGTATTCTAACAATGCAGGGATAGGAAATAGACAGGAATAGGATAGGAATGCACGTGCAAAATAGAGAATTTAAAAACATAGGATTTCTGCCAATCTGGGTGTTTGATTCACAACAATTGGAAGATTACAGGATGCAAAAAAGCATGGTGAGATTAAGTCAAACCAGAAGAAAATGTACGGTTATAATGCTATTATGCTACTATCTCTTAGTCTTGTGCTTGATGAATAGGAATATGAAAAGGAGGATAAGTGGAAATTAGAATTCCTACGGTTTTTCTTTCAAGGAGACACTAAAGGAACAAATCCTATAGTTTTCCTTTGCTCCATTCCTTTGCTCCATCCAAAGTAGTATCATAGGAAACTTTCCTATTCCGATGTTTTTCATTCACTTTTCCTTTCAAGCACTGGCGATTCTAGTACGCAGGCTTGAGTAAAGGAAAATCATACAGTAAATTTTTTTTGTGCTACTTCTATTACTTTGGACCAAGGCCACTGCCCTACTAGCTCAACTCCCAGGCCCATCGACAAATGCACAACTGAAACACACAGAGATAAATAATGATGGCGTTCAAGAGAGTCCATCACGGATAGCTAAGTTGCCTGGTACCTCATTGCTTGTCATATAGTAGGATAAAATAATCGTATTTCCTGTTACTATGAGTGCTCAGTGGACAATATATATAACATGTAGAGTAAAAAGGAGATGCAACAAGTGTAGAACCTCTTTGGCGAAGCCATGTTGATCTCAGCGTGATTGGGTTGGCTGGTGAGGATGCTCCGGCTGACTTGGCTGTCGGAGGAGGGGAAGAAGATCTTAGGCGTCTGGAGATGGAGCCCGAGGTACTGCTCTGCTGTGATGGAGGGTTTCATCGTTGGAGCAGCTCCGGTGAGTTGTACGACGCCGAGGCTGAAGCAGGACAAGAGAGACAATGAACAACGTTAACCCGAGTGGAATTCTAATAGCATCTCCAATACATGACGTAAAATACATAACCACAAAGTGCTAGATGTAAAATACATCAGCCGCTCATCTCTGAACTTAACTGTCGAAACTGAACTTAACTGTCGAAACTGAACTTAACTGTCGAAACTGAACTTAACTGTCGAAACTGAACTTAACTGTCGAAACTGAATTTTGTTGTCGAAACTGAATTTTGTTGTCGAAACTGAACGCACTAGCAAGGTGAGGCTACACGTCGGTCGACTGACTTTTTCATCTCTAGTCAGTCCATTTTGCAGCCATTGGATACGAAATCAAGGTCCTGCGGTTCATCTTCAACCTCCACCACCCTGAGCAGCCAAACAGCAGCCCCCCGCCGCCCACGGCCAACGGTGCGCCGCCCCGCCCACCCCGAAAACACTCCCCACCGCCGGTCCACCGCCGCCCCGGCCATCCCTCTAGGCCACCCCGTGCCGAGATTTTTCTCCGGCGATCCCCACGCCACCGCCCCGCCAACGCTCCGCCACCGCCGGCGACCACCGCCCCCATCCTGAACCCTAAGATAGAATGGGGTATCTCTCCGGCGAGCCCCCTCCCCACTGCGGCTGGTTCTTTCTTCACCCCGGCGAGCCCCCCACCACCTGCAAATTGACTGACCCAAAATTCGATTCAGTCGATTGAAGTGTAGCTAAATCGGAGCAGCAGCATCGCAAGCAAGAGAAAGAGCGAGATCAGCAGCGCGAGCAAGAGCAATAGCAAGAGCAGACCAGGCAGGGGACCGAGAGCAAGAGCAGAGCAGCAGCGCGAGCGAGAGCTAAAGCAGCAGCAGGTCTTACTGATGTGGACGTCACCGACGAGGGAGCGACGCCGTGGAGGAGGTGGCCAGCGACACCGCCGTGGATGGAGCCGCGCCATGTCGGCTCGGGACCGAGCACCGAGAGCACCGTGAGATCGAATCAAGAAGAAAATGCCGCGATTAGTGTACAACCTCTTTGGTGGCGCCGATTAGGCCGCAGCTTCATCCGAGGAAACGGTGATGATGATGCTCTTCCGGTGGTGCAGGTGAAGACGGCGGTGTGGGAATGGAGGTGGCGCGAAAGACGAGGGGAATGTCGGGGCAGCTCCTTGGAGTTGGAGGACGGGGTGGCTGAACCGGCGGGACGATGAGATCGACAACGGATCCTCATCCGGTACGGTGGATGAGGGACGTCAAGGTGTTGTTGTGGACGACGTCGTCGGGGAAGAGGCTCCGGCTGGGTGGTGGACGGAGCAGGGTGTGGGGTTTCGTTGCGGGTTTTCGCGGCCTTGGTGTATAAATGGGTGGGCGGATGGGATGGTAGTGGGGAACCATGGCTTAGAGACGCGCTTGTCCGAAATGTGGGGTAAGTTACGAAAGTACCCCCACCGATTTGAGGCGGTTCTTTCGGTTCAGGGGTACCACGGGCATTTCGCGTGTCTGGATTTCACAGGAGGTGGGAGTTTTCGCGCGCGTTGTAATTTCGGAATAGAAAGGCGCGGGTTGAGATGGAGGGAGTTGTCGGAGCACAACAAGACAAATATATATCTTAAATATTTCGGGCTAACAAGGCGCGGGTTGAAGAGGCGGGAGTTTCGCAGCACGATAGATAGAGACGCTAGCTTGAATTTTCGGCATAACAAGGCGCGGCTTGAAATTTCGGAACAACAAGCTTAACGTGTACCCGAAAAATAAAACAATTTGCACCTCAACACGCACAACACACACAAAAACACCATTTAGACTAGAGTAAGGTACACGTGCATTGCACGCATGAGATTTGCCAACCAAATTATGAATAAATACCACATTATAGCATGCAAGCTTTGAGTCATATATGCATGATGCAGATGTTCGTTTAATTCTTATAGTTCATTTCATTCAAAATCATCTAGTTTTTATAAGAAAGCTAATCTATTTTAAGATTCATGGAATTGTGCGTCGTAAGACATAAAGTAAAAACAATTAATGGCAAATCATGTAGAAAAACATTTGGGCAATTCTGATACGGGAGATTCTAGAAAAAATAAGAAGTGCTTGTGTTTTGATGTTTGTGCATTATGCTTAAGTTCAACCATGGAGTCTTCTAGATTATACATGTGGCGAAATCTGGTGGAATCTAGATGATATCCAACGGCCAGTAGTGCTCAACTTTGCCATCTTTGGACCATCGGATTCGCCTCATCCAATGACCATCTTTCAAAGTTAAAGTTACCCGCACACAATATAAAAAATATAATATATATAGGGGTATAGATATAGATATGTGATGCAAAAGCCGCCCATCATCTCCAATTAGAATAGTGTGTCCATGCACAGATGCGACGTGGCCAAATGATGTCTGCCATCGGTATCTCAAATTCAAATCAGTCTGACCTTGTTCAATGTGTATACATTACAACATGCTCATTTCCAAACCACACCGCGCAGATCTCCGTTATATTCATGCATGCATGGGTTTCAAACATCAGGATCTCTTATTCAAATATTTGAATTCAACTTTACATTGATTGTGACCTCACCTATTTAGCTATTCTTTTACACCCACACAATAGTCTTCTCTTTATAGTTGTACCACTAACTTTCTCTCGTGCATGCATGCACACACACTACCAGTCTTTTTCTTCAGGTCGGTCTCCCAAGAAGGCACACACCAACACACATCCCCCTATCCATCATTTCGAGCATTCTTTATCTCTCACGCGTGCATGCGCAACGATCGATGTTCCTCTATGTATGTGTGTATATAGCTAGGTCTTTTGATAGTTTTCCACACAAATCGATCAATCGATATATCCAGTGAGGTCTCACCCTCTTTCCCACGTCCACATCGATCAATCTATATCTCTCTATATAGGATTAACATATATAGCTAATACACCCACATTAATTATGTATCCAACGTCCCCCTCTCATCATCCATGCCTTCCTCTTCATCTCTCAGACGCGTGCACAATGGCGAAGACAGGGGGCAGTAAGGGCCCTGCCCCCTCCCCCCTAACATCACAATATATCAAGGCTAATATGAATGTGATCATTAGACAATTGCTGCTAAAAGTGGTTTAAGTTCATGAATTGACCCTCCTCGTAAAGGATTAGCAATGCTTGGCCCCCTAGCTCATTTATTTTTCATGGCTCCGCCACTGCGCGCATCAGCGCACGTGTTCGCCACCTCTCTCTAAATACCGATCTCCACTTGTGCATTCCTTCATAGTCTCCCTCCACTCAGCCCCTCGCACCATCTTCTAGCCCACCCACCGGATTTTGCCACATGTACAATCTAGCATACTCCATGGTTGAACTTAAGCATAATGCACAAACCTCAAAACAACAGTGGTTCTCTTTTGTTCTAGATTCTTCCGTATCATAACTGCCCAAACTTTTTTTCTAGTTGAATTGCCATTATTTGTTTTTAATTTATGCTTTACAACGCACAATTCCATGAATCATAAAATATATTAAGGGCTTCTTTGATTCAAAGGATTCTCAAAGGAATTTTGGAGGATTCTAATCATTAGGAATTTTTCCTATCTTGCTTGTTTGATTTGTAGGATTGTAAACCATAGGAATTTTTCCATATGATTCATTTGCACTAGATTTTATAGGAAACATCCCATCCACTCAAACCTCTTTGAAAGAATTTTGCGTTTTTTCTATGCACAATCAAACACTCGTACAATCCTGTAGGATTCGAGACGACATTCCACTATAATCCCATGTTTTTCCTATTCCCGCGTTCTTAGCTTTTTTATAGAAACTAATTGATTTTGAATGAGATGAACTATAATAATTAAACGAAGGGGTACATCAGGCATATATGACTCAGAGCTTACATGCTATAGTGTGGTATTTATTCATAATTTGGTTGCAAAATCTGATGCGTGCACTGCACGTGTACCTTACTAGTATTTCGAGTTTGTGCAAAACATGTAAACTAGAATACCGATGGCACGCTACACAATGTCTCTCTTACAGTTCATGAAGCCACGTGGCACATGTGTAGGCGTTGTGGCGACCTCCTTGCGTGGATTGATCACAGTGACGTGCTGCTGGTTCCAGAAGAATTTACTCGTCCTCCCTGAGCCATACTAGCAGTACATGCACGAAGAGAAGATGTGCACGCACGCCATGCATGCACTCATTCCTCGCACGCACACGCGGGTACACGGGCGGACACAATTTTGTACCAAGATCCACCCCATGTGATAATTTGACGCGTGTAAAGTCGTTCACTTCATTGATGGTCGATTAATACAGCGCATGCAAATTGAGTGGACGTGAGGGCGGAAGAAAGACATTATTACTCCACTGCGCGCATGCGAGTAGTTAAATCGTGGGTTGCTAGTAGTACTTCCATTGGTCTCCTTCGTATTTTGTGCCAATTTTTTACAGTAACATACTCCCTCCGTTTCTTTTTACTTCGCATATAAGATTTGGTCAAAGTCAAACTACACAAAGTTTGACCAAATTTATATAAAAAAATATGAACATCTACAATACTAAAACTATATAGTATAAAAATACGTTTCATGGTGCATCTGATAATATTGATTTCATATTGTGAATGTTTATATTTTTTAATATAATGTTAGTCAAATTCTACAAAGCTTGACTTTGACCAAACCTTATATGTGGATTAAAAAGAAACGGAGGGAGTACTCAATATTTACGCATTTGAGCAGTGTAGTACTTGAAATTTATGTTCCGCTAAACTCATCGGGAGCCGTTTCAGGCCTCGAAACCAAAACCATCAAATAATCTTTACCTTGTTCCCATCACGTTCCAAAGCCTGCTCACACCTACTAGTAGTACGTACCAAACCTGAACGTGTTCCCACTATGCAGGTATTAGTACTAGTGCTAGTACTTAGGTTATAAAAAGGGGAACTACCTAACCGAAAATCACTCTACCTTTCCTCATCATAAGTGTTTCTTCTTCATCCGTCGTTGCCATGGTCGATGAGCGGAGCTCTAGGTCGAGAACTACTCGTAACAAGGGAGCGGCAACCAAGGCTGCGGAAAAAAAAGAGAGGGCTCGCCGCCACGCAGAGACCTCGAAAGATCTCTCACGGGCAGGCGATGGCTCCCAGGAGCGCCCTAGCCGCGGAGGTGAACATGCCGAGCCGGCGGAGCTGGAGTCGTTAACCCTCGACGGCATGCCCGATCAGCTCAATAAGCAGAAGGAGTTCATCCAAGGCTTGATGGAGTTGCTGAAGGAGATCCTCGACGACATGCCCGCTGAGCTCAATTAGCAGGGGGAGTTAACCGCCGGCTTGGTGATGCTGCTGAAGAAGAGCTTTGCCTCGGAGAAGAAGGCGACCTGCGAAATCCTGCTACTTCGGGAGGACAATGCAAAGCTCTGCCACGAGATCGACCTGTTGAAGGAGAAGAACGCCGGCTGGAAGAAGCTGCATGAGAATAGTAGTTCCTCGATGAAGATGCTGCAGGCCCTTGCCATGGAACAGAAGGAAGAGTTGGCGAAGCTCTGCATCGAGCACCCGGCTCTTGTCAAGGTACGTAATATGGCCGTGGAACAGATGATGAAGGCTCGCGTCGAGAAATGCCGCGTCATGGACACAATGATGAAGATGGCTGAGGAGACACGCAAGGAGATGGAGGTCGTGCAGGCGATGAAGAAGCAGTTACGACTCCGCGGCGAATTAGATCATTTGGGGTGATAATCTTCCTTCTTCTTTTGCTCCTGTGTTTCATCTTTTGCTTCGGGTGTTTCGCCGCACGTGTCACGTTCTTTGCGAGGCATGAATAGAACAATGTTTTTTTACGGAATGAGTAGAACAATGCTAACAATGAGATGACTAGCAAATTAGATCATTTTTTATCGCCATATGGCACTGGGCTGCCATGTTTCGTGCTCCTCCGTCGTAGTACTACTCCAGTGGAAAACTTGAGTATGCCGCATGGTTCTTTGCTCCTCCTCGATCAGGTCGTCGGCGCATTTATACGAGCAGTCAAATCACAAGGCCCCGCCTTTCAGCAGTAATGAGCCGTCAAATCACAAAGGCCCCCGCCTCTCGTGAAACCGACCAAGCTAGACTGCCCCGCCCTCTAGCCTTTTAAAAAATGTATACTTTTGTACAACAGCAGTATCGATGGATTGCGCCATGGAGCAAAACTTGAAATTAAAAAAAGGTGGTACATATAGAGAGCGCTCGTCGCCAAATTATGCGTATAGTACTATTAAAAAGGCTAGTCACAATAATGGTGTCCAGCACAACCCACCCCTCAAATAAAACTAAGAGGGTGCTTGGATACGTTTTAGTCCCATGACTAAAAGTAGTGGGACTAAAACATGCTAGCCTCACCCATGCTTGGATCCAAATACTAAAAAAGCTAAAATCAAGTTAATGAGCATTTATTATCCTCCAAACCCTCCAATCCAGAACTCGCCTGTGTTAAAGGAGAGGAGTTTAATGAGTAGAGAGAGGACTAATACACATTTTAGTAGGGGTACCCCTGACTAAAAAAATTTAGTCTCAAGACTAGTTTTAGCCCCACTTTAGTCAGGGGTGCTTGGAACTTTAGCCTCCTAAAGATACTATTTTTAGTCAGACTAAAATAAGTCCCTTGGATCCAAGCACCCTCTAAGCATCCTGGAATTCTTTGACAAAACTAAGCACCCTGAAATTCTTTGACAACTAAACTGCTGGCTATATGATGTTGGCCATATATATTGTATGTATATAATGTGAAGAAACGAGTGGTAGTACTATACCAACTAAAAGATGAAATGTAAGAAATACTAGTATGTACGTACTAAAGAGTTAAAGTAATGAGAAGAAACATAACATAGTTCTGCTGGGGGCTCATCACAACACACCCCTCAAATTAAATAAAGCACACCTGAAATTAAACTTTGCAACTATTCCGGTAGACACTGCATTAGAACCACCATGAGCAACGACACTGCCACCTTACTCGGAGTCCTCGTCCACGTCCTCGACTTCATCCTTGTCCCTCTTCCTATTGGCCGATACTTCTTTGCTTGAACCGCACACTTGGCTGTTGCTCTTCATCCAACCCATGTAGATATTGAAGCAAAGGTAGCCATCCATTGCAGCGTAGTGGATGTGGTGTATATCTAGTACATTCCGCTGCCATGCATGACGATGAAACGTGTATGGAGGTTTCTCCAATTTACCGTACAAAGGATGAACCATGGCTCCTGCCAGGGTCAGCATTGAAGGCCGACGAGAGGGCACCAGCCGATTCTTCTGGAGGTCGAAGGGGTTGCCTACAACGAGGCCTATCCGACCCAGCATTTCTTTGTCCTTACCAAAGTCTACAGTAACGAATTTGGCTAGGTTGCTCCCGAGGAAGTCCTTAAAATCCTGGCACTCAACGCCGACATGGCATATGTGGTAGACCAAGCATAAGTCATGCGCGCTAACCTGGATCACGGCGGGCTTCTTCCTCTCTTCGTCCTTTAGAACCTTCTCTCGTCCCAGGACTGTGGTTTACTCAACATCTAGCCCAGCGACCCACTGATCATCTGAGTTTTCGAACATGCGTCTGAAGCGAGAAAGGCATCCTTTCACCGTCGCGGAAGAACAGGTGTAGATGACGTCGAACTCATACCTTGTACTCACCGCTGATCATGGAGAGTTGGGACGCCATGGATTTGGGAGGAGGGTTAGGATTAGTGGAACTGCCGTAATGTGAATGGACGGGACGACTAGGAGCGAACTGCTGTAGTATTGAAGGACGTGCGGGGACGAGTAGGAGCGAACTGCCAGCGTGCGAATGGCAGGGTAGTGGCTTTCCATTCTCCCATGATACGGTCTTCCGAGAGCCCTCGGATCTGAGATCGAACGGTTGCATGGCGTGATTCTAGACCTATGGGTGAATATCCTATCCTGGAAGGTTATTCTGCAAATTTTCAGCAACTTAGGATGCGACCGTTTGGTCCCAGATCCAAGGGCTGCTAGCAGCCCGTATCATGGTCGCGCCTACCACGACCGTCGCGTCGCTCGCGCGGTCGCGCCCTTGGAGATTTAACACGGTGCGTTAGGCTATCTGATGTTGGCATGTCATACATAGTCATCACTTAGTCACTCATACTACAACAAGGTTGGCTATAAGTTTATTTTTGTTACTCCTCTCTATCTCTTTCTTCGTACTCAAGGAAGAAACGGTGCTAGTAAGTGCGTGTATTTATTGCATTTGCCAAGGAGTGACCTCTTCCAATGAAATGGTGTTGCTAAGTTTGCTTCATTTAATTAGCTATAGACTCAAAATTGTCTTTTCACCTAGGTACACGCGCTTAGCACCGTTTCTTCCTTGGGTCACCAAACTAGTCTCTCTCTTCTTGTTTGACTTGCCACATCCGACTTTGTGCCTATGTGGCAAGCTTGAGCACCTGTAGGAGCAAGTAAAAGTAAGTACAATAGTGCGCTTTACATGGCATTTTTGCATATGTGGAGGAAAGAGAGGCAAGGGAAAAGTGCAGAAGTGGGCTCTCATGCAAAAGCCAGCCTCAACTACATGGTGGAGCAGTGGGAGAGGCACCTGTATGGAGGTGGTCAGTAATCTGGGACACTCACGCCGGTTGTAGCGCCGCAGTTAAAATGATAATGGCAAGTCAAATCACGGGGCCCCACCTGCCCAACAGTAACTCGCTGTCAAATCACACTGCCCTACGTTTGCAGCAGCCTACTCCCTCGTCTTCTCGCGTCTCTGTCGAACCGACTAGGCGGAACTGCCCCGCCGCCTACCGCACAGGAAAAGCCCCACCCACGACTTTTAAATAGTACACAGTATACTAATTTTGTATCCATGGATTGCGCCCGCGCCATGGAGCAAAGCGTCTAGAGAACAGACGAGAGACGGTGGTTTAGGAATGGAGATGACGGAGAGGAGAGGAGGTGGTTTTGCAATGGAGAAGAGGGAGAGGAGCGTGCGGCAGCGATTTAGGATTGGACGAGAGGGCCGGCGCGCTCTGACTGGATCAAAATAAAAATCAATTTACCCTTCAATTAAGAAAGCGACCCCACATTAACTAGTTTCCCTTTTATTCTGGGTCATAATTGACCATGATTTTCGCACATAAAATATATGTTATACGTTGTATACAAGGCCACTATCAAAATTACAATTTGCAACTATGCAAGGCCACTAACATTAATCGAGGCAAAATTGATGGTGTTTGCCTCGTACTAGCACCTGAGGACATTAATATCCCTTGTGTGCACGCGGGAGTGAGAAGGTTAGCTTGCATTCCCAACATTAATCAACCAATGAGGAGTAAGAGGGTTGGCTTGTTGTGCTTGGGAGAGAAAAACCACATTAATTAACACGGCAATCAAGGTGACAAGCTAGCTTGCAACATCGACTTAAACATAGCATTGATTTTTACCTTGGTACCTGTAATATGAGTTTGTGGCCTTGTATAAAAAATGGAGAGAGTATAATTTGAAAGTACATTCAGATACGAACCAAACGGTATAATTTTTTGGTGACATGCATTCACATTTTGCTTGTCAAATACAGTACGTGGTCAAACTTTGACCCAAAATACGTGAAACAACAAAAAAAAATACTTCCAAGAAAAGCGCCGCTCTTCCGCTCTTCTCCTCTTAAACCATCGCCGATCCTCTCATGTTCCAATCTAAATGCAGCGCCGCTCCTCTCCTCTTCCATTTCAAAACCACCGCCCCTCCTCTCCTGTTCCAGTCCAAAACCAGCGTCGCTCCTCTCCCGTTCTAATCCAAAACCAGCGCTGCTCCTCTCCTCTTCCATTCAAAAACCACCGCTGGCGAGTGAAGGTGCTGTGGAGAAGTAGATCGATGGAGGAGTACAACCGATACATGAGGATCGCAGACGGCGACCCTGTCAAGCTAGCTAGGATGTTGGAGATACAGTCTTGGTTTGACAACAAGGACCAACTAGCGGCGACGGCGACATCCATGGCCAAATATCTGCAACAGAGCGAAAAAGCGGCGATACTCCCGGAGGGAGTCGCGCCGGAGTACATAGAGCTGCTCCTCTGGGCCATGGAGCAAACAGATTCACCGAATCGTGAGGGAGCGGTGGTGGGAGTATCGATCCCAGATGGAGCATCCACTAGAGATTGAAGGATCGAGCATCTACAAGGTGCCGTTTGTGAGGGTGTCCTGCCAGAGCGAGCCAGTGGAGTCTTCGTCGACCGAACCCAACTGCAAGAGGAGAAAAGCAGTTGGCCCGACGACGCTTCCCCGCCAACGTCTCCCTTGCTGTTCACATCGTCTCACGGGGCGGGTGTCTGCCGCCGAAGAATAGGAGGGGGCTGCCCCCCCCCCCCCAGCCCAATAGTCGGGCAGGTTGTGAATTGTCAGGAGAAGCTTAGGGTTGTCAGTATTTGCAGGTTGTGAATTGTGTTTTGTGTTGTGTGTTTTGAGAGTACTTTCAGATATGAATGTCTTTTGAATTTCAGATTTGCAGTATTGAGCATATGAAGTATTTTATGAATTCTAGAGATCTATTTTTAGCACTTAAAAAAAGTAGTTTCATAGGAGTATAAAAGTGCAGACAATGTGATTCTCAGAGAAGAAACTACAAGTTTCAGTTTCAGATAAGAAACTACAACTTTCAGAGGCAGAGCATTTATATTAACACGGCCTTTTCAAACAGGGTTAACATCATGTTGGAAGTTTTATTCATGGTCGAAATGGAACTACCAGCCAGTTAATATCATGCTGATCAACATTCATGCATAGCACATCTTCATATGATGCACAGTCAAAATGCCCACACAATGTCGAGTGTGCGAAACACAGAGAAAACGAGGGACGATGTTTTGGCAAGTGTTAGACGTGGTTTTGGCCTACCCCGTCTAGTCTTTCATTTTTAACATGCGCATACCACGACCTCGGATGGGAGGTCCATAGGCCTGTTTGTATTTTCTTAGGGCCGTCATGTATCGACCGGCCTATGGACCTCCCATCTGAGGTTTTATTTTTGGCAGCCCAATTTATGTATTTTTTCGAAGAAAACGCAGAGGTATGTTCTATTTTTCTATATAAGAATAGGAACGCCAGGTCCAACTTATGTTTCCCTTCTAACTATATTATATATATTTAAATTATTTTATATGTTGACTGTTTAGTTCACATACTCCCTCCTTTTCGGTTTATAGGGCTTATCTCAAAATTTTAGTTTTTCAATTTTATAAGGCTCAATTTGGTTGTTTTCCATCACATGTTTAGACTCCAAGGTGCATTAAATCATTACATGCAAGTAGTAAGAGAAAATTGACCAATGCATGTACTTTATGCATGCATGCATTGCAATTTATGCATTGATAAACATAATTTTTTGAGGAAAACAAGTGCATTAATTAGGCTTTTGCAAACTACAAAAAGTATCCCACCATTCATCATCTACCTTGGTTGATGAGATTTTTGAATTGAGCCCTATAAACCGAAAAGGAGGGAGTAATTGGCAAATAGATCTCGCCGCCACCCCCCGCCTCCTGACTCCGGGCGCGCCTACCCCCCTCAGCAAGTCCGCTCGCGCGCCCCATGGAGTCGCCGGCCATATCCACGGGGGAATGGCTGGAAGACAGGCAGATGTACAAGATGCATCTCCCACATGTCTACAAAGCCTTCCCGCGGATGCTCCAGCCGCTCGACTCCGTCGCACCGACGGTGCTGCGGGAGACTCGAGGGAGGAGATGGAGGGAGCGGGCGATGCGGATCCGCGACGACGCTCTCTCCTGGACCCAGTGCACGCGTAAATGGAGGGAAGCAGAGGAGGAAGCCGCGGGGAGGAAGCCTAGGAGGGACCGAATCCGTTCTCTCACTCGCGCAGGTATGCTCGGATGTGCAAGGATCATGTGGATTGGGAGCTACTGAATCTAGCCCTATGGATCTACTTCGAATGAGATTTCTCGGAGAAGCACAGGATGCCCCACCCCAGTGAGCCACCGACTGCGTTCGTTCGATGGGCGAAAGGAGAAGTGAATTCAGGAGATCCACGCCGTGCTGCGAGATGGGAATGCTTGACTGGACTCCTGCCCACCAGCACGCCACTGGAGCCGGAGCAGGTGGATCCCCTACCTTACCTCTCCCCCAAACCTGCAGAACATTAAAATTAGGCTTGCAATCTGCTTCAATTGAGCTGTCTGGTGGTTATTTCTGCTTCCTGAGAGACAACATCTGGCTGGAGGATGAGCAGGAACCAGGAACTCCGATGAATTTCCTCTATCACAATGGGGGGGAGTGCCGGTTGGGCAGTGGTACGGCCCACCTCCACCCCAAATGGGAGCACAATCTGGGCAGGCTCCTGTAATTGCCCAAGATCAATCTGCTGGTGGTTCTGACTCTCAGATCAGTGGGAAATCTCAAGGCAAGAATCAGCAAAAGAAGAGTTAGGACATCCAGAAAACTGCTCCTGCCCCTGCTTCGGGCCTTATGGCATACTCTGAGGTGATCTGCTACAACTGTGGGGAACCAGGGCATCATTTGGATAAATATGTCAAGCCCAAGAGTTGTTTTATCTGCAAAATGGTTACCCATAAAGTTGAGAATTGCCCTGTCAGAAGGAAAACCCACAGTTCTGCTAGATATGTTGGAAGTGATAGAAACACTGCTTACTTCCATGCAGTAGCTAACCAGAGGAGGTGGAAAACCCTCATTCACTCCCTTGATGGCCCTAATGGCCCTGTTACCGAGGTAGATGAGATGTTGAAAGTGGCTAGTGACTTCTACAAACACCTGTTTAAGAAGGAAAACCCTTCTGGGTTCTCTCTACAAAACAATTTTTTCTCTGCTTCTAAAAAAGTCTCGCCTGCTGAAAATGAGCTGCTAGAAGCCCCTTTTCCAGAGACAGAGGTGAAGGAAGCCATTTTTAGCTCTTATCCTGATGGGGCTCCTGGTCCTAATGTGATTCCCTTCTTGTTTTACCAGCATTTTTGGGACTTGGTGAAAAATGATCTCTTAGATCTTTTCCAAGCCTTTCATAGAGGAGAGTTGGATCCAACAACTTACTCATGGGGGGTCTGTTGGGGTCAAGTTAAATAACTGTGAAAGTGATTTTTCCTTGCTGGTAAAGGCCTTAGGCAAGGTGACCCCATCTCCCCACTTTTGTTTAATTTAGTAGGGGATGTTCTTACTAAAATGCTGAGCAAAGCTGCTGATCATAATCTGATTGCAGGGCTCTGTCCTAAGGTCTGCCCTGGTGGCATCATGTGCCTTCAATATGCAGATGATACCATCCTTTTCTTAGATAATGACTCCACACATGCTAGAAATCTAAAAACTGTTCTAACCTGGTTTGAACAAGTCTCAGGCATGAGAATCAACTACTCTAAAAGTGAACTCATCCCTATCAACATGGATGATCAGGAGTTAGCTGACTTCCTCTCTATTCTAGTCTGTAATAAAGATAACTTCCCCATTAAGTACCTAGGTATCCCTCTCCACTATGATAAACTGAGGAGAGAGGATATCCAACCCCTTCTGGATAAAATCATTAAAAGGATTGCTGGGTGGAGGGGCAAACTTCTCTCTTACAGAGGTAGATTGATCCTCATACAAGCTTGTTTGGCTAGCATTCCAGTGTATCTCCTCTCCTTCTTCAAGTTTCCTAAATGGGCAGTGAACCTCATCAATTCTCAAATGTCTCATTGCTTGTGGAATGATTTTGAGGGAAATAGGAAGCTACACCTTGCTAATTGGGCCCTAGTCTCTATGAAAAAAGATTTTGGAGGCCTAGGCATACCTAACCTCCAAGAAATTAACATCTGTCTTCTAGGGTCTTGGATTAAAATATTCTATGTGGAAGACCTGAAACCTTGGAAGCTTCTTATAGCCCATAAATACCTAGCTAATAAACCTAATATTTTTGTCCCTTCCTCCAACCCCGAGACCACTAGATTCTGGAAAGGATTAAAATCTATTATGCATGCTATGAAATTGGGCTACAGATGGAACATAGGGGATGGGAGCAGAACCAGGTTCTGGGAAGATAGTTGGTTTGGCACATCCCCCCTTGCAGTCCAATTTTGGCCTATTTACTCTATCCGCAATGAGCTTAACAAAAGTGTCAATAAAGTTTGGGACGGTTAATGCCTAAAACTTTCTTTAACAAAAGCATTAAATTTACTGCCAAGCCGGATGCCCTGATTTGGCAGCTGGACAATAAGGGGAAGTATTCCTCTAGCTCCCTCTATCATGTTATCAACTTTAGAGGGGTTCAACCCGTGTTTATCCCTGTTGTCTGGAAATTGAGAGTTCCCCCTAAAATTCATTTATTTCTCTGGCTTCTCTCCAAAAACAAATTGATGACTAGGGATAACCTTAGGAAGAGACACATCATCAAACCCCTTGATTGTGTTTACTGCTTGGAACAAGAGTCTTGTTCTCACCTATTTTTTGAATGTATAGTTGCTAAACATCTCTGGGCCCACATTAAGGAATATTTCTCTAGTCAGATTGGCTCATCCTTCAAATCTGTCGCCAGATTCTGGATTGCTACCAAAAACTGCTCAGTTTTAAACACTGTTAGCTCAGCTGTCCTTTGGTGCCTCTGGAAATATAGAAATGCTATGATTTTCAGTAACACCTCCTGGATTTCCATTCTGCAGGTCTTGAGGTTGATCAGGAACATGGTGAGGAACTGGGCATTTCTCTCCTCCGGATTGGACAAGGACAAGTTGATGAGCTTCGTGGAAACCCTGACAAGATCCCTCCACAAAAAGTTGGCGATCACTTGTGGCTGAGTAAGGCTTGACCTACTCTGGGGCTGGACCTGTGGGCTCGTCTCAAGATCTCTGATGAAGATGATGGGCACCTGGCGCCGAAAAAGAGGGACATCCACCATGCTACGCCTTCCAGCCCGGTGTCTCCGCTTGCTTACTGGTTGCCGCAGGCTGACATGTCCCCCCTAGTGTCATCCACCATGCTAAAGACCATGAAGGCTTCGCTGGACCCTCCATGTGTCATTTGAGTGCTCTATCCGCTCTGCCTTTGGCCCCGCACGGGTGATTTGTGTTATTCGGAGAACTTGTTCATCCACCCCCCTAGTTTGTAGCTTTTCTACCTTTGCTTTCGAACTGCTCTTTGAGCTGCTGTATCAGAATATGTTGTGGTTTCGTTCTCAGCAATGGAACCGGGGAGATGCTCCCTGTTTTTCTAAAAAATATATTTCATATGTTATTATATATTATTTTTTATTGTCATCATATATTTAACAAATACTTACATATGTAAGAAAACAATATCCCACATCTTATTAACTTATAAAAATAATTTCTTAAAAAATAAAATCCTGGATTGTTTGGCACGAAAATCCTAGTGATTGTGTACAAAAGCTTGGTAAGATTTAAGGACGAATGTAATAATATCACTTATTATTTAAATATATTTATAACAAAATGCTCAGCCCCTTTTTATTTTTTGATAACATTGCTGGCCCAACCCAACATTATAATTAGAAAGTGCAAATGGCCTGTAATTTTTTAGGAAATAAAATAAGATCAAATTGACTGTAAATTCTACCGCGCAAAAAAAAGACTGTAAATTCTGAAAAATGGGTTGAATACGTGCCACATTTTTGGAGGCTGAAATGTGGGCCAATAGGTCAAAGCCAAAGCAAGTCGTTGTCAATTTAGTCAACAAATGATTCTGACATGTTAGCCGTTGGATTTACATCCAACGACAGGCATCCATTTTCAATCTCTCGTCTTCTTCCTCCAGCGCCGCCGGGACCACCTCCCGCCTCCTGCTGCTAGCAGCTCTGCTTAGCACGCTTCACTATGAAGCGCTACTCCATCGTTGGCCAGGCCATCCCTCCATCCTGCCACCCCTCCTGTTCTTCTCCACCGACTGCCGAACCACACCGCACTACAACCAGTTAACCCTCGTACACCTCTCCGTCTGCAAGTCTACTCCCGCGTCTTCCAATCTCCGGCTCGTTGCTGTCCGGGGCCTCGCCGTCGTCCACCACCTTTGATGCGCTCGGTGCGGCATGGTCAACGTGGTCAACGAACGACACCATCGGAAGTAGACTGTGCGTGGAGAGGCTGACAGCTGGGTCCACGGCCGCACACAAGGAAATGCCTCCTTATTACGCGCAAAATAATGATTTCTCCACCTGACATCTGGGACCCACCGGAAGGGCCTTTGTATTTTGCGAAATAAAGTGCCCCCCGCTGACATGTCGGACCCACCAGCTATCCTCGCATGCACGGAAGTGCCTCCTTATTACGCACAAAAAAAATGAATATTTCCCCTGCCAGCTGGAACCCAGCATAGTGGGAGGCTGACTTATGGGCCTTCCAAGTTGACGGGGACGGAGGGCTTTGTCAACTTAGTCAATATGAACGATTCTAGCTCCAGTGACCGTACGATGTCCATCCAACGGCCGTAGTGCTTCTTCAACCTCTGGTCTTCTTGCTCCAGCCTCCCGTGGCCGGCTGTGCTGCCGCAGAGGCCTCACCGCCCCTACTATTCCCACCACTGGCCAGGCCCTGCGGCGACGGCCACCTCACACCGCAGCCGAACCAGTGAACCCTCGTAGTCCTCTCCGCGCGGGCTTCCGCTGCCGCGTCGTCCCCTTCCTAGGCCTCGCCGTCGTCCACCGCCGTGGTGCTCTCCGCGCGGCGTGGTCAACATGGTCAAGGAACGACTTCCATCGGAAGAGTACTGTACGTGGAGAGGCTGACAGCTGGGTGCACGACCACAACCCAGTTTTTTTGTGATTTGCCAAGTAAGTCGCTTTGTCAGGCCTGTTGGGCTGCAAATCTTTCAAGACGAGGAGAGCTTTCATGCGGCTGGCCGAGAAAATGGCCCATCAGTAATGAGAAATGGGTTGTACATTTTTAAAACACATCAAACCGGCAATTAGTTTCAAATATCTTTTTCTTCATTTCAAGATTTTAAATTACATTAATTTTTATGCATGGAGAATTTGTTGGATTTTATAGTGATATACATTTATTTTTAAAATCAGTTTGAATGTGAGTTGAAATTTCGGGATTAAAAACAGTTCGGGCCGCACCGAAATATGCAAAATTTCTTATAATTTTTTAACCGTTGCCACAATATGGGCTGCAATGCTAACAAAAAGAATAGGGGCTCCAAAAAAACCTTAAGAATTAGCAAATGGGCTGTAAATTATTAGAAATAATGGGAGATGGGATGTATGCTGTTTTCCACAGATTTGAGGCTTTCCTAAAAAAAGGTTGACGCACTAGCACTGACTATTGGATGTCCATCCAACGGTCGTCGTGCTTCTTCAATCTCTTCTCTTCCTGCTCTAGCCGATCAAACAAGCCCCGGCAGGACTGCCTGCTCCCTCCTCCTCGCGGCCGGCTGTGCTGCCGCACAGGCCTCACTGCCCGACCGTACTCCCATCGTTGGCCTAGGCATCCCTCTACTCACCCACACCTGTTGTTATTCGCCGGTGACGGCAGACGAACCAGTAAACTCTCCTACAGTCGTACTCCCCTCCGCGTGGGAAACAACTGCCGCATCTTCCCCGGCTCCCCGTCGTCCCCTTCCTAGGCCTCGCCGTCGTCCACCGCCCTGGTGCTCTCGGTGTGGCGTGGTCAACATGGTCAAGGAACGACTTCCGTCGGACATGGACTGTACGCGGAGAGGCTGACAGCTGGGTCCACAGCGGCAGCAAGGAAGTGCCTCCTTATTACGTGGAAAATAATGATTCCTCCACCTGACAGCAGGGACCCATCGGACGGGCCACCGTATTGCACGAAAAAAATGTTTCCCCCCTGACTGCTGGGACCCACCAGCTACACCTTCGCACGCAAGGAAGTGCATTCGGGTAAAAAAAATGATTCGCCCACAGACTGTTGGGACCCACCAGCTACATCTTCGCAAGCAAGGAAGTGCGTGACAGTCGGGACCCACCTGGTCGAAGCGTACGTAGCGTTGTCATTCTGGTAGCGAACGTGTATGTACATATATACTGGTCGATGTAGAGGCACGCACGTGTCGTAGTAGAGGCGCACACATAGCATGTACACGTACGTACAACGGCCAGGGTGCAAGAAAGAAAATACGGCCACATATGTGTACATACGGGCGGGGTCACGAACGCCTACTCGCGCATACGTACGGTGAGGGCTCGTGTACATGGCTGGGTCGGAAAGGAGAAACAGCGTCGTCGTCGTGTTCATGGGGAGGCAACGGAATGCGTCGTGTTAATCAGGAGGGAACGCGGCTGGGCCGGAACGGAATGCGTGGTCGTGTTCATCGGGAGGGCTTGGACAGAAGAGGCGATGTTCTACTGTTCATCCAGCCCTCCACCACACTACGGGGTCCTGTTCATCCAAACCCCCCCGCAACGCTCATTGTTCATCCCATCGATCGGCTTCAGTTAGCAGCAGTAGCCAAGGAATCGCTTGATCGGGTTCAATTAACAGCCATCGATCGATCGCTCGGGTTCAGTAACGCGTAGCCTGCAGTGCAAAAGCTCGGGTTCAGTTAGAGCCCAACGCCTCGCTCGGGTTCAGTTAGAGCCACGCCTCGCACACACGCGCGTACGTGTACGAGAGAAACGCGCATCGCTCGGCCCCGACCTCCCACCGTAACTGGGAACTCCCCGAAATTTTCCTCCCCCTCGCTTCTACCACGGTTTTTTCCGTCACAGACAGCCCAAAGAATGTCATGCAGCTGCGTCTCCGGCCCGCCCAGGACGAAAAGCCCATTTTCTGTCATGATTTTTTGTCATAGAAGTAGGAGCCCACCACATCTATGATGATACCGGGTTTTGTCACAATTATCATGGTAGAAGTGTCATATGTATGACAGAAATTTTTTTCGTTCGGCCCAAAATGTCACGGATGTGTCTTTTTTTCCTAGTGTATTCAACCTAGACATGGATTAGTCTGCATGAAGTAGGGTTTCCTTTAATAGTGCAAATTATGGTTTTTGTATGCGTGCCCAGCAGAGCAGAGGATAGCAAATTGGGAAGACGGTGGAGTGGAAAAAGATCCACATGCAATGACGTGGCAGATGGGGCAATAGAACAAGGTTATGGTTCAAAAAGAGGTAGCATACCTGAGGGTCGGCGGGAAGTGGCTTCGCTCATGGTCGTCGTCCTCCGCACACACTATGGCAGCGAGCTTGGGGACGGAGGACATCCCGCGCGGGCGCTAGGTCTGAGAGGACGGTCTTTTCATCAGTGTGAGACCTCGCTCGCCGATGACGAGTGCGTCAACGATGCACGTTCTTTTCTTCCCCGGTGGATTTGTGACCACCGGTGAGGAGGGAGAGAGGGGCCGTCTTTTTTAGATCTGGAGAGAGGGTGGTAGTGTGAGAAGCAAGTGGGCAGCCCTTACCAAGAAAGCGCTGAAGCTCCAGCCTATATATCTTTTTTATACTACTATTACTGGAGGTGGAGTAGTGGTAGAGTACTTTATATTTTCTCTGCATACAATACTAGTTAGTCGTGCTTCAAAACTGATCGGCACGCCATTAAAAAATAAAGGTCGATAACTAATGCGGCACCTCGGGCCAACACGGCCAGATCGCATTTTGCACGAGAAATTACACACCATGTTTCGTTGACATGTGGTCCCGTTCCAACATATCAGTAAGACGACGGCGAGTAGTAGGAGTATTTCCGAACGGACATGTAGGCCGGGTCGCCTCTTCGTGAACCGTGGCAAACTCACAACCGTCCACCGACTCTTCGCCTTTCCCTCTCGATTTGAACTGCTGTCGCACGCTCTTCCTCTCCCTCCTCCATTTTCCTTCAACCTTTCACCCTTTCTTCTGCCATTGTTCGATCGTCTTCTCCATGGAGGGAACATGCCGGAAACGACCCCGTTATTCTTGCCCCGATCTGAAAGTTGACGTGGTGGAGGAACTCATTGATCGGTGCGACGTCATCACCTCGGCTAGCATGTCAGGTTCGTTCAAGCCCATTCTTGGCTCAACTAATAACATCATTGCAAGGAACCCAAGAGTCAAGGAGTGGTTTGATCTCCCCTATCTTCTTCGCCGTGACCCTGATGACTGGCGCTGGCACGACAGAGGCCTCGCTCTGTGCAAGTTGATGCTGCTTGATAATGATACGTATGATGTTAAGATGCCATCGCTTGAGGGCAAGGCTTGGGCGAGCGCAAATGGAGATTGGGTTGTTTACATTGGGTCCAACTGCGAGTGGGAACTTGTGAATGTGTACACTCTTCACCGGGTTCCACTTCCAAAAATCTCAGCACACTGCCCAGAGGTTGAGCACACCGGTAATGTACGCATGTTCAAATACGATCATGGTGACTGTCTTCTACGGAAGATAGCAATTTGTCGAGTTCCCAACCACTCTTGGAATTACAGCAACTATGATGTTGTTGCTATCTTCGACTAGCTTGTTGCCGTCCTTGATGGTTTCACTTGATGTATATTGCTCAAAAATCAGTTTCTGTACACGGATGAGTACTGTGATGCAATTCAATACGAGGGCCTTGTGTTTGCTTCCACCACTCGTGGCACTGTTTTTGCATGGCATCCTAGTAGTTTTGGTACGTTTTTCTTCCACCGTAATTATAATTGTTTCATCCACATGCATGCGGGTTAGCAAGTTTCCCTTTACTAATTAACATTCTTCTTGTGTTTCCAAGGTCATGTGAACATCCCACCACCTATACTTGAAATTTTTTATAACCAAGGGGGAGATGCCGATGGTGATGATCACGAGCAGCACCCATATACTCTGTGGCGCCTGGCAACTAATTCCGATGGATCACCTCTTCTTGTGTGTATACAGCCCACTGATGATGTTACTGCTAAGGAAGCAAGTGTCTCCCATGGTCGCACTCTCCGGACCTATTCCAACACCCATTGCATGGTATTCGGGATGGATACTAGTGTGCTAGCGCCAACTCCTTCTCCCTAACAAAGAATTGATAGTCTTGGAGAAAACTCGCTCTTCCTTGGACAAAACTATCCTATGATGGTGAAAGGCGATCCAACTTCTGTTGACACATTTATGAGAAGCAACTGTGTCTATACCTCGAACATTTGGGTGGTTCCCTACCCTGGTACTGATATAGTAGGCCGCTTCATCCTAGATGATCAGTCCTATGTTGGTCTCCAGATTGATAATGGATGGCCCGTCCCAGAGAATCACTTGTGGTTCAAAGCAAGCGTTTCCAACGCCGCGGAATGGTTGTGTTGAAGTTCATTTCCTGGCTTGTTATTTGTTGTGCGGTGAAAACTTTAGTATTTATAATGTATCCTCGTTGCCGATGTGGGTTGATGACCTGTTGTATGTAATAAAATGATATGCCTGTGATAAACTTACTAAATTTATGAATGGCTTTCGAGTCGCTTCTCTGAGTGAGTGGTGCGACGAGGCAAAAAAATATTTTCCGAATACATAATTGTTCGTGCATTGCAACGGGTTATCGGATGAGGCCAATCAACAACAGTAGTACACTATTTGTACTAGCTTCACATGCTTCGCGTGTCGGGCGGGTGTTTTTACAGTAGCCATATGTTAATGTGTTTGTTGTACGTAACCAGCACCTCGAATCCTAGATACTAGTAATATATAGTAGGAGTAAGTAGTAGGAGTAGTAGGGTGGCATGGGCCAGAACAAGTATTCACGTCCAGGATTACGGCACACGCCACCACCACGACATCCATCTGACACCATATTATTTCTTGGTGTCCATGCTAGAGCAATCTCTTGAACCTCGTTGTTTCTCTAACTTCAACCATCGCGTGGCAGGCGAGGTGGGGGTTTGCCGATAGTCGGTTTCCTTAACTGCGGTCCCACTTGTAAGGCCAACTCCAACGCACGACCCCAAACAGACCTCCGTTTTGCACGAACTCCAACGATAATTTTGACTAGAAAAGCAAGACCAAAGAAAACAAGAACCACAAGAATACATTTTACTACTCCTGTAAGTTGGATTAGTGCCTTCTCGATGCATTCATTGTTGATCTGCGGAGGCTCAATCTTGCGTGCTTCTTTCTTCGTCGAGTGTAAAGAAGTAGACGTTGCTTCCTCGCATCTAGTCTCATGTCTAGCCTCTATTCTAGTAGGAGTATCAACAAGTGCACTAATCTCATCTCTAGCCTCTGTGCTACTAGATAAAAGTGATAGAACATCTACTAAATTGCGCTCTATTAATATATGGATGTACTCTTCTTCCCAATACAAAAACTTGCATCCATTCAACTCCCTCCGTTGCACAATACATGCCTTCTATTTGTCAAAATATATATGTATCTAGACATGACTTAGTATATAGGTACATCCATTTTTGGACAAATGGAAGCCAAGTATTTTGGAACGGAGGGAGTACACAATAAAATTTTTAAGTTAGCACAACTAGTCTAATCCGAGAGCAGAACCGAAGATTTGGTCGGGTTCTTCCTCCTTTTGCCGACACGTGGGACATCCAACATCCAGGTCGTGTCATGAAAGAAAATAGAGTGGTAGTTGAAGCCACGAGATGTGCATCTTGGGTTAAACTGTAAATAGAATCTTACTACTCTTGAGTAAGTCCAAAAGCAGCCACCGAAGATCTTTATTGGATTGGTTTTTCATCACCAGCACGTCGAGGTGAAAGATGTGCAGGTTCAGTGGGCCCTCTTGCGTTTTCACTGACACGTGGGGCCGCATGTGAGCAAACAGACGATGGGCTCCGCGCGTTCGCTGGCTGGCAGAGAAGAGTGATAGACGAGGGCTGAGCACGGACTGCAGGAAATTTGTTCTATGTACCTCGATATAGGCTCGATATAGTGGGGTGGCATGGGCCATAATTAGCATTCACGTCTAACAGTACGGCACACGCCACCCACACGAGTCCCAACCGACACCAATTTTCTTGGAGTCCGTGCTACAGCCATCTCTTCTCCCTCCTATTTTCTTAGCCATCTCGCGGTGGGCGGGGTGGGGGTTTGCCGATAGTTGGTTTGCTCAACTGCGGTCCCACTTGTAAGTGAAAATGCAACATCGCACGCATCCCCGCTTGGGCGGCGTGCCGGACCAACCGTGTGGGGGTGCGACGCGAATACGACAGACTTTTCCTTTTGAACTCGTAACTTGTAAAATTTGGTTCTGCTCCATGGCGCGACCGATAGATAGAAAATAACGACTTTGCCTAGAGTAATGAGAAGTTTGGTTCTGGCGCTGGTCATGCATGGAGTACGTACGAAAAATTATGAAGTTGATGCGAAAGGTAAGATAATTACTGTAGTATCATATACTACTACATGGATTTGACGGAAATATAGAAACACATACGGATCCATAATGTTCAACGACATCCTCACGCCCTAGTGCGCCGGGTCACCAACCGACGTGTGAGGAGCAGCGGTGTTGGCGGCGAGCTCAACGTGCTTCTGAACAGTGCCGTCCAAGGTTGCCCTGCGCTCCAAGAAGGCCAGCGTCCTATCTTCCTCCTCTTGCATGTAGTATTCCTTGTGGACGATTTGCGCGTAGACGTGGGTGATTATGGCGATGGTGTCTTGCTGCGCCAGGCGCTGTGCGGCGAGCGCGACCTCGAGGTGGACATTCTCCGAAGCGACGGCGGGCAGTCGCAGGGCCACCAGTGCATCAAAGAGGTTGTCACCATAGGGGCCGTTGAGGGTGGCGGGCATCACAGAGCCTGTGCGCGTTGGCTGGAGGCTTACGTCAAAGTCGTCCGCAAGCTTCTTGACGACGGTGAACTTGTCGAGGAAACTGACGAGGACCTCGTCGAATAAGGAGACGAAGCTGTCGTCCAAGCGGCCCCTCGCCCTGGCAGCCTCAAGCAATAATACCTGGAGACGTTCCTCGGTGCCGGGCCGTAGGCCGGCGTTGTCGACCATCTGGCACAGCCGGCTGATGCTCGCGCTCATCGCCTCCATGTGTCTAGCGTAGCTTCTAGTCAACTGATCTTGCGATTCGAGTGATCACTCTTGCCCTTGGTTAGCGTGTGTAGGTGCGTAGGATTTCGTACTACTCTTCGGCCCTCTACTGCACCTGCCTTTCGTTGTATGATAGGTGGGCCAGCCACCCCCTAGGCCCACGTGTCATTCACCCATAGGCAGTTGCCGTAAGTCAATGAAGCCGCGTCCCCCTCCGTGCCGGTGTAGCATAGTCATCTGACCGGACCTCTAGTTGGGGCCAAACGAGAGAAGTTTAATGTTTACTGGTTTATTGCTCCCCTTTGCATTTTGCGCCAATTTTTGACCTTTGATTTAACTAATAAAATGTTAATGCATGTAAACAAAAATGTTGTGTAAGTCACCTTACGAAAGCCAAATAATACCAAAATACTTAGGCACGGTGCATTAACTCCCTCCTTGTTTCTTATTTCGTGACATATCAACCAATGAGAGATGTGGGCCGTGCATGCTTTCAATGACTTGAGACTACCAAACATGACATGCAGTGTTTAGTTCATTGCATGTAATCCTATTATTAGTACTCTAGTTAGCAAAAAAACATTACGTTCTCTCGCCGATAGGAATAAAACACCATGTATTTATTTATAGAGGGAGTAGTACATTTTTTGTGACATGCATTACTAGATATTGCTAGTCAAATACTAAAATCCAGATGGACGTGGTAGTACTCCTACGTCCAGACGGTGGTGCTACTAGTCTACCAATGTAGTAGTAGGGTACTAGCACTGTACTACCCGTTGGTCAAATTATTACGTGCTCCTCCTCACAGTGAAGTGACAAGACCCTGCGCCGGAGATGACACCTGAGTATAGGCGCCGTGTTCGGCATACCATAGTCAGCCTCACCGTCTACAGTCACTATCATCATGGCTGTAGAGCTAGACTGCTTACAACTAGCCCTGTTCGACATAATTTCCCGTGCGTAGATGCCCGTGCATTGAACGGAACACCAAGATTGGGGGTGGGCCGCTCCGGCAGCGGCCATCGGGCCAGATTTTTCCACGGCCTTCTACTCCTAGATGTGGTGGGGAGGAGATGTGGCTGATTGTGAGCGACAAGGAGTTGTTTGTAAATACGGAACAAGTGCGGGCATCTTTTTGCAAAAATGGAGAAGCTTCGTTTGTATGCGTCAGATCTAGATCCGATGGCTATTGGTGAAAGATGGGAGGCACAACATCATCACCAACTCAGGAGCTGTTTGATTTGTAGGATTTTGAGAACGCAGGAATAGGACACGGCAATATTACAAGTTTCAAACTGATATTACAAATGTTAGGAGTAATGCTGCACCTACGAAGAGGGAATCACTAGGAAGTTTACGTAAGAACTTTTGTTACTTTAGGTGGATGCAGCATTATCGTACAAACTAAAATCCACCGCCCTGACAAGTCACTAATGGGCAAATAAGTTTTCGAGTCTCTGGCCACTTGATGTTTCAAAAACAAATTCAGCTTCTGCGGAGACTTTGTCATTTAGGCTTAGACGCTTGCGGTGATCAGCACGCCATTCATTGTTGCGCCGGAGAACGCCAAACCTCATTACCTTGAGCACACTTGCCTCCAGAACAAAGAACCTGGCCAATTTAATCTCAGCTGTGCTCCCTCGGTAGTCGATCAAATCAATTTCTGTAAGATGGATATCAAGGCATTCGATGAGATTGTTATAGTGCAACACATTTTTCACTTTCGGGTCTTTTTTTATTTGCAAAAGAAGAGAACATATTAGAGTAGCTGGCTGCATAAGATTGTCGTGTCATCAAGAGGTACCAATATCATTCGCTCATACGATAGGGTTGGCTGGCTAGTGATATTTTTTCACTCTCTCTCTATCTCTCTCTCTATCTTTCTCTCTTTTTGTTTTCTCTCATTTAACTAGGAGCACGTGAAGAGCTTGGGCATTTGTTGCCTTCCACTATGTGGCCGATGCCATATTTCGCAAAAGTATGCCACATAATACGCATCGATGTCAAATCAAAAGATTTTGGCACCACTCTCGTGATGTGAGAGAGTTCGCACCGCTGTGCACACAGACCCACATGTATAAACAAATCAATTAAAACCAACTACACCAGCCTCTCACTCTCCCAAACAAATGTTTTCTTATTGCCTCAGTCGTCTCTCTCTCTCCCACGCATTGTTTTTTCATTGCATGAGTTAATTTGGCACCGGAGCAAAGTAGGTGATCCAGATTGGGACACCAGGTCAGAAATGGAGGGGCATCGATGCCAAATGCATCACAAGTGAATTTGGCACATGTTTTGGCCTACATAGCCCACTTTTGTACTCCCTCCGTCCCAAAATTCTTGTCTTAAATTTGTCTAAATACGGATGTATCTAGTTACATTTTGGTGTTAGATACATCCATATCTAAACAAATGTAAGACAATAATTTTGGGGCGGAGGGAATACTACCTCGTATTTATTATAAAATTTTGACCATAGATTTACCTAAGAAAATGCCAATGCATGTCACTAAAAATTACACCATTTGAAATTATGTTCAAATACGAATCCAACGATATAGTTCTTAGTGACATGCATTAACATTCTGTCAGTTAAATCTATGGTCAAATTTTGATACTACAAAATTGGAAGAGTAAACCAGGACGGAGGTTGTACTTGCTCTTAGGGTAACCATAGAGTTACTGGAGTAGTCTAAGTTACTTTGCACTATGAATAGCCTAGGCTACTATAGTAGTACAGCATAAAAATGATGCAGGTGATCACGTGAGAAAAATACTAAAAACATTTCTTTCGGTGTAGTGCGTAGATGCAGTTTTGAACACTACACTTGTCATCGTAATTTGGGAAAATTACGAAAAAATTGAGCTACGTTGTGATTACGTCTACTTATAGGAAAGAAGTTTCACCTCGATGAGTAGCTTCTCCGTGCACGGAAAGCATGTAAGGAATCCAACAACTTGATCTAGATTGGGGCCGATATATTTTAGTGCTAAGATCTTCACTGTGCGCATGGACTGGGTCAAGCTTGTGGGAATCATTTTCTAGAAGACGGTCGTAAATACATCAAGAAGAAATTAAAAAATGTGAATTTCAAGAAGACGGAGAAGAAGATGAGTCCTGTACATGAACGATTACAGATCCAATAAAGAGTTTGGAGAATTTGGCAGACGAGTACACCAACACTGTCAATTTCGGCGCGTCAATGACCCTGATTTTTGTTGGACCTTCTAGATCCGATACAAGCAATCTCTCAAGGAAAGGCGCATTCTCAATGACCATAATGTGGAACAGCTGGAGTGATCTCTTCCCAATTGATGTCTTGTTGCGGGGCCAGCAAGACACATAAATCCATCGGAGATTCGTCGAGGCGATGTGGGGGCTAATGAACCCGTGGATCTGCTTAAGAGGAAGGTACTCGAGCGCAGTATAGCTGCGGAGCAGGTGCACCATAGCCTTCTTCGAGATGACAATGTTGAAGAGGTCGAGCTGCTTGAGTTGAGGGAGAAGAAGAGCGGGTGCGGCATTAATCTGGGGAAGAAAACAGAAGCTGAAGCTGGCGCGGCGCAACGTTGGCGTGAGGCGGAGCGCGGACGGCGGCAGAGAGCGACATCGTCCAGCTTCAAAGTTGAGCTCCTCGAGTTGATATAGGGCGGGGGATAAGAACCACTCGTTGAAATTGGGTTGGACCTCTCAGTTGGTACTGAACATGCGGATGTCAAGGCGTTTGGCTGGCCCAAGGTGCGATGAAAGGATCTTGGAGACTGCGGCCAAGCGTTTACAATCCCTGTCGCAGAGGCAGCTGTCGACGGTGAGGTTGAGGGGGACGCATCGCCAGAGGGGGCGCCACCGCCTGGAGAGCAGGGCGGTCCGCACTGCAGTTTTGGTGGGAAGGAGGCCGATGATGACGAGCAGCATGTCATCGGGGAGGCTGCTGATGAAGTCCAGGCTCGCCGGATGCGGTTTTGGCGCGAGCCGCCTCCGCTTGTTGGCTGCCTCGCCGTCCATCTCAACCGGCGGCGACGCCGGTGTACACGTGTGCTGGTGTGTGTTGTGTGCTGGGTGAGCGCGAGTGCGTCCTTCAATGCATGCCGCCGCGCAGTGGTGAATTGTGCGCGAGTGCGTCCTTCGCCCGCAAGAAGTTTGCCCTCAATGCGCCCTCAATTTACTAGCGTGCGGGGTGCTACCCCGAGTGGTTTCAACTTTTTTTACTTCACCGCGTGTCAGTTGGGCCTCTAGTTTACTTATTTTCACCCACTGCCACATGGGCCAGCACATGAAGATACAAAACCTGAGATGACAAGGCAGCATGTGGATTGGTTGATCGGTCAACTAAACACTATATGGAGCTATACACTGACACAGTGAGCGTATAATTCGTCGGTATAGAGAGTTCGAGTGAGAGGGGAGGCCCGTGAGAGATAGCAGAGAGAGAGAAAGAGAGAAAGAGCTACTCCCTCCATTCGATAATGTAGTTCCAACATTTTTTGAAAGTCAAACTTTTGAAAATTTGACCAAGTTTATAAATAAATTACGTATATCTACAATACCAAAGATAAATGATAGTATGGAGTAAGTACATGTCGTGATGAATCTAATGATCGTTCCAAATGCAAATGTTTTTCTCCACACATACCTGGTCAAACTTTTCTGAGGTTTGACTTTTCAAAACATCCATATGCTTATGGACGTGACAGAGTCCCTAACAAGAGAGAGAGAGAGAGAGAGAGAGAGAGAGAGAGTGGGTGAAAAAAGTGTGTGTGCGTGTGTGAAAGAGACATGGACAACACACGATAAAAGTAGAGAAAAAGCGTGCGTGTCTTATGCAAACATATCACACATGCATCTTCGACAACGGAGGCAAGGTGAGGAGATAGTGTGTGTTTGTTTGGAACCAAGAGAGCTAGACCCCTAGCACGTGGCCAAGATGGGTCTGACAAACAGGGGAGAGAGGTCGAGAGAGACGTACAAAGAAAATGCAGACATGGGGAGGAGACAGTGTATGTTTTTCATAGAGAGATCCCCTGGAGATCATGATGGGACTACATGGGTGGGAGATCGAGTGACAAGGTGTGTGCGCGATAGAAGATGCCCCGAGAGATATCGAGATAGACGTATGGATAGAAGGAGACAATACGTGTGTTCCTGATGGCTAGTAAGAGATAATCATACTTAGGAGGGGGGGAGTGCTTGCGCCTATGATTGATTGAGGGATTATGATACTTAGGGGGGTGTGTGTCACGTGGAGAGAGAACAAGGGCGGAGAGTGTTGGATGGGTCTATATGTATAGCGCGAGCGAGACATGTGTATGTGTGAACCAGGGAGATATAAGGCCAGTTTGGCTTGCGTCCTGAGCATATTTTGCCTGGCCTGGGGTTGTGGCTGGATTTCATGCATGCTTGTTTGGTTGCTACCCTATGAAAAAGAAAGCCCGCCTGGCCTGGGTTCCCTTGCACTTTAATTAGCCTGGCTGAACTCCAGGCACTGCAAGTATCCTGGCCCAGGCGACCGATTTCGAACGCCTGGTCGTGCCTGGTCGTGTGGCCACAAGGCTAACAACAACATGGATGGATATTAGCATTAAATAATTGATGCATGGATTTATTGATGGGACGTTGATGCTTTGCCTGGCCCAGGCATGAACCAAACGCTTCAGCACCACACAAGCCTGGCCAGGCAGAAATATTTTACATCTCACATCCACACCAGGCAGTACCGGCCATCAAGGAATGAGGGTGAGGTAACGAACCAAACTGACCAATAAAGTTTGAGAGAGATTGAGGAGCCCGATAAGGCTGAGTGGTGCGTCAGATAGCTGCGAGGGGGAAAGAGATATTCCATTCGCTCGATAATGCAGTGCATGTAAATTTTTTAGAAGTCAAACTTTGGAAACTTTGATCAGGTTTACACAAATATTATTTATATCTACAATACCAAAGATACATCATACAAAACTACATCTCATGGTGAATCTAATGGTATATGTTTGCCGTACTAGATGTAATTCTTTTTCTCCACGTACATGGTCAAACTTTGTGATGTTTGACTTTTCAATAAATCTATATGCTATGGACCGAGGAGAGTGCCTCAGTCGAGACAGATCAAGTGCGTGTGAAGGAGAATGAGTAAGTGTGCAAAAAGAGTATGTGTGTGAAAGAGAAAGTGACAACAAATGATAAATTAGAGAGAGTGTATTTTTTCGTTTCTTATGCGAACATATCACGCATGCATCTCCGAGATGGAAAAGCGAGGCGAGGAGATACACGAAGATAGCTAGTGTGTGATTCTTTGCAACGAAGAGAGACACCCTTGTAGCACATGTCCAATAGAGGTCTGGCCAACAAGGAACAAAGGTCGAGAGGGAAACATGGATGGCATGGACGCATGGGGAGGGAGATAGGGTGTGTTTGTGATAGAGAGATCCCGTCGAGATCGTGAGGGGACTATATGGGTGGGAGATCGAGGGAGTGCATGCGCAATAGAAAGATGCCCCGAGAGAAATCGAGATAGACCATGCACATGTTTGTGATGGAGACTAAGATTAGCTAGTCATATACATATAGGGGGGACTGTGTGTGCCTACAATTGAGTGAGAGGTCATCATACTTGGCTAGTTGGGCATGAGATTGTGTGCGTGCGCGTGTGAGATGGAGAGAGAACAAGGGGGAGATATAGAGTTTTAGATGGGCCTATCGAGTGCGAGTGAGATATGCATGTGTATGTGTGACCCAGGTGGATGGAGAGTTTGAGAGAGGGGGGGAGATCTCCGAGACGATATAGTGGTGCGTGAGAGAGTTATGGGCAAAGAGCCAAGGAACCTGTGTGCGTACGATGAGTGCACCCAAGATATCTAGCTTGGACTAGCTAGAGTATCATACATAGTGTCACGCCCAAGATGCGACCCTATCCTAAAGGAACTCGAAGGTCCCACCAAGGATAGAAGCGCATCTTGAAGACGCTTTTGCAAGGTGGATATCATTACATCAACATTACATAATAGTGGTGATACATCCAAGACATACAATGTCACATGAATACAACAATACATCATATACAAGATCACCATCCGGCTATGGATGAAACATAAACAGAAACTCAGACACTATCCACCCTGCTAGCCCAGGCTGCCGACCAGGAACCTATCCCTCAATCAAAGAAGAAGCAGAAGAAGGACTCCCACACGAATAAACATCGCTCTCGCGTCATGATCATCGCATAACCTGTACCTGCAACTGGTGGTGTAGTAATCTGTGAGCCACGAGGACTCAGCAATCCCATTACCATGGGTATCAAGACTAGCAAAGCTGAATGGGTAAGGAAGGGGGTAAAGTGGTGAGGTTGCAACAGCGACTAAGCAAGTATGGTGGCTAACTTACGCAAATAAGAGCGAGAAGAGAAGCAAAGCAAGCGGTCGTCAACTAGTAATGATCAAGAAGTGATCCTAAACTCCTACTTACATCAAACATAACCCAGAAACCGTGTTCTCCTCTCGAACAACCTTGAAAAGAGACCATCACGGTTACGCACACGGTTGGTGTATTCTAGAAGAGTTTGCTTCAAGTTTACTACAACCGGATATCAACAAATTCCCATCTGCCCATAACCGCGGGCATGACTTTCGAAAGTTCAAACCCTGCAGGGGTGTCCCAACTTAGCCCATGATAAGCTCTTGCGATCAACGAAGGATATTCCTTCTCCCGGGAAGACCCGATCAGACTCGGAATCCCAGTTACAAGACATTTCGACAATGGTAAAACAAGACCAGCAAAGTCGCCTGATGTGCCGACAAATCCCGATAGGAGTCGCACGTACCTCTTTCTCAGGGCACACCAGATAAGTCAAGCTACAAGTAAAACCAGGCCTCGAGTTTCCTCGTGGTGGCCCCGCAGGTTGCTCGGTTCGGACGAGCACTCGAAGGAGCACTGGCCCGGGGGGGACTAAAATAAAGATGACCCTCGGGCTTCGGAAACCCAAGGGAAATAAAAGGGGCATAGGTGAGGCAAATGGTAAAACCAATGTTGGGCCTTGCTGGAGGAGTTTTATTCAAAGCGAACTGTCAAGGGGGTCCCATAAATCACCCAACCGTGTTAGGGACGCAAACTCCGGGAACATAATACCGATATGACGGAAACTAGGGCGGCAAGAGTGGAACAAAACACCAGGCATAAGGCCGAGCCTTCCACCCTTTACCAAGTATATATATGCATTAATAATATAAGAGATATTGTGATATCCCAATATAAACATAAACCAACATGGAGCAATCTTCATCTTCACCTGCAAGTAGCAACGCTATAAGAGGGGCTGAGCAAAAGCGGTAACATAGCCAAACAACGGTTTGCTAGGACGGGTAACAAAGGTTAGAGGTTCATGGCAATTTGGGAGGCTTGAGCAGCAAGTGGTAGGTAACGCAGCAAAGCGATAGAACGAAGCAACTAGCATAGCAATGATAGTAATGAGATCCAAGGTGACGGTCATCTTGCCTGAAATCCCGCAAGGAAGAAGAATGAGTCCATGAAGAAGATGAAGCCACAAAGACGAACCAAGCGTAGACGAACGAATCCTCACGATCGCAACGAAACGGGAACTATCGAGAAGAAGCATGTAACATGGTAAACACACCACACATGAACAAGGCATGATGCTCAACCAAGTATGATGCATGACAAGGCTACATGAAGCTACTCATGGAAAGATATGATGCATACCAGAACAACACATCAAAGCAAGTTTAAATGAGGCCGGAAACAACATAGAACACTTCCGGTAAGTCCTCATATGCAAATTTAGAAATTGGTCCAGATCTGAATAAACCTTATGCTCAAGTTGTTAAACAGCAAGTTAAGATGCACCACGATGATCTACACGAAATTCTAGTCAAGTTACATATAAAGATCATTAGATTCGGAGCTACGGCCTAAAAGATATGAGCAAAACAAGATAAGCATGGCATTGATGCAAAATGCATACAAACATCAAGCAAACACAACCAAAACATGGATGCAACATGATAAGATGAAACTACATGCAAAACTAAGCAAGTTTCATATAGACCACACTCAAAACGGAGCAACGGTTCAACATATACACACTATACAAGTTCAAAGAAGAAACTATCCAAAACAGCAAGTAGGCATCTAGCAAGCACCAAAACAACATGTTACAGGATCTCAACATGAAAAAAATGCATGGACATGATGTACAGGTAAAGCATTACAAAACATGAACACTGATCTATCTCCAGAAACTACTAGAACATGCTCAAAAGGACATGGCAATATTGCAAATAATAACAGGTTCACAGACGGTGGAAATCACTGGACATGGCAGAAATAACATCAGGTTACAATGTTTAGAGCTATCAAACAACATGTTACAGCAAGCTATCATGTCAAGATATAGAATGTAACGCATCTACACAAAGCATATAAGAAAAGTCCCTTAATGTCCATGAGCCAAAAGTGTACAGAAAATATAATGGCACCCATGTAAACATAGAAAGTTTCGTTACAGATTCAGACGGTGAAAATAACAGCACATGGCAGGAACAATGATAAGTAGGAATGTTGGTGAGCTTGAATCACTCACCACAAGGCATTTCATGACAAGATAATCATAGGATATGCAGGAAGACATGATCATGAATCAAAACAAGGCAATATCAAGTTCATAGCATGCATGGATCACTAGCAACAACCTTGGCAAAATTGAATAACATGTAAACAATCTGCCAGGAACATTTTATAGCAAAAGTAGAGCAAGATTAAGACATTCTAGAGCACCATATAATTGCAAACAGGAGCATGGATGGATATAGCATAACCATATGTCCAAAACATCCTTACTGAACATACTCTAAATAGGAATGGATCTCACTGTAGCAACATGAATACATGGCATAAAAATATCAGCAGAGCAAGACTTAGTAAAATTCTAAGTCCTGAAATCAGCAACACACGGAGGCTACTTTGCAAGCTTAAAACAAACAACACATGGCATATCATGAATAATAGATTGCACCACAGCAAATATGACATGTTGTATCACATAATACATGTATACGTCATGCTCAAAAGAAAATCACACAAAAATATGCAAAAATAACAAATGAGCATGTCCTGATAACAGGCAGCAGTTAACATCATATAGCAGTCTCACAACGATGATTAGGGCGTCAAGATGAACTCAGATAAACATGGAACAATGGAATGAAATGAAGATCACATCAATATGAACATTTCAGTATATTATGTACATGATTCTGAGCAGTATTCAGAGAGTTATGGCATATCAAATGGGCACGAGAATGTGAGAGAACGGGGACTTAGTGAAATTTATACCCTTCGACAAGTCAACGCGGGACGGAGATGTCCGGGACGAAGGGATCCGGGTCGGGGGGGGAGGCGTTTGGTTCAAGCACCTGGTGGATCTGATCCACCTAGGCCGGATCTGGCGGGTCCGAACTCCGGCGACGGCGGCCGGTTCCGGCGAGGGCGGACGACGACGGGCGACGGGCGGCGCGGAGGAGCAAGGCGCGGGTGAAGGCGCCGGCCGGCGTGCGCGCGGGCGGAGGCGGACGAGGCAGCGCGGGCGCAGGTTGCGGCGTTCGGGTGCGGGCACCGGGGAGGTCGCCAGCGGCGCGAACCGGCGAGGGCGCTCCGGGAGGCGGCGTCGCGGAGGAGCCGCGGGAGCGGGCGGCGTGCGGTTGGCGGCGGCGCGGTCGGGCACGCGCGGGCCTCGGATGGGCCTGGTGGGCCGCGGCGGTGGGGACGACGCGGGAGGCGACGTGGCGGCTGGCGATTCGCCGAGGGGACGGCGACGGACATGTCCGGCACCGGGCGGACGTGTCCGGCGCGCGGAGGAAGAAGAAGGCTACGGTTAGGTTGGAATTGATCCGAAATTTCGGGGGAGGGGGTGTTTTTATAGGTAGAAGGAGCTAGGAGGCTCCAAATGGAGTGCGGTTTTCGGCCACGCGATCGTGATTGAACGACCGAGAGGATGGAGGGGGTTAGGATGGGTTGTTGGGCCACTTTGCAGGGGTGTTTGGCTGCACACAAAAGAGGCTTTATGGTTCCCCGGTTAACCGTTGGAGTATCAAACAGACTCCAAATGGCACGAAACTTGACAGGCGGTCTACCTATGCTATACCAAGGCCGCTTGGCAAACATCGGGCCATTCTGAGAAAGTTTAACACCTGCACATGAAAAGAGGCAAAAGGGGGCGCCGGAGGAAATAGGAGTGTCGGATTGCAAAACGGACAACGGGGAAAATGCTCGGATGCATGAGACGAACATGTATGCAAAATGAGATGCACATGATGACATGATATGAAATGCAGATGATGACATGGCAAAGTGCAACACGCAAGCACATGACATGGCAATGATGGCGAATAACTGGCGGACACATGGCGCATCGAATCTGGGGCGTTACACATAGTGTGCGAGAGAGACATATAGATGGTGTATATATGCATGCCAACTAGAAAGACCCCCCCAGACACACACAAAGAGAGAGAGAGAGAGAGAGAGATGGAGAGAAAGGGAGAGGGACCAACAAGGTTTTTATGTCGGATGCGTGCGACATAATTGAAGATTGTCGGAGAGAGAGAGAGAGAGAGAGAGAGAGAGAGAGAGAGAGAGAGAGAGAGAAAGAGAGAGAGAGAGAGAGAGAGAGAGAGAGAGAGAGAGAGAGAGAGAGAGCAGGAGTCCGGGAGAGGGGGAGGTCGCGTTTTATGCATCAAAGACTGATATAAACCATGTTTCGATATAAACTTGCATTCAAATATTTAAATTGGAGAACATGTTGTCTGCAATCCTCACATGAACGGATATATGCGTATTTCAAACAAGTTCATTAATTGACTTTCAACATGTTCATGGAGTACTATAATACTGTACAACATGCTACTCGATTGAGGTGTTCAATTTTGGATTTAGTTCACTATTTTGACCTATTGAACGAGCTATTTCATTGAATCGAGATCTTTCATTTTGGGTTTGATTCGCGTTTTTGAGTGGGTCAACTATTTGTCATATAGTAAGTCGCTAGCAACGAGCATGTAAAAACACATTACTCCCGAGCATCATCTCTCCATCTAAAAAAGAAGTGGCAAGCTAATATTTCAAAATTTGATCCGAATCGACTTGGTAAGGTAGACGTGGATGCTTGTTCTCGCAAAATTTGAACGAACCGTTAAACATCCTCTCTGCTCAATGGAATTCGCCCGAGCAGATAAATGGGAGACGCGAAATTACCGTCCTATGTGGGAAACGCATCAATTGGCCCGTTGTACATCGAGGGTAGGTTCGTAACTTCATCCAAGCGTGCCTTCTCCTTGGCCGAAATGACATGTGCCGAATAATTCATAAACAATGGTCAGCAAAACACGCTCTCCTTGCCTGAAATAGCTAGTGCCCACTATTTCAAAACACGCTCTCCTCGCCCAAAATCGCTCGCGCCCACTATAGTTCAAAACACGCCCTCCTCGCCCGAAATCGCTCCCGCCCACTATTTGGGCAGAACCAAAGTTACTCTACTATCCCCGACCCTCAGTACACAGACCCAAGCCGAGAAGCCTATAGGCAAGGGTAGAACTGTAACTCCCCCTCACATTTTAGACAAATGTATCCGTAAGACATGGTTCCACTCCCCTCCCAATTCCCCCCCGCCCGCCCCCATTCATACCTCGTGGGCGCCAAATCACCTTATCCCCGGGAAGCTCCCTTCTCCCGAGCCGCGAAACCTCAGCCCCACCTCCATGGCGCCCCCCACCGCACCAATTTCATAGCTGCCCTCCTCCCTAATGCCGGAGATGTTGTCCATTTGCCGTCGTGCACTGGGCCGTGTGCCTCTTACTCCCTGTTGCTGGTGCTGCCTCGACGACGGCCGCGTGAACCATACTGGAGCCGATTCACCCCCGCCGTTGTTCACGGTGCTGGAGTGGCTCCAACTTCGGATCCATCCAAAGTCATGGCGCTGCTTCGGCGTAGCCATCGACCGTCGCGACATCGCTCAATCCCTGCCGCTGGCTGCCAACGCAACCGCGCCGGCCTCACCGAATCGGCAGCTGGACCTGCCTACTTCACCATGCCGCTAGATAGGTCGCACCCTCATCTCAAATCACTTTCTTTAGGCGTCAGTTGTCTGAATTTTTTTCTAGGCCAATCGATTTGCAATGGGAAGCAGCACCCCTCGAGGCGGCGGAGCTCCTAGGCTACTGGTTGGATGGTGTCTAACGTAAGGGTGCAGGGCCGCAAGTTCGCCACGGAAGCAGCGCTTAGATGGCTATGTTTTAGAGTTGTGTGGATTGAAGGTACCGCCACCGCCGGATCTGGATGACGGGGAGTCTTTGTGGATTGGCCCGGGGGCGGAGCAACCACGGCAGTGCGGTGGGGCGGGGAGTGGGGTTTTGGCCGGGGCCACGGACGGCGGAGGCCGGCTGCTCTGCCGTTGGTCGCTGGCTCTTCGAGGAAGATTCCGAACAGTGTCAGCCGGGAGGCACAAGACGGCCAGCCATCCGGCATAGATCGGAAAGTACCAAAATAAAATAAAATAGTGTGACCCCAATTTAGTCTTCAGTCAACATACGTGTGACCACTCTCGTACCTTGCTGTTGATCTCTTAGTGTATTTCTTCATATCAAAGAGATATGTTGTTCTTAACATTATGCGTTATCTGCATCTTCAGACACACCGTCTTCTGACTCGCCGCAGCTGCTCCAACAAGGGAAGCATACACCAGAAGGGAGCTATAGTCCCCACTCAACAGTTCCCTGCATCGAATGCGCATGCCCGACATGCACAGCCACAACAACTGCATGGCCATCGACAAGTCAGCACATGATGCTCACTCCTATGGATGGCAGCCAGATAGGTTGTACCCTCATCTTACTTGTGTGCAACATTTATGGATTTGTTATTCATCTAAGCATGGAAAGTAGATCATCACATTTCACTGTATATTCATGCTGATCTCTTACGGGTCTTGTTCAGGAGTTAACGTTGTTCCATAGTTCAGCTAAGATACTTGTTCTTTAGGTAACACTGTTCCATAGTTATCATCCATCAGCCAATGCTATCCCACAGGCTGGTGATTATAGTATTATACCACTTCTAGTATTACCTATGTTGTTCTTTAATACTTTTGTGTCCCATCTAGTTAATGCCGAGTACAAATGATACATATTCTGTAGCTTTCATCTGTGTTCTCCCTTTAGTTTATGAGACATGTTGCTGCTAGTTAACCCCAGTCCTACTATTGATGTTGTCTCCTACAGGCACTCATTACATAAATCTAACTACTAGTTGTCTTCCATGAATGCCAGATATAATTGCACGCACAAATATATCCACAAGAACCTCACGGAGCAATGTAAAGGCCAATAAACTTGATGTCAATGATACCCAATATGATGGAACATGTAAAGGCAGTTCTTTAGAAGACTTGCAGAAAGATGATGAATCCTCTTCACCCCACAAGGTCATTGCTCAAACTTGGCCTGTGATATGGGTACAACATGCATATAATGTCCTGGAGTGTAACTACTATGTTGCAATGCCATGTGCTTAGCATGCTGATCATGCATGTAAATATGTCATGCCTTCCTATTTTTCAGTACCTATTCCATTCATGATAACATGTTTTCAAATTCAAGTACTGTCATTCTACTCTATCGCAATGCCATCTACTTAATTTGGACATCATGCTTCTGAATATCTTATGCATTGTTATTCATCAGTATGTACTTCATCTGTCTACCATACCATGTTTTTTTACATTGAAGTGTTGTTCTAGTGCTCTGTTGCAATGCCATCTTATTTTCCCAATCATAAACGTGTATGTTGCCTTAATTACTTCTGTACGTATTCCGCTAGCATACAGTTTTACATTCAACTAGTGTTTTTTTGCTATGTTGTCCTGTCGTATCCCTAGCTCTTACACCATACTCCCTCTCTCCGGATTACATGTTGCCGAAATGGATAAAAAAGGATGTATCTAGAACAGAAATACACCTAGACCCATCCATTTTTTTCCGGATGGAGGGAATACATGTCAATATGTCATGCCTTTCTATTCTTCAGTACCTATTCCATCTCTCTGCTGCCGCATGTTTTATAATTAAAGCACCATTCTTCTATTCAAGGCATGCAAGGGGAAGACGGCTATGTTAGAATCTGAAGGGTTACAAACAAGGCCTTTACAAAATATCCAAACGCCAGGAGATAATAAACCAACTCCAGTTTTTATAGATACTGCTCCAGCACAGAGAAACCCAACTCCTACTGATAATAAGCATATTCTAGTGGCCAAAGAACTAGTCCACTCCAGTCCAGCAAAAATATGTCAACTCAATTCTAAGAAGCGTGTGCGTATCCTTGCATCATGAAATTTTATAGCATGCTGATCATATTTTCTACATGTTTCTTACCCATCTCTCTTTTAGAAAATAAGCTTAGCAGATAGAAGATTTTCTGCAATGGTATCAATTATGAGGAAAGATTCTTGCAGGAATTCTCTGTGCTCCAATGTAGATGTAAGTACCTGTTGTATATCACTATATTTTTACATCAGCATGTATTTTGTTAATCAGCGTGAATCCAACCTTTATCTGATCTAAATTTAGTTGTACCAAAATGTATGATTAAAGGCCACAATGTTGATTTTTGCAAGGAAAATTGCCTGGTAATTTTGCATCCTGAGCTGCATGAGTGTACTATCTCATATCAGTGGGTTTGAATACTTTTGTTCTGCAGTGGGTTTTTCAGTGTTTTTTAACTGTGTTGTCCTGTCGTATCCCTATCTCTTACATCATACTCCCTTCGTCTGGATTAAATGTCGCAGAAATGGATAAAAGTGGATCTATCTAGAACTAAAATACGTCTAGACCCATCCATTTATTTCCGGATGGAGTGAATACATGTCAATATGTCATGCCTTTCCATTCTTCAGTACCTATTCCATCTCTGTTGTAGCATGATTTATAACTGAATCACCATTCGTCCATATAAGGCATGCAAGGGGAAGACGGCTATGTTAGAATATGAAGGGTTACAAACCAGGTCTTTGCAAAAGATCCAAACGCCAGGAGATAATAAACCAACTCCATTTCTCATAGATACTGCTCCAGCACAGAGAAACCCAACTCCCACTGATAATAAGCAGATTCCAGTGGCCAAAGAACTAGTCCGCTAAAGTCCAGCAAAAGAATGTCAACTCCATTCTAAGAAGCGTGTGCGTATCCTCGCATCATGAAATTTTATAGCATTCTGATCATATTTTCTACATGTTTCTTACCCATCTCTCTTTTAGAAAATAAGGTTAAATGATACAAGACTTCCTCCATTGGGATCTTATTCGAGGAAAATATCTTGCGGGAATTCTCTGTGCTCCAGTGCTGATGTAAGTACCTGTTGTATATCACTATATTTTTACATCAGCATGTATATTGTTAATCGGCGTGAATTTAACCTTTATCTGATCTAAAATTAGGGATAGCAAAATGTTAAAGGCGCCAATGTTGATTTTTGTAAGGAAAACTGCCTGGTTGCTTACCGAGCTGCATGAATGTACTATCTCATATCACGCACATTACTGAATTGTAGTGCTTCTCTGGTTGCCCATTCATTCATTGAGTCAATGTTGCTTTCGTATTACCTTACCTGGCTGATGATAGCTGTGCCATATTGTGTTAATTTGGTGTAGGCTAGTTGCCCAAACGTTCGTTGTGTCAATGTTGCTTTCCTATTATCTGACTTGGCCAATGATAGCAATGCTAGTGTGTTAATTTTGTGCAGGCTGATGAAGATAAGAAGACAAACTCCGAAAATAGCAAGGCAACCCCATTATTTCTTTCCAGTAAATCTAGGCCAGGTAATATTTTTTTGAGTATTTATTGTGAAGCAATAGCTCCACAGTCTTTTATTCAAAAGTAAAAGAAGAGATGTCCACCTATATACAAACTAAAATAAAAGGCAGAAAAGAAACTTACCTACTTACCTATGTTACAAAATACAAAAAAACCCATATACAATAAACTAAGGAAGATTATTAACCCAAGCTAAGAAAGCAGGCTTAACACTCTCCCTCACTCTATGATACAACAAGCTGATATCATGTACAAATTTTCCCCTCCACACCCCAAAAGAGGCCCTCTCGGATCTGAAGATCTTGCCATTCCTAGTAGTCCAAATGCACCAAGCCGCCGTGAGCATGACCTCAAAGAAAAAAGGCCGATGAAAATCCTTCTTGGCGTGCAACAGGCAGGAGGTCACATCTTGACCTCCGAACCAATCAATCTGAAGATAAGACCAGACATGTTGACTAAAATTCCAATTGAAGAAGAGATGGAACCTATCCTCATCGAGACTGGCAGGACAAAGTACACAGTTATTATCCTCTTGATCAGACCTCCAATGTCGCCGGAGAAGCATGTCGCAAGTGTTCAGATGAGCAAAAAAGATCAACCAGCCAAAAACCTTGATCTTCATCGTGCATGAGCTTCGCCAAAGCCAAACACAGGGTGTAACTGTCGGAAGGTGCATGTGCATTATGGTGTAGAAGCTCTTAGCAGAGTAACCAGCCTTCGACGGCCAAGACCACACATCAAGAATAGTAGCATCTCTTTGCAGCATAGTGACCCAATGAAGAAGGTGCTCAAGTTCAGAAGCTGCATTGCTAGAGATTGGCAAATGAAACATTGATGCCACATCCTTAGTATCCAAGAAATCCATGGCCGAGATCTTATCATCCTTTACAAAGGAGAAAAGGTGAGGTAGTCTGTCCCTAAGAGGTCTGTTAGAGTTGTGAACGATCCAGCTGTCATACCAGAACAAGATTGAATCACCCTGATTCATAGTGGCCGAAGAGATTGCTCTGTAAGAATCAGCCAACTTGAAAACGTCCCTCCACCAGAAAGAGCCACACAACACCGTGGCCTGAGGAACAACACCATCATAGTAAGAGTTCCAGATAAGAGAGACCCAAGGGATATCTGCCTTATTGAAAAACTTATGAAGATGCTTTATGAGTAAGGCTTGGTTATGAAGATGTAAGTTAATAATGCCAAGACCACCCTTATCCTTGGGCCTACAGACCAACTCCCATGCTGCAAGGGATTGTTTGGGTGTGTTTGAGTTGCCACGCCAGAGACACTGCCATTGAATTCGTTCCAGTTGCTTAATTATGCCTATTGGGATGTCCAAAGTACAGAGAAAATATATAGGCATAGAGGACAACACAGAGGTCAGCAACTGGAGCCTGGAGCCTTGATTCAGCATGGCAGAACTAGCAGTAAGCCTTCTTTCCATCCTATCAACCAAAGGCATAAGATCAATAATCCTTGGCTTAGTAGTTCCCATGGGAAGACCTAACTAAGTGAAAGGAAGTGTCCCCAAAGAGCAGCCAAACACAGTCGCAAGCCGAATGGCCTCCTCATCTTCAACATTAAGGGGCACCATTGTGGATTTCTGAAAATTCACTTTGAGGCCAGTTGAAGCATAGAAAACATCCAACATTTCCTTGAGAGAAATAAGCTGGGAGTCCACTGCGGGCACAATTAAGATAGTATCGTTAGCATATTGGATGATTGGAAAATGTGGATCATGGGAGGGAATTGGCAGGTTGAGGATTCCATCAGCCAGCATTTTGTTGACAACTGATTGCAGAAGATCGGCAGCAATTACAAACAGCAGAGGGGATAAAGGGTCCCCTTGCCTAACACCACATTTGCACTGAAATTGCTTGCCTGGCATTCCATTTAGCAAAACCGAAGAAGAGCCAGAAGATAGGATTTCCCTAACCCAAGCTATCCATTTGACATCAAAACCCTTCTGCTACAGGATTAACAAAATTGCTTCATGCTCTATCGTATCAAAAGCCTTAGCAAAATCCACCTTCAAAATCAAAATAGGTCTCTTGGATTGCTTGGACTGGTGGATGTACTCAAAGGCCCATGCCAGGCAGTCTTGAATGGACCTGGACTTCGGGAATCCGTACTGATTTTTGTGGATACATTTAAGGATCACCAACTGAAGCCTATTAGCAAGCAACTTAGTTAAGAACTTGAGACATGTGTTGGTCAAGGAGATGGGCCTGAAATCCTATGGACCCTGAGGAGCAATCATTTTAGGAATGAGAGTTATCAGGGAGCCATTAATACCCTCCAAGCTCAGGGAGCCAGCAGCAAATTGTTCAATCAGCTTCCAAAAATCATTCTGAATAACAGGCCAGCATTTCTTAACAAAAAGTCCATTAAACCCATCAGGCCCAGGGGCCTTGTCCGTAGGCAGTTCCTTCAGGACCTTATCAATTTCAGCTTGTGAAAAGGGCCTTGACAGGCCAGGTAATATGGCAATAACTCATGATTAGTCTGTTTGGTTCCCGTTCTAATTTATTTTATGATGCAGTGGTCGAGACACTCTCCACTATGAATAATACAAGCCTGCCAAAATTTTCATCTGAATCTTTTCAGTATCCTCTGTCTCGAATGCAACGGAATAAATGTATGTTTGTGAACCAATTAATGCTTGAAGCAATGATGGAAATGGTGGATGAATCAGAGGTGCAGAGTCGTGTGACACAACAACTGATCAATGTTTTCAGAGACAGTGTGGCAAAGCTGCAAGAACTTTCCCACATGCTTATGGGCGTCATCTGTGCTGAGGTTGCAGATTGTGACGTTGTAGATGGTTAGGTTCTGCTCATTTATTTGCACTGGCATCAATCTTTGATTGCCCAGTGGATGTAATTTCCTGTAATATATTCTGGATGTGCAACGTTATTCCCTGTATGCCGTAGCTTTGCTTGTCGTAATGGGTTCAAATTATCTAATTCGGCCTAAAGACATGAACGAACTTTAGTGGGCTCATTAAGTTAATGGGCTGTTTCTAGGCTGAAAGTTAATGGTCGGCCCTCTTACCTCCCGGGTCGTTAACAGGCCGACATCGAAGCGGGCAACAGGTGGCCCCAATTTATTTCACAGGCCGTTAACAGGCCATTACTAAGTTTGGGCTACATATGGCCCAACTATACTGTAGGTCTTTAGCAGGCCGAAAGAGACAGCGGGCTTGTACTGGACCACGAAGAGCATGGGCCGCTAAGAGGCCGAAAGTCAGGTCGTATTGTAAACGGCCCAACTGTGTTGTGGGCCTTTAGCAGGCCGAAAGAGAAACCGGGCTGGTATTGGACCATGAAGGGCATGGGCCGTTAAGAGGCCAAAACTAAGGTCCGACTACAAATGTCCCAACTCATTTATGGTCCATTAACAGGCCGAAAGGCACACATGGCCGGGAATTGGCCCAACACTTAAATGGGTCGCCAAAAGGCCAAAACATAGGTCCGACTACAAATGTCCCAACTGATTTATGCGCCGTCAACAGGCTGAAAGTGACACCGGGCCAGAAATTGGCCCAACACTTAAATGGGCCGCTAAAAGGCCGAAACTCAGGTTCGACTACAAATGGCCCATCAGATTTATGGGCCGTCAACAGGCTGAAAGACACACCGGGCCGGAAATTAGCCCAACATTTAAATGGGTCGCTAAAAGGCCGAAAGATGTACATCCTGAAAATTGGCCCATCCATTAAATGGGCCATTAACAGGCCGAAATCTCATCGGGCCGATATTGAGCCCAAAAATATAGCGGGCTGTTAACGGGCTTGAACTGACGATGGGCTGCAATGGTGTCAAATCTTTAACGATCCGTATTGGCACATCTCGTATGGGCCGTGGGCTTAAATGGACCTGACACAAGTAGGCCTTATCTGGGCCGGCCTGCTAATTTTTACTGGGCCGGCCTTTTTCACTAGAATGGGCCACTGTTGGGCCATGCCACGTGTCGACCTATCATAGGCACCTCCTGTCCAATGAGTGGATGACATCTGTCCCAACGATGAGCCGACACATGTTTCCTCTAGCCAATGATGATTTTACACATGGAAAATCCCCATTGGTCGGGGTTGTTAATGGGTTATCGGATCCAAAACCCGACTGAGGGAGTCCTGGATTAGGGGGTGTTCGGGTAGCCAGACTATACCTTCAGCCGGACTCCTGGACTATGAAGATACAAGATTGAAGACTTCGTCCCGTGTCCGGAAGAGACTTACCTTGGCGTGGAAGGCAAGCTAGGCGATGCGGATACTCAAGATCTCCTACCATTGTAACCGACTCTATGTAACCCTAACCCTATCCGGTGTCTATATAAACCGGAGGGTTGTAGTCCGTAGCACGAATCCATCATCATACACAATCATACCATAGGCTAGCTTCTAGGGTTTAGCCTCCTTGATCTCGTGGTAGATCTACTCTTGTACTACCCATATCATCAATATTAATCAAGCAGGAGTAGGGTATTACCTCCATCGAGAGGGCCCGAACCTGGGTAAAAACATCGTGTCCCTTGTCTCCTGTTACCATCCGGCCTTGACGCAAAGTTCGAGACCCCCTACCCGAGATCCGCCAGTTTTGACGCCGACACCGACCCGATAGCTTAACGGCGTTCCCTTACGGTGGATGCCACGTGTCGGTCACCCTTGACGAAAGCACTTCTGTGACGCGCGATTTATCATCATGGAAGTAGACACTTCTGTGATAATAATTTTGGTAATGTCATGGAACACTTCTACGATAGCACAGATATGACTATCTTGATTCTGTCATAAATTTGTCATGGATGTACATGCATGACAAAAAATGCGACCTACTGTGACAAACATGTATCATCACGAAAGTGTATTTTTTTGTAGTGCTTAATGCGCCACATTACTCAGGTTCGTACGTCCACTCCTGGGTACATGTCCGTCTCATAGTTCCAGCCCCACGTGTTCTTCATATAGATGGAACGATCCTTGCATAACACGTGCACCTTGATGCTAGATGTCTCGTGTGTTGGCAAAAGGATGAACAAAGGTCACGTAAAAAAATAGAGTGGAAGAACATAGATTCTGGACGACCGAGAAGGAGCAAGGAACCTCGTGGTGGAGCGTCAGCACTCATAATATTTAATATTATTCAGCGATATAAAATTAACCAATCGTCTCCAAAGTGGACTGGAAGAGTACAAAACACGGTAGTCCAGTGTAGTTACATCATACTAGTACTTGGCTAACCCACGCTATCACCATATTTCTTGGCTTCCGTGCGACACCTATCTCTACTAATCCAGCAGCCTGTATCGCTTCTCCCTCCTCGTCTCTATCAAAGTGCGGCTGGCTGGCGTTTCTGCCGTCTATTGAGGTCGGTTAAATATCACATGTTAGCAACATGCCAAGAGCATTCTAAAAAAATTCCTTTCACGTTCCGTTTTCAAAAATAAAAAATCCTTTCACGTACGAATTTGCATGTATGCTTTGAGCAACTTGCATGTCCTATACTACTCCTGTTTGATACTCTAACTTAGCTAGAGGTTAGACTAACTCATGACTAACCCTGAACTAACTGTAGCCAAAGAGATGTTTGGGTGACAGGTTAGATTGACAATAAATGCACTTCATGGAGAGAGAAAAGTGATTTTTTAGTGGTCCCAATGAGAACTATCTCCAGTTAGCACCTCTTCGGTGGGATAGTTTTTTTTGGTGGGTTCGGTGCAACTTGCTCCAATTTAAACCCTCATGCTTGGATACTTTAGGGCTATTTGAGCCCCAACTAGCTCAAACTAACTCTAACCCATGGATCCAAACAGGGCCTATGGCCAGTCTCGATGCGGAGCAGTCGCGTGCACCGGGAAGCGGCGCTCTCTCGGCCGTCGCACCACTTCAAAGCCGGCGCTAGTGAGAGGTCGCCTCCTCTCTGGCCGGGCATTAATGCGGCACCGACGCTCCAAGGCAACGCTGACCGTTTCACGCGGGAAGCGCGCGCTGGCAAGGGAGTGTAGGTTTTGAACAGTTTCAGGTGTAGTACTGGTAGTTTGCAAAACTACTCAATTGTTTTACTCAGTTTCCTAAGAAATTGTGGTAAAAAATGTTACTCCACAGCCCGCTTCCCTTCTCCTTCTTCTTCCACCGCCCGCGCACGTCCGCGGGAAGTGACTGGTCAACCCTTATATAGGAGTGCTAGCACAAAAATATGCATGCATGACCACTAAAATTTCCATATTAAAGCGCCGCTCCGGCGGGAGTATGGCGTATGTTGTTACCTTCGGCCGGTCCATGGCTACCGGGCGACGGCGACCAGAGAAGAGGCGGCGGGAGGGGAATGAATGCAGCTACTGTTTGGGTTCACCTTCCAGCTTAAATAAATGCTCAGCATAACGTGTACCTGCGGGTGCACAAATTGTAACATACGTGTCTGCTTAAGTCGGCGTCATGTAACTGGTGTGTGTGTGAGAGAGAGAGATTTTGAGAGACAGAGTGTGTGTGTGCGACTCTACTCTTCGGACATGTACTCAACCTTTTGCATTGGGATATAAGTATAATGGTATTTACTTTAGCTAGTGATTTACGTGGCCATGTTAACGTGGTTGTGTCAAAAAAATGTCACTTCCTGCTCGTGATTTGCGTTATATAATTACAAGCAAGATTCTCGTGCATTGCACAGAACATCAATATGCATTTTTTTACAAAACACCTGTTGTGATTGACCCATGCAGGAGTAATCCCATGTGTAAAAACTAATGATATCTCAGGAATTTTATCGGAAAACTGGTATCTCGAGAATGTCATCGAAAAAAATGAAAGATGCGAGATAAGGCGAGGAGGAGTGGAGCGTGGTGGTGACTGGTGGTCGGAATGGGTGGAGGCATGGGGATGGATGGCGCCGGCAGGCGGCAGCGGCCACCATGCATGCTAGATTGTTCCAGAGACTTATTCCTTTTTTAATTGCTGAGCAATGAGGTTGCGGGAGATAATGATGTGGAGAGATGTGCGGGTACCTTTTGTAAAATTATCATAGTTTGCTTTCTGTCCTCAGATATAGATCATATGGTCTGTATTACAAGATGGCAGGCACACCATCACCGCCAACTCATTTTTTTATAAGGGTACAGATGATAAGTTTGCTGACTACTAAAGTAAAGTGGAATTTGTCCATGTTATGCAAGTAAATAAAGGTGATTGTTTATCATACGGGTAAGGTTGGATGAAGGGTGGTAGGAACAAATGCTCCGTCTAGAGCATGTGTGTGTGAGATGGAGTCTTAGTGTGTGTGTGGTGTGTGTGTGTATGAGAGAGAGAGAGAGATGGAGTCTTAGTTTGTGTGTGTGTGTGAGAGAGATGGAGTCTTAGTGTGTGTGTGTGGAGGGGTGTGTGTGCGTGTGTGTGTGTGTGTGTGTGTGTGTGTGTGTGTGTGTGTGTTTGTGTGTGTGTGTGAGAGAGAGATGGAGTCTTAGTGTGTGGGGGGGCTGCGTGCGTGCGTGCGTGCGTGCGTGTGTGTGTGTGTCGCGGGGTCCTCTGTGGCGGATGTAATTTAAGTGTGCATGGCTTCATCATAGAGAGGTGAGGTGTATGGCAGAGGCCACCAACGATGGGGTGCGAGAGAGAAAATGCCCGTAGAAAGGGAAGAGAAGGTGTGTGTGCGTGAGAGGAGTCGACATCGAGACAACGTGTTTGTTCGAGAGACACCGAGCAAGACTACTATATATCGATGGTGCATGTAGGCAGGAATTAAACAAAGGGATGGTCTTATTGGTTTCGGGGATATAGGGGAAGAGTGAGAGGCGGGGGGGGGGGTAGCTAGAAGGAGATTGTTAAGTGTGAGTGTGTGTTTTACCCATCCAGGAGGAAGTTATGTGCACAAAAGAGGAGAACGATTCGATGTGGCGTTAGGATTGAGGGTAATTAACTACGTATGGAGACATAAAGACCTTGAACATGCATGTGTGAGAGGTATACATGTATACGTGGGATGTATGTGTGCGCATGCGCATGATCGAGATAAAAGAAACAAGACATAAGTCATAAGATCAATGACATGGGAGAGACGGATCGGTATGACAATGTGCATGCATGTGAGAATGCAGGGAAGAAGACCCGACAATTGAACATGTGTTTTTGTCTTTAAGAGATAGTGGCGTGGGCTGGAGCATGCATCTATGGCGAGCAGAGGGAGTGAGGCGCAACGATTGTGCAAAAGAGACCAGCCTATAAATGCGTATGTATGGAGAGACATATATAGTGTGGGTGATAGGAAGCAAGACTCCGTGCGAGAAAGAAATGTTGAAGGAGAAACTACAGATAGATACAGAGATGGAGATGCTACCTAGAGGGACATCCACTAGTTTGGGTGTTGGAGATGACCGTCGGGTGGTACAAAGGGTGAAGTTATATATGTGTGTGAGAGGGCACTTGACTGCATGTAGAGAGAAACATATGTAGTGTGCGTGATAGGAATCAAGAGTGAGGGCAAGAAAGAAGGTTGATGGAGAAATAGATAAATAGAAAGATAAAGGTGCTAGATAGTGTGCGTTAGAGATAGGAGTCGAGTGGATCAGAAGGCTGGGTTATGTGTGTGGGTGTGAGAGAGATAGAGAGAGGGTGCATGTGAGTCACATACAAATAGATATCAGAGAGAAATGAGATCCAAAGAGACGGAGTTTTGTGTCTGTGCGAGAGAAAGATATCTCACAATGAGAGTGATAGCTAGAGAGACATACCAGGGAACGCAAGATATCTCTAGGGAGAGAGATATCTCTAGGGAGAGAGGGTGTGTGTGAGCGACATACAAGAGAACAATGGAGAAATATGAGACCCTGGGAGACAAAGTTTGTGTTTGTGTGTGAGAAAAAGATATTGAAGAGGAAGAGTCATAGATTCTCATATCTAAGGAGCAAAAGACATCTCTGTATGAGGGGTGTGCAAGTGGCACACATGGGAATAGTAGAGAGAAATGAGACCCCAGGAGACAAAGTTTTGTGTTTGTGTGAGAGAAAGAGATTCCACATGGAGAATCATAGTTAGAGACACATAGCAGGGAGCAAGATATACTTAGAGAGAGATAGAGAAATGAAGGTCGAGGGAGAGAGTACCTTCAGTGTGTTACGAAGATAAAAGATCATTGTTGACATACCGGTAGCACGAGAGATACCCGAGAGACGATGAACGCGTATAGGTCCAGAGAGATAGTCCTATATAAGCATGAGTGATAGCTATATGAGACGAATATCTGCATTAAAGGGGATTCAAATATTTAAACTGGAGATCACGACATCGATAATATCATAACGCAAATTGGTGTATCAAACATGCATATTCATTTGAATTTGGGCACACGTGTAATGTTATATAGTTTATCAATATTGGTGATCCGTAGATTCTTCAATTACAAACAATGCAAGGTTTATATGCAATTAATGTCTAAACGGGATTACACTATATGTTGCGTGTGTGAAACACATTATACATGTTTGAGAAGTAAAAAAACCCGCATGAAACACACATTAATTGGAGACACTTAGCGAGGAATGCATGCATTGGATTTCAACATAAAGTGGTTTAAAATATTTGAAAATCCAATTGATGGATACAACCTTATGAATCTGAGATCATGCCATTTGTAAACCATATTTATGTATAAATGGTGTTGTGCTATTGAAAGTATATATATAAAATGATGTATATAGAATGTAATTCCAATTGAAAATGGATCCCGCCCGAAAAAAATAGAATACAAACGGGATTCGAGTTGAGTTGGCACGGTAAACGTGCACTCTGCAAAATTTGAACGAAGCGGGGAAAGTCGCAGTAACCGCCCGAAACCAAAATCTGCGAGATGGAAATCACTACTGCCTATCCATGCCACGCAAAGCCTATCTGCTGGATTTCTATAGGTTTCGATAGGGGTAGGTTTCTAATTTCACCCAAACGTGACGTAACCGCCTCTCACCCGGATTCATACACGGTGGGCGCCAAAACACAGTGTGTCCTCGGCCGAAATCGACTCCCTCCCCGATTTATATTCATACACGATGGGCGCCAAAAACAAACTCTCGTCGGCAAATATTCGGTGTATGCGAGATTACCTTCCTATCCCCCACCGACTAATGTTGCTGTGATGTACTAGAAATTTGAAATGGGGGCTAAGTTTGTAAATTTCCTCGCATTTGAGACAAGCGCGCCCTGAATACATGGTCCCCCCTTCCTCTCTACCTCCCTTTTCCCCATTCGTACTCCGTGGGCTCCAAAACACCCTCTCCACCCCACCCTCCTCCATCCGCTGCCGTCCGCCACCCCATCCACCGCCGTCCTCCTCCACCATGCCGGAGCTGATACCCGGACGCCGCCGTCCATTACAAGAGATCGACCTCTCTCATCCACGGCTTCGGACCGAGATCCTTGCATCCCGTCCTCTCGCTTCATCCCCGCCGTCGTCCACCTTGCCGGCGCCGCTCCTACGACCGTCTCATCCACCACGCCCTGCCGCCACCGTCTACCCTCCTAGATCTGCTTCCACACCACCGACAGCCATCGCTACCACGGCACCATCAAATTCTCAGCAGATGCATACACGGCGCCGCACCAGAGGCGGTACTCTTTCGTATCTGCTCAACTTATTTATCGCAGCAAGAAAATAGATTGCCACTTCTTTACTCTGATTTCTTGTCTTGGTTGCGAAGTTGCCTTTGTCCGGTTTGCACCTTCAGATCCGCCATGGCACGCTCAACACTATACTCCCAATGCTTATGGTTTTCCCCTTTTATATTCCACACTAGTTAAATCACGGTAGACTAAATTTCAAAGTTGGGTCAGTCGGTTTTTCAGAGCTCGCCGGAGTTCGCCGGTGCGATCGAAGGGGCTCGGGTGGTTGTCGGGCCTCACCGAACAAAGAAAACTCGACACGGGTGGGGTTTGGGGCGGGGGTGGGGGTGGGGTGGCGGATGAACACAGGCGGTGGGGCCGGTGGTCCGGCCGGCGGCCCGTGCAGTGTTCTGTATGTGAAGAATCAGAGACGAGGAAGAAGAAGGGTTAGGAGACGTAGGATCTTCATCCAACCGCCTGAAATGGTCGAGAGACAGCTGGGAGTTGCATTCTTAATGCGCTCTGGTCAATCATGTGTGGGCACTGCGCAACCAACATTTTATTATCCAAAATCTGCTTGCTCTTCTTTACCATGTTCCTCTTTCCGTTCTTCTTTAATATGTACTCTCCGGTCCTAAATACAAGTCTTTGTATAGATTCCACCGTGGACTACATATGGAGCAAAATGAGTGAATCTACACTCTAAAATGTATCTAGATACATCTGTATGTGATCCATAGTGGAAATCTCTACCAAGACTTATATTTTGGAATGGAGGGAGTATGATAGTAGTACAATATGTTCCTTGTACTGAAGATGAGCAGGGACATTTGTAGTGTAGAGGTCTATACAGTCGGTTGTGATGGACATTTTGAGCCTCTTTGATTCGTAGGATCTTGTAAACATAGGAATAGGATTTGTAGTGGCCTTCCCACTTGAATCCTATAAGAATAGCAAGGAAATGCGGGGAGCTGTGTCGCCTTTGAGAGTTACACTGATATTAACAGTACCACACCTTCACTTGAAGAGAGCTGGTATCCAAAGCCTTTCTAGCCGTACCGGCAATACTAGCACATATATTCCAGCAAGTTCCACTTTGCTGATTTTACTCTGATGCTTACGGTTTTCCCGTTATATCTACACTATGATCTGTGTAGCTGCTTTGTGTCGCACTAGCAGCAGTCCACTCTTGAAGCTAAACACTGCAACGACTTACAAAATTGGCACCAAGGCATTGAGTGCCATTCTGGATGCAATGAAACTCATACGCTCCCCACCTGTTGACTCTTGTTCAGAATATGATCCTAATGACTCTTGTTCAAAATTGCCACATATAGAGAGACAACATTGAATTGCATTTCTTTGGGCGCTGTGATTCATCATGAGTGGGCAACCATCATTGTATGCAATTAAGCGGAACCTCAAGAATATGCTTCCTTTTCTGTTCTTTAACATGTTCCTCATTCGTTATTCTGTATTTAGTATGTACAGTATGTTCCTTGTCAGGAAGGGGAGCAGGGACATCTGCAGTCAACAGCTCATAGAGCTGGCCTGTACGTGATCGATAGGCTTTCAATTACTAGTGGCAATACAACACCGTATTTTCAAGCCAGTTCCACTTTCCCGATTTATATATCGTCGTTATGGTGTACCCCTTTTATGTACACTATGATCTGCCTAGTTGCTGTGTGCTCTTGTTATCATGGTTTGGCAATAAACTCTCTATACAGTATATTTTAAACCTATCATCTGCCAACTATCCTTACTTGTGGAGCCTATTTTTTGTGTACTTGTGCCAGATTAGATAAATGCACGCACCATATTACAGCACACATGAGCTCTCTCATCAGAATCGAGTGATAGCACACAAGTGTTTACAGGGGCGCACCTATATTAGAATATCCTCTGCATTACAAAGACAATCTTACAACTATTTATGTTTTCATGGTTCTCAGATATTATACATAATTACAGTGAATATCAGAATCCGCGCATCAGAAGAATATTATGGAACACTGCAATGACTTACAAAATTGGCACCAAGGCATTGAGTGCCATTCTGGATGCAATGAAACTCATACACTCCCCACCTGTAGATCCTTGTTCAGAATATGATCCTAATGACTATTCTAACCTCGAGGAGTCAAAGGCAGATGGCATGTCATGTTCACCCATCAAGGTGCCTGCTCTAGTTTGGCAAGGTTTTGTTGATTGCGCGTATCTTGCATATGTTGTCTTGCATTTCTTTTACTTTGTTGCACCGCCATCTGCTTAGTTTACTCATCATATATGTCGAGATGCCATGCCCATCCATTATCAATACATATTCCATCTGTCATCATACCATGTTTTTTCACTCAAATGTTGTTCTTGTGCATCAGACATCAAAAAGGAAGTGGGTGATTGCCGAACCTGAAGCAGCACCAGCAAAGTCCTTGAAAAACGTGGTTGTGCCAGAGAAATCAGACAACAACCCACTTATATTGGTTGTACAACCAGTGACACAAAGCGTAGGACTGACTCCAGCAGACTGTACCCATACTTCACTGGCCACACCACTAGCCCCACCACATAGGACCTGCACTCCAGCAAAAGGTATGCCAATTTCAATTGCCATAGCACCAGCCGTACCACAGAAAAATCACACTCCAGTAAAAAGTACAGCAAGTCTACCGGCCGAAGACCTATCCCAACTGCAGAGACGGCCAATTCCTGCAGATTGGAACCCCGTTCCAGTGATTCCCAGTTTAAAAGACAATGCTTTCAATGTTGTTAGGGACTACGTGCATATATTCCCATCATGGGAAGATTATTGTGAAGACAAACACCATTTTCACATCTTCCTGTCCAACTTACGTGTAAGTGTTATTATTCATTGTTATTATTTTCCTGTTTTCTGCTGATTGAATACATCAATGATTTACATTACATTGTTGTAACTAGGCGAGGGTCAATCTGGATACTCATGATGAGCAAAGCTTGCTTGTGCTTTTCAAGGAAGCATTGCAGCAGTATTGGTGTTACCTCAGGAAATCACACTTTGATGGCAAGTCTATAAACGAATTTCCGGTGAAGTCTCATGTGCTAAATTTAGAAGACATTGAATGGAAAAACCTTGTTATGCACTGGTCTTGTTCCCAGGATGAGGTACTGTCTATGAAATCACATGACAATTTGAACTTCTACTTTTCCGCATGTGCCTTAGGATCTTTTTTGCAAGAAATCTGCTCGAAGAAGAATTCCGGTTTGACAAGAACGACAGGATATCGCAAATATGTTGCCCGCTGATTTGCCCTTGTTAGTATCTGTTGTCCTGTATCACTGTACTTGCATACATACCTGGTTCATTATGTGACAGCAGCATGCATGATAGCTTGATTATCAATTGTTCGCTCCAAATTATTTGATCTGTATGAATGGTTACATTAGTGTAGAATATATCCAATGCCAATGTTTTTTAGCTCTGCATTGTTCTTGTAAGTACATGTCGTCCTTTATCAGTGTACTTATAATGACATGTAGTTGTTCATGTACCATCACTCTGCAGCTTATTTTCCTTTGCCCTCCATTTTCTACACATCAGATCTATATTTACTCTTACCATAAGGTTGGTATTGAAGAAGTTTAGCTGTGCATTGCTCTTGGTTGTACCTTTTGCCTGTATCACTGCACTTACATTTATAACTACTTGGTTATGTAGCATCACTCTTCATCTTATCTTAAATATTCTCCATTTTTTCGTATATTATCACATCTATATTTACTCTTAATAAAATGCAGAATAAAGGCAATGCTTTTGATGAAGATTTTGTGGTAAACTTCTTGAATTGCCCCCCCCCCCATCAGCATGGACAAGGCCTTTATAGAGCCTGTCTTCACCAATAATGTAAGTTTGTCCATCTCAAGCCTTCAAACTTTGTTGTATATATTTGGTTAGGCATGGCTGCAATAGCTGTTTATTTTTGGTGTTTGCATCAAATTGCTAGTTTAAAGTTTATTATGTAGTTCATAAACAAAAGTTTGTCCTTTCTCAATTTAAGTTTTCAGTTGTACAACCAAGTTCCTTCTTCATACCATGTAAATTAAACTATACAGAGCAAGTGATCTTCTTTTGCACTGCATGTATGCTTCTGTTCTTCATCCCTAATCCAGTGGTGTGGTGAACCTACCCACTACAGCACAATGTCATATTCTGCAATGTCTTAACTATGAACAATGTCATATCATTCTACTATTATTTAAACCGTCTCTTTATTTGCCAATCTGAAATGGTATAAATTGACAGCACACTAACCATTGATACTTATGAGTTCTTGATCTATAATCCAGTGGTGTCGTGAAGCTGCCAACTCCTTCACAATGCCATTTCCTGCCATCTCTTGACCTGAACAATACCATATTGTGTTAATGCAATTTTAAACTGTGTCACTTTATTCGTCAGTAAGAAATATGATGAATTGTCAGCACTGATACTTTTATGTGCAAAACCTGTCATATGTCTGCTTGCTTATCTTTCAGAGTGAGGAAGATATAAGTGTTGAACAAGCGCAGTCTCATTATCTTGCTCAGCTGCTTGCGCTGTAGCTCCCCAGCAAGGCTAACCTTTCTTGAACTCAATTGAAGTGATGTCGGTTTTGTATATTATTTTATCGGCGTGTTTATTTGCACTGGTGGCGATCTTTGAGGCCCAGTGTATGTAATCTGTTGTCTGCTTGTGCTTTATTATCATAGTGGCGAACTTTGATGCCCAGTGGATGTAATATGCCATAATTTCTTTATTGTATAGTCTAGGTTTTTTCTTATTCACGATGCTGCAGTTATTTTACTATATATATATATATATATATATATATATATATATATATATATATATATATATATATATATATATATATCCTGTCTTCGCAGAAACCGGCCAAACCATAAAATTACGGTACATAATCGGGCCGTCATGCAATCACGATGTAGGTTGGGCCTGAAACGTGCCGAGCAGCTCACGGGCCGGCAGCAGACCGAAATGAAACCCGACCCATGATTGTGCGAATCAAATCACGGGCTTTAACAGGCCAAAATTGTCTCGGTCCTTGTTTGGCCCAATTATCGGCTACGAGCAGGTCGGACGCAAACCGGGCCGTAGTTAGGCCCAACTATATGACAGGCTTTTAACAGGCCGAAACTAATATCAGGCCGAATTACTAAGTGGGCCTTTCGCAAGTGGGCCCAAAAGCATAGTGTCTAGTTGACGGGCCGAATCTGATATGGGCCATAATTGAGCCCAAAGCGTCTTAAGGGGCCGGACCTGATCTGGGCCGTAATTTGGCCCAGAACGTGGTAGGCTTTTAACGGGCCGGATCTCATATGGGCCACTATTAGGCCCGAAGTGTGGCAGGCCATTAATGGACCGGATCAAATATGGCTCGGCATTTGGCCCAAAACATGGCATCTAGTTAATGGGCCGGCCTACTAGGTCCTCAAAATCTAGTGGGCCTATAGCTGGGTCGGCCCATTAATGTCGACAAAATCTCGTGGGCCTTTAGCTGGGCCGGCCCATTATGATCCGCAAGAATCTTGTGGGCCTTTACCTGGGCCGGCCCATTATGGCACACAAAAATCTTGTGGGCCTTTACCTGGGCTGTCCCATTATGGCCCGCAAAATCTTGTGGGCCTTTAGCTGGGCCAGCCCATTATGGTCCGCAAAATCTCGTGGGCCTTTAGCTGGGCCGGCCCATTATGATCCGCAAGAATCTTGTGGGCCTTTACCTAGACCGGCCCATTATGGCACATAAAAATCTTGTGGGCCTTTACCTGGGCCGGCCCATTATGGCCTGCAAAATCTTGTGGGCCTTTAGCTGGGCCAGCCCATTATGGTCCGCAAAATCTTGTGGGTCTACAGCTGGGCCAGCCCATTTAAACTTGATGGGCCGGTTCACGTGTCAACATATCATAGGCGCATCTCGCCCATTGGATGAGTGACACCTGTGCCAACGCGGACCTGACACGTGTCTCCTCCAGCCAATGATGATTTTACACGTGGAAAATCCCCATTGGTCGGGGCTGTTAACGGGTTATCGGATCCAAAACCTGACCCGATAGCTTAACGGTGTTCCGTTACGGTGGATGCCACGTGTCGGTCACCCTTGACGAAAGCACTTCTGTGACGCACGATTTATCGTCATGGAAGTGGACACTTACGTGATGATAATTTTGGTAATGTCATGGAACACTTCTACGACAGCACAGGTATGACTATCTTGATTCTGTCATAAATTTGTCATGGATGTACATGCATGACAAAAAACGCGACCTACTGTGACAAACACGTATCATCACGGAAGTGTATATTTTTTGCAGTGATTGCATGAATTTATCCCTCTACATCACGTCATCTTGCTTAAGGTGTTACTCTGTTTTCTTGAACTTAATACTCTAGATGCATGCTGGATAGCGGTCGATGAGTGGAGTAATAGTAGTAGATGCAGGCAGGAGTCGGTCTACTTGTCTCGGACGTGATGCCTATATACATGATCATACCTAGATACTCTCATAACTATGCTCAATTTTGTCAATTGCTCAACAGTAATTCGTTCACCCACCGTAAAATACTTATGCTCTTGAGAGAAGCCACTAGTGAAATCTATGGCCCCCGGGTCTATCTTCATCATATCAATCTTCCTACACTTTATTATTGCCTATGCTTTTTTACTTTGCTTTTATTTTACTTTGCATCTTTATCACTAAAATACCAAAAATATTATCTATCATATGTATCAGATCTCACTCTCGTAAGTAAACGTGAAGGGATTGACAACCTCTTATCGCATTGGTTGCGAGGAGTTATTTGCTTTGTGCACGCGCGAGGGATTCGCGCATAGCCTCCTACTGGATTGATACCTTGGTTCTCAAAAACTGAGGGAAATACTTACGCTACTTTGATGCATCATCCTTTAATATTCAAGGAAATCCAACGAAGTGCTCAAGAGGTAGCAAGAAGAATTTCTGGCGCCGTTGCCAGGGACTCTACTTTGATTGAGAATAATAATGAATCTATGGATGTGAATTTTGTTGGTAGGAATAATTTTGGTAACAACGCGTATATAGGAAACTTTAATCCTAGGCCTTATCCTAGTAATTCCTCTAATAATTATGGAAATTCCTACAACAACTCTTATGGAAATTTTAGTAAGATGCCCTCTGAATTTGAGACTAGTGTTAAAGAGTTTATGAATTCGCAAAAGAATTTTAATGATTTGCTTGAAGAGAAATTGCTTAAAGTTGATGAATTGGCTAGGAACATTGATAGAATTTCTCTTGATGTTGATTCTTTAAAACTTAGATCTATTCCTCCTAAGCATGATATCAATGAGTCTCTCAAAGCTATGAGAATTTCCATTGATGAGTGCGAAGAAAGAATCGCTAGGATGCGTGCTACGAAAGATGCCTTGATGAGTGAAAATAAAGATGAAGATCTAAAAGTTATTGATGTGTCCCCTATTAAATCTTTGTTTTTTAATATGAATCTTGATAATGATGGGATTGAATATGATCCACCTTTACCTAGAAGGCGTTCTAAAAATTTGGAGTTTTTAGATCTTGATGCTAAAATTGATACAAGTGGGATTGAAGAAAGCAAAACCTTAGATGTTGCTAAACCCACTATTTTGGATTTCAAGGAATTTAATTATGAAAGTTGCTCTTTAATTGATTGTATTTCCTTGTACAATCCGTGCTAAATTCTCCTCATGCTTATAGTCAAAATAAAGCCTTTACTAAACATATCGTTGATGCCTTGATGCAATCTTATGAAGAAAAACTTGAGTTGGAAGTTTCTATCCCTAGAAAACTTTATGATGAGTGGGAACCTACTATTAAAATTAAAATTAAAGATCATGAGTTTTATGCTTTGTGTGATTTGGGTTCTAGTGTTTCCACTATTCCCAAAACTTTATGTCATTTGCTAGATTTCCGTGATTTTGATGATTGCTCTCTAAACTTGCACCTTGCGGATTCCACTATTAAGAAACCTATGGGAAGAATTAATGATGTTCTTATTGTTGCAAATAGGAATTATGTGCCCCTAGATTTTATAGTTCTTGATAAAGATTTTAATCCTTCATGACGTATTATTCTTGGTAGACCTTTCCTTAAAATGGTTGGTGCAATTATTGATATGAAGGAAGGGAATATTAGATTCCAGTTTCCATTAAAGAAAGGCATGGAACACTTCCCTAGGAAGAAACTAAAATTACCATATGAATCTATCATGAGAGCCACTTATGGATTGCCTACAAAAGATGGCAATACCTAGATCTATCCTTGCTTTTATGCCTAGCTAGGGGCGTTAAATGATAGCGCTTGTTGGGAGGCAACCCAATTTTATTTTTTTATTTTTGCTTTTTTATTATGTTTAGGAATAAATCTTTGATCTAGCCTCTGGTTAGGTGTGTTTTTATGTTTTAATTAGTGTTTGTGCCAAGTTAAACCTATAGGATCTTCTTGAATCATCGTTATTCGATCCTGCTGTAATTTCCAGAAACTTTCTGTTCACGAAAACAATTGTTAAAAATCACCAGAAAGTGATAAATTACTGATTCCAATTGCTTCTGATCAATAAACAAATTGTTTAGGTCTTACTATTGTGGTAGATGTTTTGGAGTTCCAGAAGTTTGCGTTAGTTACAGATTACTACCGACTGTTCTGTTTTTGGCAGATTCTGTTTTTCATGTGTTGTTTGCTTATTTTGATGAATCTATGGCTAGTAAAAAAGTTTATAAACCATAGAGAATTTGGAATACAGTAGGTTTAACACCAATATAAATAAAGAATGATTTCATTACAGTACCTTGATGTTTTCTTTCGCTAACAGAGCTCACGAGATTTCTGTTGAGTTTTGTGTTGTGAAGGTTTCTAGTTTAAGGTGAAATCTTTTGATGTATTATGGAACAAGGAGTGGCAAGATCCTAAGCTTGGGGATGCCCATGGAACCCCCAAGATAATCTAAGGACACCAAAAAGTCAAAGCTTGGGGATGCCCCGGAAGGCATCCCCTCTTTCGTCTACTTCCATCGGCAACTTTACTTGGAGCTATATTTTTATTCACCACATGATATGTGTTTTGCTTGGAGCGTCTTGTATGATTTGAGTCTTTATTTGTTAGTTTGCCACAATCATCCTTTTTGTACACACCTTTTGAGAGAGCCATACATGATTTGGAATTTGTTAGAATACTCTATGTGCTTCACTCATATCTTTTGAGCTATATAGTTTTGCTCTAGTACTTCACTTATATCTTTTAGAGCACGGTGGTGGATTTGTTTTATAGAAACTATTGACCTCTCATGATTCACTTAGATTATTTTGAGAGTCTTAAATAGCATGGTAATTTTCTTTAAAAAAATCTTAATATGCTTGGTATTCAAGATTTGTAAAACTTTCTTTTGAGTCATGCTAGTTGAGTAGTTATGAATTTGAGAAATACTTGTGTTAAAGTTTGTGATTCCCGTAGCATGCACGCATGGTGAACCGTTATGTGATGAAGTCGGAGCATGATTTATTTATTGATTGTCTTCCTTATGAGTGGCGGTCGGGGACAAGTGATGGTCTTTTCCTATCAATCTATCCCCCTAGGAGCATGCGCGTAATACTTTGCTTTGATAACTTGTAGATTTTTGCAATAAGTATATGAGTTCTTCATGATTAATGTTGAGTCCATGGATTATACGTACTTTTCTTCCTTCCACCATTGCTAGCCTCTCTAATACCGCGCACTTTTCACCGGTATCATACACCCATCATATACCTTCCTCAAAACATCCACCATACCTACCTATCATGGCATTTCCATAGCCATTCCGAGATATATTGCCATGCAACTTTCCACCGTTCTGTTTATTATGACACGCTCCATCATTGTCATATTGCTTAGCATGATCATGTAGTTGACATTGTATTTGTGGCAAAGCCATTGTTCATATTTCTTTCATACATGTCACTGTTAATTCATTGCATATCCCGGTATACCGCCGGAGGCATTCATATAGAGCCATATTTTGTTCTAAGTATCGATTTGTAATTGTTGAGTTGTAAGAAAATAAAAGTGTGATGATCATCATTTGTAGAGCATTGTCCCAAATGAGGAAAAGGATGATGGAGACTACGATTCCCCCACAAGTCGGGATGAGACTCCGGACGAAAAAAAGAGGCAATAAAAAAAAGAGAAAAGGCCCAAACAAAAAAATGAGAGAAAAAAGAGAGAAGGGACAATGTTACTATCCTTTTACCATACTTGTGCTTCAAAGTAGCACCATGATCTTCATGATAGAGAGTCTCTCATTTTGTCACTTTCATATACTAGTGGGAATTTTTCATTATAGAACTTGGCTTGTATATTCCAATGATGGGCTTCCTTAAAATACCCTAGGTCTTCGTGAGCAAGCGAGTTGGATGCACACCCACTTAGTTTCTATTGCTGAGCTTTCATATACTTATAGCTCTAGTGCATCCGTTGCATGGCAATCCCTACTCACTCACATTGATATATATTGATGGGCATCTCCATAGCCCGTTGATATGCCTAGTTGATGTGAGACTATCTTCTCCCTTTTTTGTCTTCTCCACGGCCACCATCCTATTCCACATATAGTGCTATATCCAAGGCTCACGCTTATGTATTGCATGATGATTGAAAAAGTTTTGAAAATGTCAAAAGTATGAAACAATTGCTTGGCTTGTCATCGGGGTTGTGCATGATTTAAATACTTTGTGTGGTGAAGATAGAGCATAGCCAGATTATATGATTTTGTAGGGATAACTTTCTTTGGCCATGTTATTTTGAGAAGACGTGATTGCTTTGTTAGTATGCTTGAATTATTATTATTTTTATGTCAATATTAAACTTTTGTCTCTAATCTTTCGGATCTGAATATTCATACCACAATTAAGAAGAATTACATTGAAATTATGCCAAGTAGCACTCCGCATCAAAAATTCCATTTTTATCATTTACCTACTCGAGGGCGAGCAGGAATTAAGCTTGGGGATGCTTGATACGTCTCCAACGTATCTATAATTTTTGATTGCTCCATGCTATATTATCTACTGTTTTGGACAACATTGGGATTTATTATCCACTTTTATATTATTTTTGGGACTAACCTATTAACCGGAGTCCCAGCCCAGAATTGCTGTTTTTTGCCTATTTCAGAGTTTCGAAGAAACGGAATATCAAACGGGGTCCAAACGGAATGAAAGCTTCAGAAATGTGATTTTCTCACCGAATATGATCCAGGATACTTGGACCCTACATCAAGAAAGAAATGAGGAGGGCACGAGGTAGGGGGCGCGCCCACCCCCCAGGGCGCGCCCTCCACCCTCGTGGGCCCCCAGTTGCTCCATCGACGTACTCCTTCCTCCTATATATACCTACGTACCCCAAACGATTAGATACGGAGCCAAAAACCTAATTCCACCGCCGCAACCTTCTGTACCCAAGAGATCCCATCTTGGGGCCTGTTCCGGAGCTCCGCCGGAGGGGGTATCCATCATGGAGGGCTTCTACATCATCACAATAGCCTCTCCGAGGAAGTGTGAGTAGTTTACCTCAGACCTTCTGGTCCATAGTTAGTAGCTAGATGGCTTCTTCTCTCTTTTTGGATCTCAATACAATGTTCTCCCCCTCTCTCGTGGAGATCTATTCGATGTAATCTTCTTTTTGCGATGTGTTTGTTGAGAGCGATGAATTGTGGGTTTATGATCAAGATTATCTATGAAAAATATTTGAATCTTCTCTGAATTCTTTTATGTATGATTGGTTATCTTTGAAAGTCTCTTCGAATTATCAATTTGGTTTGGCCTACTAGATTGATCTTTCTTGCAATGGGAGAAGTGCTTAGCTTTGGGTTCAATCTTGCGGTGTCCTTTCCCAGTGACAGTAGGGGCAGCAAGGCACGTATTGTATCGTTGCCATCGAGGATAACAAGATGCACTACAAAAAAATACACTTCCGTGATGATACGTGTTTGTCATTGTAGGTCACTTTTTTTGTCATGCATGTACATCCATGACAAATTTATGACAGAATCAAGATAGTCATACCTGTGCTGTCGTAGAAGTGTTCCATGACATTACCAAAATTATAATCACGGATGTGTCCACTTCCATGATGATAAATCACGCGTCACAGAAGTGCTTTCGTCAAGGGTGACCGACATGTGGCATCCACCGTAACGGAATGCCGTTAAGCTATCGGGTCGGGTTTTGGATCCGATAACCCGTTAAAAGCCCCGACCAATGGGAAATTTCCACGTGTAAAATTCTTATTGGCCGGACGAAACACGTGTCAGCTCGTCAGTGGGTCAGATGGGCGCCTATGATACGTCGACACGTGGCACGGCCCAACAGAGGCCCATTCCTATGAAAAGGCCGGCCCATTTGACTTGGTCAAAAGCTGGCGGGCCGGCCCATGGAAAGCATGTTAACGGCCTGTTCGCATATAGCCCATTTACAGCCCGCTAACCCAAGGCCTGTTACGCCCTATCCGAATTAGGCCCAGTAGCGTCATCTGGGCCATCCAATATGATTCCAGCCCGTTTTCACTTCTGGCCCATGTATGGCCCATAACGTCTTTCGGCCCATATGAGGCCCTATGTAACTCTTGGCCTATTAACGGCCCGTGGTGATACTGGCCCGTAATGAACAGTGTATCACTTTACACCCATTAACGGCTCGTGGTGAAACTGTCCTGTAATGAACAGTGTATCACTTTATACCCATTAACGGCCCGTTATTCCGTTGGGCCGTTTCCAGCACATGTTATCTTTCGGCCTTCTCAGAGCCCATTTATTCTTGGGCTCATTTCCAGCATTCGTTTACTTATGGCCCGTTACTGTCATTTTCTGCTTGTGGGCCAAATTCAGCCCATGGTTACAGTCGGCCCGTTTGTGGTCCGTTAATACGTTGGGCCGTTTTCATAGCGTCGTCAAATATGGCCTATTAACGATGGCCCATTACGGTCGGCCCATGAACGGACGATTCCAACTCTAGACTGTTTACGGCCATAATGCGGCCCGTTATTGGCCCATCGATCATACGGCCCGTATAAGGCCCATTGTTGATACGGCCCGTACAAGGCCCATTGTTTCTACGGCCCGTAGAAGGCCTACTGTTTCTACGGCTCATAAAAGGACCACAGTTTGTACGGCCCATAGGAGGCCCAGTGTCACTACAGTAAATATTAGCCCATGGTTATTGTGGCCTAGTTTTAAAAAATAGGTTATTGCAGCCACTAGTTAACCGCGGAAAAAGAACTGCAATGACTACAAGCAAACAAATAAACAAGACAACAAGGAAATAAATAAGCAAGCAACGAACGCTAGGCTATCACGGCTATTACACTAATACATCCACTGGGCATCAAAGTTCGCCACCAGTGCAAATATAGGGAACAAAGCAGCATAACATATACACTAGCCGTCAAAATTGGCCACCAGTGCAAATAAACGTGGCAGCAAAACAAGAGCATAACTGAAACAACTTCAGAAGAGCTCAAGAAACGTTATCATGGGTATCCACCATGCTGGCAATAAGCTTAGCAAGCTGATTAGCTATGTCCTATTTGGCGCTAAAATCCTCCAACGCTTGCTGTTGCACTAGAAAGTATGCATCTGAATGCTCCAGGGACTTCCGCAGTCCTTCCGCTTCTTGTCGCAGCACGGCTGATCGATGTCTTTCAGCTTGTAGTTGAGACTCAACAAACCAAACTGATTCAGACAGTGAGTTTGAATAGCTTGTGCAAGTGGTAGTGGCCAGTAACTCCAACACTAAACCAAGACGGGATGTGTCACTATCCTGAACCTTATCTGCATTACTTCCTTTACCATTGCTTAATAAAGCACTCTTCCCCAATATTCTGTCAGCATTCTGAAAGAAGAAACAAGCAGACACATAACAAGTTTAGCATGTACTAGTATATGAAACTCATTTCGGTGAACCAGTTCATTAGTAAGGTGGACAGGATTAAACTACCAAATCTTCTATTGCCAAGTACTAGTACATAATAAAAGCATCAAACAAACATATATTTGTGTCCTATGGTAGCAACGGAATCTTAAATTAGAACAGTTGTTCTTCAGGTTTAGGCACTTCTTCTACATGAACAAAGTATAGTAAGACGCAAGAATATAATACTTAAAAATAGAAAATGAGCTCATAGACCTTACCGCATTCTTGGTTCGGGACCAGTACAGAACAAGGCATTCCCAGTCATCGTCCAGTAAATGTGTCTCAGGAGAACGTAAGGGAATTTGATGAGTTTCTTTGCTGGTGAAGTATGTTTTCTTTGGGTAATTCCGATACTGCCACCAAGCATTCTTGAAAATAGCAGAGGTATTAGCACAGGTTACCTCATCCTGAGTTTCCAAATCGGTCCTTCTCTATAGAGAAAAAGGGGGAAATTTGTTGTATTATAACCATCATGGAGGTAGGATGTATGGGACAAAGCAAAGTAATTGCCATGAATAACATTACTTACACATAACTCTTGGACAAACACCTACAACTGGCATTTTCCTTCATCTTTAGTATAATATTTCCAAGACGGGAAGATACGCACATACGATTTAACAACATCAAATTTCATAGATGATAAACTACGACTAGCTGGTTGTGCTTCCTCCACAGGAATAGGCGTACTAACTGGTGGAGTTGGGGTTCGTCGTGATAGTACTAGCCCTTTGGGCACTGGAGCTGCCTTACTAACTGCTCTTGTTTGGGAGCTCTGTGGTGGAGAAGGTGTTGTGTCAACAGGAACTGGGTTACTATCGGCTGGGGTTGGGGTTAGATTGGATGAAGCTGGTTCTCTGTCCATCGTAGTAGGGGTACAATCTGCGAGAGTTTGGGTTATGTGTGGTAGGGCTGGTTCTTGTGCATGTACAACCGAGGTGCTATCTCCACCAAGAGGTAGCACTGTTTTATTTGAAGATCGTGTTTTTAGTCCGCTAGATACTGGCATCATCCGCTCCAATTCAAATGGCTGATAAACAGGAAACATAGTTGAATGTACAGACATTGTATGAGAGACAGATGCAATAGATAGTGTGGAAAAAGGAGGGCATTAAATAGTTGACATGTATATCGTTTAACTAAAACGGATAGCATGACATAATTTCACATATATGATGTCTATCTAAACTGGATAGCATAGCATAACATAATTCAAAGATATGATGAATAACTAAACAGGATCGCCTGACATAATTCACCTACATGTTATCTAAGTAATCAGGATCGCATCATTTAATTCACATATATGATTTATATGCTAAATAGAGGGCATTCGATATGATGTCTGAACTAAGAACATGGTGTTGAATATTGTGTATATGATGTCTAAACTATGCAATGCAAGACACCGTATGCATGATATGAGCAGTATAACCATGCCAAGTTAGAGCATAGACCTTAGTGGGGGAATAGGACTGGTCATCTGTCTCTGAATCCATCTCTGAGGAGCTATCGGGACCCAACAAGAGATCTGCTTCGACAGGTAGCACTATCTGCTCTGAAGGCCTTGTTTTCACTCCAGATTTTTCCATCTCCCACCCAAATGGCTGATTCACAGGAAGAGTAGTTTAATGTACAAACATTGTCGACAAATGGAAATGTAATGAAGAAAAGGATGGGCAAGATATCATTCAAATATATGATGCCTGGTTAAACAGGATGGCATTGCACATTTCACATATATTATGGTTGGCAAAAAGACATGAGACTGCATAATTCCCATATATGATATAGAAACTAAACAGGTGGCATTACAGAACATATCTAAACTAAGCAGATGACATATATGATGTCAAAACTAGGCACTGCAAGGCAACATATGCATGATATGACTACCATCATCATGCCAAGGTAGAGCAAACACCCTGGGGGGTAAATAGGAGTGGTCAGTGGCGTCCGAATCGGCCTCAGAACAGATATCTTCCTCTGGATTACAATCTAGAGGGGGGTGGGGAGGGTTTGCCATTGAACCCACCATGGAGCGATGTCTGCATGACATTGTATTGCCGCGCAAAACTCTTCTCTTTTTCTCTACATGTTCAGCAAGACTGTGTACAATATCTGACATGCCTACGAAAAAAATATGGTGAGATTATGTAAGGAGAGCATGCAGAAATTTAGAGTGATGGTAACAACCAGTGGATCGATGTTTTTCCGTTGAACCAAAATAGCCCTAATGGATCGACGTGAATGTATAGTAATAAGTGATGCAACAAGTGTACAACCTCTTTGCCGTAGCCGTGTCGACCTCAGCATTATTGGGTTGGTCGCTGAAGCAGTTGAGGCAGAGGTGGCTGTCGGAGGTGTGGAGGAAGATCTGAGGAATCTATAGACGGCGTCCAGGGCACTGCTCTGTTGTGATGGATCGTTCTATCGTTGGAGCAGCTCCGGTGGGCCGTAAGACGTCAAGGCTGAAGCAGCACAAGACATACATCGTCAATCTCAATTGGGATTCTAATAGCATTTCCAATAGATGATGTAAAATGGATGTAAAATTAACATCACCAAAAACCACCTGACAACAACAGATGAGGTAAAGACTGTTGACTGTGAACTTAACTGTCGAAACTGAAATTTACTGTGGAATCTGAATGATACTGTCAAAACTGAACGCAATGGTAGCCGAGAGGCACTTGACATGTAGTTTAGGGAGGGCCTGCAGTTCATCTTCAACCTGCACCCCCCTGAGCCGCCAGCCACCACCGGTCAAACCGTCGTCCCCAGCACCGCCTCGCCGCCCCGAAAAAACTCGCCACCGCCGCCTCGGCTAGCCCTCTAGGCCCCCCGCCCTCCACCCTGAACCCTAAGATAGATGGTGGGGTACCTCTCCGGCAAGCCCCCGTCCCTGTTGCGGGTGGTTCTTCCTTAACTCCGGCGAGCCCCCCCCCCAACCCCTGAAAATCGACTGACCCAAAAGTCGATTCAGTCAACTGAAGTGTGGCTTAATCGGAGCAGAGCGGCACGAGCGAGGGGGAGAGCAGCAGCAGCAGCTGGGCAAGCGAGCGATCGAGCGAGAGCTGGAGCAGCAGCAGCAGATCCGGCTGGTATGGACGCCGCCGCCGAAGGGGCCTCGCACTGGGGGAGAGCCGCCATGGTGATGACGCCCGCGGCGATGGCTTCAAGGTAGCCGCTCCATGGGGGTGCAGGATGGAGCACCGTCGGCGCCGGGAGGTCGAGTTAAGGAGAAGGTGTGATGCGATGAGTGTACAACCTCTTTGGTGGCGCCGAGTAGGCCTCAGCTTCGTCCGAGGAGTCGGTGAGGATGCTGCGGTTCCGGTGGAGCAGGTTAAGGCGGCGCCGTGGGGATGGAGCAGCCGCGATAGACGAGGCGATCGTCGGAGCAGCTCCTTGGAGGTGGAGGACGGGGCGGCTGAACCGGCGGGACGGCGAGATGGACGACAGATCCTCATCCGGGGAGGTGGACGAGGGATGTCGAGTTGTTGCGGTGGACGACATCGTCGGGGAAGAGGCTCCGGCTGGGCAGCGATGACGTGGCGGACGAAGGAGGGTGGGGTTTCATGGCTGGAGCGGAGAGGTTATGGCGGCCTGGGATTTCGAATGGCGGAAAGGGGGTGATGGGAGGGGGTGAAGCATGACTTAGGAACGTGCTTGTCCAAAATGTAGGGTGTGTTACAAAAGTACCCCCCACCGATTTGAACTAGCGGCGCTCTCAGCTCAGGGTTAGAAGGGGGATTTCGCGTGTCGGGATTTGGCAGCTGGAGGGAGTTTTCGCGCGCATTGTAATTTCGGGATAGCAAGGCGCGGGTTGTGAAGGCGCCAGTTTTGGGAGCACGATATCTGAATTTTCGGGATATAACAAGACGTGGGTTGAATTTCAGGGACAAGCCTAACGTGTCGTAATATTGTACTTGTATGTACCAAATCAATTCGCACTTCCCTCAACCAAAAAGAAAATGAAAAAAAATAAAACTATTCACACCACACAAAGAGAGAGTCTTGCCCCGTTTTAAAATACAAATGCTATTCAAAGCTACTCCCTCCTTCCATCTATATAGGGCCTAATGCGTTTTTCGATGCTAACTTTGACCAAATCTTAGAGCAATGATATATGACATGCAACTTACACAAAGCACACCGTTAAATTCATTTGTGAAAGGTTCTTTCAATGATATAATTTTCACATTGTGCATGTCATGTACTATTAATCTTGTCAATAGTCAAAGGTGGTCTTAAAAATCTCATTACGCCCTATGTAGATGGAAGGAGAGAGTATGAATCCATGTTATGTCTTATTAAAAAATTTCGCTTTCTGTATAATGCATGTAACCTACTCATACCAACATTTTAGTGCATTCCGAATGTCTATACTACCACTGCAATTCGAACTAAATTTGGATTTGTTTCTCTATTTCAATAAGAATCTACAATCATGATTGTTGCCAACTTCAACCATCAAAGTTTCCTTGCTATCCGCCAGATATAAATCAGACGGCCTATAATGCAGGATGGCAGGCACACCACCATCAACAAGTCCGTTTTTTATAAGAGTAGAGATAAAATATATTAAATGTAGTATACCATGTTCATAACCACACCATGTTTATCACCGTTATATATATTCACACATCCGTCGGTTTGAAACATTATGATAAATTCTTCAAATATTCGAATTCGCTTTTTATAATGAAGTATATATGATCTCTATTCGTCTTTTACACCCACACAACCCTCTTGTCTTTGTAGCTAGCACTAACTTTCTCTTGTGCATGCACACGCCCGCATCCCTCTCACCCTCCCTCGGCATTATGTAGCTCCATCGCGCAAATTCATCTTTTCACTTTAGGTCGTTCACCCACGGTGTGTGTACGCCCCCAGCTCCTTCTTTATGGCACACATCGATCGATATGCCTCTCTAGCCAGGTGTGCCTAGCACAAACACAAGCTTCCCCTCTTCTCTTGTCACCGTCCATGCATGCCTCACTCCCACCACTCTTTTCATCGTTCTCTTACTCGCACACTCCTCCCCCTCGATATAGTATGCCTCTCGTACCACCTCCTACATGCATCCCTCTCTCTCTATCCTTCTCCTCGTGCCTCATTTGCTTCTAACACACACATGCATGTATACCGATCGATCTCCCAACATATACCTATATCGACTTTAACTACCCCCCCCCCCATCGATTGATGTACCTCACAAGTTATGTCTCCCCTTTCTCTTACAAAGGGCGATTGATCTTCCTATGTAGTTATGTCTGCTTACCACAGCCACATCGTCCCCCTCATCATTTGTGCATGCCTCCTGACCCGTCTCTCACACCCACGTGCACAGACAACAAGCAGCCATCTCCTCTCTTATTGATATTGCGGGCGTGCCCTCCATTTGTCTAGCAAGCCTATCCCACCATTTGTTAGAAGCAACTCCACTACTACCCCCTCCAACAGTCTAGCTCCATCTCTCTCCCAACCTTATTCATCTCGTGCACATATGCATGGATGCCGATCGGTCTCCCTTAATACATGAGGCAGATCGATCTCCTTAATACATGAGGTAGGCCTTTCTCCTCCTCCACACATATACCAGCCATTGTACCTCTATAGTTAATTGGGCCTCCCTCTTCCCCCACCACACACCGATAGTCGAGCGCTGCAGGTAGGTATCCATGCCATAGAGACAAACTACACATGTCCCATCTCACATTCCAGTAGGCCAGCCACTCTATATTTCTTACGTGGGCACACACAAATTCGATGGCACTCTTTATTGATCGCGCGCACGCACACACACATCATCCCTCTCTTTGATTCTATAGACACCTCAAGCCGATGATACCTCCACTCTCTTCTCGTGGATCGCCCCCTCTATATATATGTTATATCCAGGACTCTATTTCACACACATTGCATATGTTAAATTTTTTGATTGACCCCCCCCCCTCAAAAAAACTCTCCAGAACCCACACACTATATATCACATAAGGCTCCGGTGGCCTCTCTCTCTCTCACCGTTGGTCATTGATCCGGCCGCATCCCGTTCGCCGGGGGAAAGGGAGTGCGGTGGCCTCTCTCTCTCGCACCGTTGGTCACTGATTCGGCCGCATCCCGTCCGCTGGGGGAAGGGAGTGATGTGGCCTCTCTCTCTCTATCACCGTTGGTCACTGATTTGGCCGCATCACGTCCGCCGTGGGAAAGGAAGGAAGTGCATCGTTTCTCCGTTCGACGGCTCCGAGGCAGCACGTCCTGATCTGCGGTACACGCCGTTCTCTCTGACCAAGCTCCGACGCGGCAGGGCCTACGCCACCTGCTCGCAGATTCTGCCCGCCGCCGCTCACCTAGTTACATCCCGACGACCTCCAGGTATCCCATCCGGCCTTGCTCCACTGCCCGTTTTCCCACGTCACTGCATGTGGATCTTCCATAGTTCTTTACCCAAAATGTAGCTCGTCTGGCATACTTTCCATATTGCATTCTCGTCCTCACACCGTTTTAGACAAACACAACCGTGTTGTTATCTTCCCTTAGGACAAGGAATATGCTTCTTTTTTGTCGTCGCATGTGTCATCAACTGTTATTGTCTAGTAATTGTTTCCTTTCTACCTCTTTTTTGCAAACAGGGCTATCCATTTCACCTCGTTGCTATTGCGACCTTTTGGTGAACTCCACAAATCACTTTTTTCTTAAGAGCGTTTTGTGCAGTTGTACTAAAATGTCACATGGGCAACGTCTCTACATTTCAGTGCGACTGCACAAAGGGAGATTGGTTTTGCTCTATCCTCCGCATCCAACTCCGAGCCTAATCTTCTCCAACTAGTTAGTCTTAAGAGAGACCGCAAAGGTGACCGGCTTCTATTTGTGTGTTTATTGTTTCATCAGCAGCCCTCTATTATCGTAATCACACTTGATATCTTTGGAACAGGGACGCTCAGCTCTATTTTAGTGGAAGTGCACAAAATGATCGGAATGTTGCATGCTCTAGACAGCTACTTTTTTTCCCAACATGCCTTGTTGATTTAGACAGAGCTCGGGGGACGTTGCTGCCAATGAAAGCATGAATCAATTTTAATTTAACACCTTCTCACAACTTTGTCTTCAGTTGTGATGTAATTATTAGCTCTGATCTGCTAATAATTGACATGCATTATCAAGGAAGTTAGTTTTTTATTGTTTCCGAAAGAGCATCGATGGCAAGACACGCGAAACAAAAGCTGAAAGCTCACACCATTGTACAATTTCATGTCGCTGGAAAATTATTTGTATAGTACATCAATTATGTAAACAAATGATGGAAGCTTGATAGCATTGCCAGAAGCCTCTTCATCATCCGGGTCCATGTGCCATGCATGAAATTATACTCCTTCGATCCTAAATATTTGTCTTTTTACAAATTTCAAACGGGCATATTTTAGAGTGTAGATTCACTCATTTTGCTTCGTATGTGTACTCCCTCCGTTCCTAAATATTCTATTCGTCTTAACAGAGATTTCAACATATTTTAGAAAGACAAATACTCCGGAGTATATTTAAGAACCGAGGGGGTAGTGCACAACTGCATGGGAGACTCAGCCCGGTCGTTGCACCACATTAATAGTGAGTAATGAGCAGTCAAATCATAAGCCCCACCTTTTCCACTGTAAGTTTCTCTAAAGAAGCAACCATCAATACGCTCTTCTTTGAATCCTCTCATACTACTCCATCTGTCACTGTTTATACAGCACGCTTTAGAAAAAAGAAAAAAATCTGTGGGACCAAGGCGACTAGCGATCGGCCTGAAAAATAGCATTGGTAGTAATAGCACAGCGTCTATTACTAGAGGGAATAATGCGTACACACATGCATGCAGTGCTTCCACCCCGGGTACACACATGCATGCACTCCATAGTAGTACAGTACATGGAGACAAAATTGTGGACTTGATTGCGGTTACCACGCCCTAATTAATTGAGCATTAAACCAAACGCGTCTAAAGTCTCTATGGTGGTGGAAATGCATTGAGAGAAATGCATCATAATGAAGCGCGCCCTGTAAACTGTGACGGAGGGTGGAGTAGTCTGAAGGTGCAAAACCAAGTACGCATACTATTACTGCGCTTGGCTCTTCGCCCCTTCGTGAAGTCGAACAATGACGGTACTCCGCATGTTGGGTACTACAGTGTATGCCTCTGACAATCTGACACCGAATGGACTGATGCATGTCCACCGAGGGTAGGTTGCATTAGTCAAAAGGCGTAAGCGAGCTTCACCTTGTCCTGCAAGCTTCTCCTCGTTTTGCGAGTTGACGGGACACACCAAAAAGTAGTACTAGTCCATACTCCCTCCTTTCCGGTTAATATGGCTTAATCTTTTTTGCGGGTAAATGAGAGAGCTTTATTCATATATAAGCATTCTTAGGACGATCAACCAAGACACTGTTCACTAGGAAGCCAAAAAAAGAAGTAGGAAGTGAGGTGTTTCATCAACCCAGCTCTCGGCCACATTCAAAGTGCAGCAAGCACGGTTCGCACGAAGATGCGCCGCAAGGTTTGCTGACCTGTTTACATGCTGAATAACAAAAAAAAGAGGAAATATTACTGAGCGCTACTATTCGTAACTCGATATGAGCCAGAATTAAGCGAGAATTGTGGCGAGTGTTCCATGCAATCAACTTCCATCATCACATGCGAGAACCCTTGAAGAGAACCAAATGTGTTGAAGATTGGTTTATCACATTTTAAAATTATAATAAGAGTGCAGACGCTCCTCCATCCAGTTCCTAGTAGTATAGTGTAGTATGCTTCTGGCAATCTGACACCGAATTAACTGTTGCACGTCCACCGCCTGAGCGAGGGAGAGCTTGCATTAGTCAAAAGTTTCTCCTTGTCCTGCGAGCCACCGCGCGCAAGCTTCTCCCGTCCTGCAACCTTCTCCTCGTTCGGCAAGTTGACGGGACAAAGCAAAGTAATGCTAGTCCATGCTGCCTCCTCTCCGGTTAACCTGGCTTAATTTCAAACGAGATAAATACATTGTCTGTCACTGTATATTTGTAAAAATATGGTCAGTGGACTTCATAATACGCTCACTGCGCTCAATATATATATATTCCGGTGTTCATACGGTCACTAGCTCACCCTGCCTGAGTATGTGTGTGCATGCACGTGTAGGTTGAGCACTTGAGCGTCACCATGTGTGTTCCGTCGTGTGCTCGGACATGCATGCATTAGGGCGTCGCGCGCGTTTTTGCGTCCATGTGTACGTGTGACTGTTGCATACACATAGGGGGAGTACGTGTAGGGGCCACTAAGGAGCAGTCAAATCACACAGTAAGTTAGTCGGAAGAAACAACCATCATTTCACTCTTGAATGACACGTACGCAATATAAAATGGTTGATATGGAGAGAAAAAGAAAACCACTATAATATACACTAGTAGGGTGCGTGTGAGAGACGGGTCAGGAGGTGAATGACACGTGGCCCCAGGGGGTGGCTGGCTCACCTATCATACAACCAAAGGCAGGTGCAGTAGAGGGCTGAGGAGTAGTACAAAATCCTACGCACCTACGCACGCTAACCATGGGTTGAGTGATCACTCGAATCGCAAGATCAGTTGACTAGAAGCTACGCTAGACCCATGGAGGCGATGAGCGCGAGCATCAGCCGGCTGTGCCAGATGGTCCACGACGCCGGCCTGCGGCCCGACAGGTAGTATTGCTTGAGGCCGCCAGGGTGAGGGGCCGCTTGGACGACAGCTTCGCATCCTTGTTCGACGAGGTCCTCGTCGGTTTCCTCGACAAGTGCACCGTCGTCAAGAAGCTTGCAGACGACTTTGACGTAAGCCTCCAGCCGACGCGCCCAGGCTCTCCGATGCCCGCCACCCTCAACGGCCACTATGGTAACAACCTCTTCGACGCACTGGTGGCCCTGCGACTGCCCGCCATCACGCCGGAGAATGTCCACCTCGAGGTCGCGCTCGCCGCGCAGTGCCTCGTGCAGCAAGACACCTTCGACATAATCACCCACGTCTACGCGCAAATCGTCCACAAGGACTAGTACATGCAAGAGGAGGATGATAGGACGCTGGCCTTCTTGGAGCGCAGGGCAACCTTGGACGACACTGTTCAGAAGCACGTTGAGCTCGCCGCCAACGCCGCTGCTCCTCACACATCGGTTGGTGACCCGGCGCACTAGGGCGTGAGGATGTCGTTGAACGTTGCCGGATCCTTATGTATTTTTATCCTTCCGTCCAATCCATGTAGTAGTATATGATACTATGGTAATTATCTTACCTTTCGCATCAACTTCACAATTTTTGTACGTACTCCATGCATGAACGGCGCCAGAAGCAAACTTCTCATTACTCTAGGCAAAATCGTTATTTTCTATCTATCGGTCGCGCCATGGAGCAGAACCAAATTTTACAAGTTACGAGTTCAAAAGGAAATGTCTGTCGTGTTCGCGTCGCACCCCCACACGGTTGGTCCGGCACGCCGCTCAAGCGGGAATGCGTGCGGTGTTGCATTTTCACTTACAAGTGGGACCGCGGTTTAGTAAACCGGCTATCGGCAAACCCCCACCCCGCCCACCGCGCGATGGCTGAGAAAATAGGACAGGAGGGAGAAGAGATGGCTGTAGCACGGACTCCAAGAAAATTGGTGTCGAATGGGACTCGTGTGGGTGGTGTGTGCCGTACTGCTAGACGTGAATGCTAGTTATGGCCCATGCCACCCCACTATATCGAGCCTATATCAAGGTACGTAGAACAAATTTCCTGCAGTTCGTGCCCTGCCCTCCTCTATCTCTCTTCTCAGCCAGCCAGCAGACGCGCGGAGCCCGTCGTCTGTTTGCTCACATGCGGCCCCACATGTCAGTGAAAATGCAAGAGGACCCACTGAACCTGCACATCTTTCACCTCGACGTGCTGGTGATGAAAAACAAATCCAATAAAGATCTTCGGTGGTCGCTTTTGGAGTTACTCAAGAGTAGTAAGATTCTATTTACAGTTTAACCCAAGATGCACATATCGTGGCTTCAACTACCACTCTATTTTCTTTCATGACACGACCTGGATGCTGGATGTCCCACATGTCGGCAAAAGGAGGAAGAACCCGACCAAATCTTCGACTCTGCTCTCGAATTAGACTAATTGTGCTAACTTAAAAAAATTATTGTGTACTCCCTCCGTTCCAAAATACTTGACTTCCATTTGTCCAAAAATGGATGTACCTATACACTAAGACATGTCTAGATACATATAAATTTTGACAAATCGAAGGCATGTACTATTATGCAACGGAGGGAGTAGAATGGATGCAAGTTTTTGTATTGGGAAGAAGAGTACATCCATATATTGATAGAGCGCAATTTAGTAGATGTTCTATCACTTTTAGCTAGTATAGAATAGAGGCTAGACATGAGACTAGATGCGAGGAAGCAACGTCTACTTCTTTACACTCGAAGAAGAAAGAAGCACGCAAGATCGAGCCTCCGCATGTGAAGCTAGTACAAATAGTGTACTACTATTGTTGATTGGCCTCATTCGATAACCTGTTGCAATGCACGTACAATTATGTATTCGGAAAATATTTTTTGCCTCGTCGCACCACTCACTCAGAGAAGCGACTTGAAAGCCATTCATAAATTTACTAAGTTTATCACAGGCATATCATTTTATTACATAGAACAACAGGTCATCAACCCACATCGAAAACGAGGATACATTATAAATACTAAAGTTTTCACCACACAACAAATAACAAGCCATGAAATGAACTTCAACTCAACCATTCCGCGGCGTTGGAAACGCTTGCTCTGAACCACAAGTGATTCTCTGGGACGGGCCATCCGTTGTCGATCTAGAGACCAACGCATGACTGATCATCCAGGCTGAAGCGGCCTACTATATCAGTACCAGGGTAGGGAACCACCCAAATGTCCGAGGTATAGACACAGTTGCTTCTCATAAATGTGTCAACAGCAGTTGGATCGCCTTTCACCATCATCGGATAGTTTTGTCCAAGGAAGAGCGAGTTTTCTACAAGACTATCAATTCTGTGCTAGGGAGAAGGAGTTGGCACTAGCACCCTAGTATCCATCCCAAATACCATGCAACGGGTGTTGGAATAGGTCCGGAGAGTGCGACCATGGGAGACTGCACCTGCTTCAATAGCAGTAACATCATCAGTGGGCTGTATACACACAAGAAGAGGTGATCCATCGGAATTAGTTGCCAGGCGCCACACGGTATATCGGTGCTGCTCGTCCTCATGCTCGTGATCATCACCATCGTCATCTCCCCCTTGGTTATAAAAATCTTCAAGTATAGGTGGTGGGATGTTCACGGGACCTTGGAAACACAAGAAGAAGGTTAGTTGGTAAAGGGAAACTTGCTAACCCGCATGCATGTGGATGAAACAATTATAATTACGGTGGAAGACAAACGTACCGAAACAACGAGGATGCCATGCATAAAGAGTGCCACGAGTGGTGGCAGCAAACACAAGGCCCTCGTATTGAATTGCATCACAGTACTTCTTCATGCACAGAAACTGATTTTTGAGCAATATCCATCAAGTGAAACCATCAAGGACGGCAACTAGCTTGTCGAAGATAGCAACAACATCATAATTTTTGTAATTCCAAGAGCGGTCGGGAACTCGACAAATTGCTATCTTCCGTGGACGACAATAACCATGATCATATTTGAACGTGCGTACATTACCGGTGTGCTCAACCTCTGGGCAGTGTGCTGAGATTTTTGGAAGTGGAACCCGGTGACGAGTGTACACATTCACAAGTTCCCACTCGCAGTTGGACCCAATGTAAACAACACAATCTCCATTTGCGCCCTCCCAAGCCTTGCCCTCAACGATGGCATCTTGACATCACACGTATCATTATCAAGCGGCATCAACTTGCACAGGGCGAGGCCTCCGTCGTGTCGGCGCCAATCATCAGGGTCACGGCGAAGAAGATAGGGGAGATAAAACCGCTCCTTGACCCTTGGGTTCCTTGCAATGATGTTATTAGTTGAGTCGAGAATGGGCTGGAACGAACCTGCCATGCTGGTCGAGGTGATGACGTCGCACCGATCAATGAGTTCCTCCACCACGTCATCTTTCAGATCGGGGAAAGAATAACGAGGTCGTTTCTGGCCTGTTCCCTCCATCGAGAAGACGATCGAACAATGGCAGAAGAAAGGGTGAAGGGCTGAAGGAAATGGAGGAGGGAGAGGAAGAGCGTGCGACAGCAGTTCCAATTCGAGAGGGAAAGGCAAAGAGTTGGTGGACGGTTGCCAGTTTGCCACGGTTCACGAAGAGGCGCCCCGGCCTACACGTCCGTTCGGAAATACTCCTACTACTCGCCGTCGTCTCACTGATATGTTGGAACGGGACCACATGTCAACGAAACATGGTGTGTAATTTCTCGTGCAAAATGTGATCTGGCCGCGTTGGCCTGAGGGGCCGCATTAGTTATCGACCTTTATTTTTTAATGGCAAGCCGATCAGTTTTGAAGCACGACTAACTGGTACTGTACGCAGAGCAAATATAAACTACTCTACCACTACCCCACCTCCAGTACTATTAGTATAAAAAAGATATATATAGGCTGGAGCTTCAACGCTTTCTTGCTAAGGGTTGCCCACTTGCATCTCACACTACCACCCTCTCTCCAGATCTAAAAAAGACGGCCCCTCTCTCCCTCCTCACCGGTGGTCACAGATCCGCCGGGGAAGAAAAGGACATGCAGCGTTGACGCACTCGTCGTCGGCGAGCGAGGTCACGCACTGACAACAAGGCCGTCCTCTCAGACCTAGCGCCCGCGCGGGATGGCCTCCGTCCCCAAGCTCACTGCTGTATTGTGTGCGGAGGACGACGACCACGAGCGAAGCCACTTCCCGCCGACCCTCAGGTATGCTACCTCTTTTCGAGCCATAACCTTGTTCTATTGCCCCATCTGCTACGTCGTTGCATGTGGATCTTTTTCCACTCCACCATCTTCCCAATTTTCTATCCTCTACTCTGCTGGCCACGTAGACGAAAACCATAATTTGCACTATTAATGGAAACCCCACTTCATGCAGACTAATCCATGTCTGGGTTGAATAAGGAAAGGAAGGGAGACTATACTGTCCAAGAGAGTAGGCATCGAACCCGCATCTAGTTTGAAAAGGGGAAAATCATTAGCTAAGGAACGAGTCTCGTGTCTCTTGGTTGAAGAAGGGTAGAAAGGCATGACAACGCAATAGAGAATGACCAGGTCGATTGGTTTGTTGTCCTCGCATAGGAAAAAGGTGGCTAAAGAGAACAAAAATGGGACCGTAATCCACATATGCTTCCTGGATATTTGTTGCTTTGGGCAACCATACCTCCCTCACCACTCTGCGTCCGTGGAGGTACATCGTACTGGTGCCTCACATGCTCTTATTGCCACTTTTTTTGCTGTTAGTATAACACCAGCAGTCAAGTCAAGCAATGCTACTGCTAAAGTGATGCCACATTTAACTAATGCCGCTCTCAGTCTAATGCCACCCATAAATTTAAGCAATGTCATTTAATGTCACTGGATTATTTCAGGGTCAGCTGTTGATTGTGGATGTATTAAAGATTTTTCAGCTATAAGGCATTCTAATGCTGTTGCACAGCCAGTATACCAACGATGAAACTTGTTACTCCCGTCAGATTTTTGCACTGTTAACGCTTATAGATTACATACCTCACTTTCATGATATAAGTTAATTTTTTTGTACAATGCCACCAAAATGCCAAGGCGCTGATGTCATTTTATTTTGGTTAAACTGCATAGACAATTATGAAAACAAGAGGAAAGGTCAAGAGTGGGCACCTCCTCCTCCGGCTGTTCTCTTGAGGAGGTATGTATGTTTGTCTCTAATGCCTGTCGACTACATACCTGACATCATGATGTAATGTTAAGTCATTTCCTTTTGTACAGTGTCACTGAGTTGTCAAGGTGGTGATGGCATTTTATTTTAGTAGAACTGCACATAATTTGCTTAAAAGAAGAGGAAAGGTCAGGAATGGCTCACTTTTCCAGAAAAGACTATGTATGCCTTCCTCACATCAGCCGTTGTTGCTTTATTTATTCCTTCAAACAGGTGGTTAGAAACAGTCTTGCTACCTTTTCCCATTAAAAAATTGGAATGCTTATATTTGTGCATCTATGCTTCAACTAGTGCCACTTTTAGAGTAATCACACTTTCAATATCTATGCAAACAGGGATGCTCGATTTTAGTGGAACTGCACAAAAAGTCCAACTGGTTCAACATTAGGAGCATGTTTTTTCCCAACCTTTATATCCAATTGGTGGCACTATGAGCTGTTCATTACGAAGGTACATGGTTTGCTACTATCTTGCTACTCTTTTTGTACTGTCATTAGATAGTAATACTAGTGGTTTACATGTGAATTTATTGGCAGGGTGGACCTACATTGGAGGTGCAGGACAAGATTCAATGATTGGATGCTCAATTTTGGTTGTATCGATTTCACCTCTTCCATCTCTACGAACATGGATATCCTTGGTCTGATGAAGAATAGGCGCTATATTTCTGCTCTGAACCAGCAAATCAATTTAGTATGAAATTGTCCAGGGCAAAACATAACTATATCAGATTGTCCAGTGCAGAACATGACAGATGCTAAGCGGAAGAGACATGTTTAAACCGAAAATACAAGGTGTGGTATATGTTTACTAGCAGCTTGATATTTGTGCAGACAGAGATGTCTGCCCGTTGCTATTTGGCAAACCAACAAAGTGCCCGCAATTTTGGTTGAACTGCACAAGAGAATAGTATAGTCACTCCATGCAGTGCCATTTGAAAATAGACACGGAAAGATTGGATAGTCACTTCATGGACTGCAGAAAAGTAGTACTATACTATTTATTGGCCAACACTAGGTGCTTCATTGCTTTGGTGTGATTATACAATGGACATCATTTTGCCTAAGTTAAAGTTTGTATTCCGAAAATAGTCTCGCAATGTGATCGAGGGAAGACCAAATCATATTGCAGTGCATGTTCCTCCATCATGTCTGGTTCATTCTCACGGTTCCAACTGTTGGTGAAACCACTTATGTTTGCAAGAGGAATTATAGACTTCACAAACAAATTTGTCTTTCAGTCTGCACTAAATGTTGGCAATAGAAGCATCCATGTTAGTAGGAAGAACATATGTTTTTTCTAGATCTTTGCTTTTGGAGCTACATATTTGTATATGATCTGTGAGTCATTGAGATGCATTAACATGTTGATCTTATGTATGGGAATAGTACTAGTTAGTTTTAGTTGCGACGCAAGATCCGAAGTGGCTGATCTTTGCTTTTGGAGCTACATATTTGTATATGATCTGTGAATCATTGATATGCATTAACAGTTACTTATTTCTGTTCGATCAGTGTTTACAAGTTACTGATCGATCACTAGCTAGCCTACAAATGCGCTCCTGGCAGTTTTATTTGCGATGCAAGATGCGAAGTGGCAGTTTTTTGAATAAAAATGCCTACCTCTGAAGAAACTGACAAGCTCGTACGCAAGCAAGTGCCTCCTTATTTCAAGCCAATAGAAAAAATGGCTCCTCCTAGTGGATTTCTGACATCTGGGTCCCATGCCATTGTCAACGTAGTCAATAAACGAGAGAATTGCACAACGAGCGGCTGACACCAGGGACCCAGCAGCTCGCCCAGTTATTTTTGTTTTGGATTAATTTGACAAATGACACTCCAAATCTGGTGTATCCGAGAAATGCCACTGCAATTTCCAACTTTGAAAAATGCCATTTCTAGTGGCATTTTTCGAAGTCTGGAGTTGCGTTTTTCAAAGTTTGCAAAAATTGCAGTGGCATTTTTCAAAATTTGGAAATTGCAGTGGCATTTTTATGAATCGCCAGGCATTTATCTAATTTGTTTTCGAGACGGGAGCAGGGTGTCAACTGGACTGTGCAGGACACTCTGGCCTGTCTAGACAGCCTTTTATTTTATGTTTACCACAGACCAGCCCAGTAGTTTTTTTTTCTTTCTGAAAATGGCTAGCCCAGTTTTTTTGTGATTTGTCAAGTAAGTCGCTTTATCAGGCCTGTTGAGCTGCAAATCTTTCAAGACGAGGAGAGTGGCCTATCAGTAATGAGAAATGGGCTGTTCATTTTTAAAACACATCAAACCGGCAATTATTTTCAAATATCTTTTTTTCATTTCTAGATTTTAAATTGCATCAATTTTTATGCGTGGACAATTTATTGGATTTTATATTGATATACATTTATTTTTGAAATCAGTCTGAATGTGACTCGAAATTTTGGGATTAAAAACATTTCAGACCGCACCGACATATGCAAAATTTCGTATAATTTTTTAACCGTGGCCACAATATGGGTTGTGATGCTAACATAAAGAATATGGGCTCCAGAAAACCCGTAAGAATTAGCAAATGGGCTATAAATTATTTGAAATAATGGCAGATGGGTTGTATGCTATTTTCCATAGATTTGAGGCTTTCCACAGATGGCCTGTATACTGTTGGATGTCCATCCAACGGCCGTCGTGCTTCTTCAATCTCTACTCTTCCTGCTCCAGCCGCTCAAACAAGCGCCGGCGGGACTGCCTGCTCCCTCCTCCCCGCGGCCGACTGTGCTACCGCGCAGGCCTCACTGCCCCACCGTACTCCCATTCCTGGCCTAGCCATCCCTCTACTCACCCACACCTGCTGTTATTCTCCGGCGACGGCAGACGAACCAGTAAACCCTCATACAGTCGTACTACCCTCCGCGTGGGAAACAAAAACAACGGCCGAGTCGTCCCTGCCTCCGTGCCGTTCCCTTCCTAGGCCTTGCCGTCGTCCACCGCCCTGGTGCTCTCGGCGTGGTGTGGTCAGCGTGGTCAACGACCGACATGCATCTGAAGTGGACTGTACGTGGAGAGGCTGACAGCTGGGTCCACGGCTGCACACAAGGAAATGCCTCCTTATTACGCGCAAAATAATGATTTCCTCCACCTGACATCTGGGACCCACCGAAACGGCCTCTGTATTTCGCGACAAAAAACGTTACCACCACTGATAGCTTGGACCCACCAGCTATATCTTCGCACGCAAGGAAGTGCCTCTTATTATGCACAAAAAATGAATACTCCCCCTGCTAGCCGGGACCCAGTATAGTGGGCCTACTAAGTTGACGGGGATGAAGGGCTTTTTCAACTTAGTCAATATGCACGATTCTAGCTCGACTGACCGTACGATGTCCATCCAACGGCCGTAGTGCTTCTTCAACCTCTGATCTTCTTGCTCCAGCCGCCCAAACCAGCGCCGGTCATGCCGCCTGCTCCTACCTCCCGTGGCCGGCTGTGCTGCTGTGAAGGCCTCACCGCACCCATACAACTCCCACCGCTGGCCAGGCCATCCCTCCACTCCACTCACCCACACCCCCTGTTATTCTGCGGCGATGGCAGCGCAGCCGAACCAATGAACCCTCGTACTCCTCTCTGCGTGGGCATCCACTTCCGTGTCTTCCCCAGCTCCGTGTTGTCCCCTTCCTAGGCCTCGCCGTCGTCCACCGCGGTGGTGCTGTCGGCGCGCCGTGGTCAATGTGGTCAACGACTGTATTCCGTCGGAAGAATATTGTACGTGGAGAGGCTGGCAGCTGGGTCCAAGGCAGCCGCAAGGAAGTGCCTCCTTATTACGCGGAAAATAATTATTCCTCCACCTGACAGCAGGGACCCACCGGACGGGCCACCAGTATTTTGCGGAAAAAAATCGTTTCCCCCTGAGTACTGGGACCCACCGGACGGGCCACCATATTTCGCGAAAAAAATGTTCCCCCCATTGTCAGCTCGGACCCACCGGAAGTGCCTCCTTATTACGCACAAAAAATGAATACTCCCCTGGCTAGCTGGGACCCACCTTGCTAGGAGGCTGACTTGTGGGCCTACTAAGTTGACGGGGACGAAGGGCTTTGTCAACTTAGTCAATATGAACGATTCTAGCTCCAGTGACCGTACGATGTCCATCCAACGGCCGTAGTGCTCCTTCAACCTCTGGTCTTCTTGCTCCAGCCGCCCAAACCAGCACTGGTTGTGCCTCGTGCTCCTGCCTCCCGTGGCCGGCTGCGATGCGGCGGAGGCCTCACCGCCCCCTACTACTCCTACTGCTGGCCAGGCCATCCCTCTACTCACCCACACCCCCTGTTATTCTGCGGCGACGGCAGCCTCACACCGCAGCGAACCAGTAAACCCTCGTACTCCTCTACGCGTGGGCATCCACTGCCGCGTCTTCCCCGACTCCGCGTCGTCCCCTTACAAGGCCTCGCCGTCATCCACCGCCCTGGTGCTCTCGGGGCGGCGTGGTCAACGTTGTCAAGGAACGACTTCCATCGGACGTGGACTGTACGTGGAGAGGCTGACAGCTGGGTCCACGGCGGCAGCAAGGAAGTGCCTCCTTATTACCCAAAAAATAATGATTCCTCCACCTAACAGCAGGGACCCACCAGACGGGCCACCATATTTCACGAAAAAAGCATTTCCCCCCTGACTGCTGGGACCCACCAGCTACACCTTCGCACGCAAGGAAGTGCCTGACAGTCGGGACCCACCTGGTCGAAGCGTACGTAGCGTTGTCATTCTGGTCGCAAACGTGTACGTACATATATACTGGTGGATGTAGAGGCGCGCACGTGTAGTAGTAGAGGCGGCCAGGGTGCAAGAAAGAAACTACGGCCACATATGTGTACATACGGGCGGGGTCTCGAACGCCTACTCGGGCATACGTACGGCGAGGGCTCGTGTACATGGCTGGGTCGGAACGGAGAAACAGCGTCGTCGTCGTGTTAATGGGTCGGAACGGAATGCGTGGTCGTGTTCATCGGGAGGGCTTGGACGGAAGAGGCGATGGAAACAAGGCCTGGCGTACCGCACAACGGAGGAAACGGACCTCCTACGGTCGAAACGGGGGTCCTGTTGATCGGGAGGGGTGTGGCGTACCGCACAACGGAGGAAACGGACCTCCTACGGTCGAAACGGGGGTCCTATTGATCGGGAGGGGTGTGGCGTACCGCACAACGGAGGAAACAGACCTCCTACGGTCGAAACGGGGGTCCTGTTGATCGGGAGGGTGTGGCGTACCGCACAACGGAGGAAACCGACATCCTACGGTCGAAACGGGGGTCCTGTTGATCGGGAGGGGTGTGGCGTACCGCAAAACGGAGGAAACGGACTTGTGTTGGAGCGCTACGGTCAAAACAGGGGTCCTGCTCATCGGGAGGGGTGTGGCGTACCGCAAAACGGGACTCCACGGGATACTGTTCATCTCCACCGTCGACCCCCTCCAGCCTCCACGAGCTACTTTTCATCCACTGTCGACCTCCTCCAGCCTCCACGGGCTCCTGTTCATCCAGCCTCCACCGCGCGCTACTCCACCGGCTACTGTTCAACCACCCCTCCACCGTCTACTGTTCATCCAGCCCTCCACACCACGGGGTCCTGTTCAACCACCCCTCCACGGGCACCCCTCCGCCGTCTACTGTTCATCCTGCCCTCCCACACCATGAGGTCCTGTTCATCCACCCCTCCATGGGCACCCATCCACCGTCAACTGTTCATCCAGCCCTCCACCACACCACGGGGTACTGTTCATCCAGAGGCAACGCCACCGCTCACTGTTCATCCAACCCCCCCCCCCCCCGCAACGCTCACTGTTCATCCCATCGATCGGCTTCAGTTAGAAGCAGTAGCCAAGGAATCGCTCGATCGGGTTCAGTTAACAGCCATCGATCGATCGCTCGGGTTCAGTAATGCGTAGCCTACAGTGCAATCGCTCGGGTTCAGTTAGAGCCCAACGCCTTGCTTGGGTTCAGTTAGAGCCAACGCCTCGCACACACGCACGTACGTGTACGAGAGAAACGCGCATCGCTCGGCCCCCGACCTCCCACCGTAACAGGGAACTCCCCGAAATTTTCCTCCCCCTCGCTTCTACCACGGTTTTTCCGTCATGGACGGCCCAAACAATGTCATGCAGCTGCGTCTCCGGCCCGCCCAGGACGAAAAGCCCATTTTCTGTCATGATTTTTTGTCATAGAAGTACGAGCCCACCACGTCTATGATGATACCGGGTTTTGTCACAATTATCGTCATAGAAGTGTCATATGTATGACAGAAAAAAATTCGGCCCAAAATGTCACGGGTGTGTCTTTTTTTGTAGCGATGGGGTTTTTATCATATTGCATGAATTTATCCCTCTACATCATGTCATTTTGCTTAAGGCGTTACTCAGTTTTCTTGAACTTAATACTCTAGATGCATGTTGGATAGCGGTCGATGAGTGGAGTAATAGTAGTAGATGCAGGCACGAGTCGGTCTACTTGTCTCGGACGTGATGCCTATGTACATGATCATACCTAGATACTCTCATAACTATGCTCAATTCTGTCAATTGCTCAACAGTAATTCGTTCACCCACCGTAAAATACTTATGCTCTTGAGAGAAGCCACTAGTGAAATCTATGGCCCCCGGGTCTATCTTCATCATATCAATCTTCCTACACTTTATTATTGCCTTTGCTTTTATTTTACTTTGCATCTTTATCACAAAAATACCTAAAATATTATCTATCAGATCGCACTCTCATAAGTGACCGTGAAGGGATTGACAACCCCTTATCGCGTTGGTTGCGAGGAGTTATTTTCTTTGTGCAGGTTTGAGGGACTCACGCGTAGCCTCCTACTGGATTGATACCTTGGTTCTCAAAAACTGAGGGAAATACTTACCCTACTTTGCTGCATCATCGTTTCCTCTTCAAGGAAATCCAACGCAGTGCTCAAGAGGTAGCATCCGCCATGGCGGACGGCAAAGGAATGGTTCACGGACGGCAAACCTCTTTGCCGTCCGTTAGCGTACGGCAAAATGTCTGGATGAACACATGCCAGCAAAGGCCTTCTTTGCCGTCCGATTCATAGAAACGGACGGCAAAGGATTGTGCCGTCCGCCGTTGGTGGCCAGCAGACGGCAAAGATCGTGGACGATAGTGAGGTGGGGTGAGAGCCGTTAGGGGTTAACGGCATGATTTGTCGTTAGCCAGCGGATGGCAAAGAGGCTAAGGTCTTTGCCGTCCGCCTCAAACATGCCAGTCCCAGGAATCACAGGTAGCTGCCACGTGGCATATTTGTCGTCAGCTAGCTGACGGCAAAGAGCCTGTACAGCCCTGTTTTTAATTTAATTCATTCAATTTGACAGCAATTCACAGATACAAACAGATATACATATATACACATCAAGCATATCCAACACACTAGTTTCATCATATATACATACATAACCAACACATATATAGTTCCATCCTTACATATTACAAAAGTTTCACATTTGTTCATCCAACACCGTTATCCATCCATCCATATAACAAGTTCCAACCATGCAAGTTCATTGATACAAAATAAAAGCACAAATGGAAAAGAAGAACTCCATCCATGCAAGCTTACGTGAATTAAATCAAATCTGCAAAATGATAAACAAGATGTTAGAAGAAGAAGAAGAAGACTATAAGAAGTAAGCATACTTATTATGTAACCTTGGTCATTTTGTGATAACATAAGTAATTTTGGAGTTAACCTATAGGAAACTAAGCATATTAGAGCTAACTTAGAGCTGACTTATGTCATTTTGGAGAAGAAGAAGAAGAAGAAGAAGAAGAAGAAGAAGAAGAAGAAGAAGAAGAAGAAGAAGAAGAAGAAGAAGAAGAAGAAGAAGAAGAAGAAGAAGAAGAAGAAGAAGAAGAAGAAGAAGAAGAAGGAGAAGAAGAAGAAGACTATAAGCTTATTATGTAAACTTGGTCATTTTGTGCTAACATAAGTAATTTTGGAGCTAACCTATAGGAAAGTAAGCATATTAGAGCTAACTTAGAGCTAACTTATGTCATTTTGGAGAAGAAGAAGAAGAAGAAGAAGAAGAAGAAGAAGAAGAAGAAGAAGAAGAAGAAGAAGAAGAAGAAGAAGAAGAAGAAGAAGAAGAAGAAGAAGAAGAAGAAGAGAGAAGAAGAAGAAGAAGAAGAAGAAGAAGAAGAAGAAGAAGAAGAAGAAGAAGAAGAAGAAGAAGAAGAAGAAGAAGAAGAAGAAGAAGAAGAAGAAGAAGAAGAAGAAGAAGAAGAAGAAGAAGAAGAAGAAGAAGAAGAAGAAGAAGAAGAAGAAGAAGAAGAAGAAGAAGAAGAAGAAGAAGAAGAAGAAGAAGAAGAAGAAGAAGAAGAAGAAGAAGAAGAAGAAGAAGAAGAAGAAGAAGAAGAAGAAGAAGAAGAAGAAGAAGAAGAAGAAGAAGAAGAAGAAGAAGAAGAAGAAGAAGAAGAAGAAGAAGAAGAAGAAGAAGAAGAAGAAGAAGAAGAAGAAGAAGAAGAAGAAGAAGAAGAAGAAGAAGAAGAAGAAGAAGAAGAAGAAGAAGAAGAAGAAGAAGAAGAAGAAGAAGAAGAAGAAGAAGAAGAAGAAGAAGAAGAAGAAGAAGAAGAAGAAGAAGAAGAAGAAGAAGGAAGAGGAAGAAGAAGAAGAAGAAGAAGAAGAAGAAGAAGAAGAAGAAGAAGAAGAAGAAGAAGACTATAAGCTTATTATGTAAACTTGGTCATTTTGTGCTAACATAAGTAATTTTGGAGCTAACCTATAGGAAACTAAGCATAGTAGAGATAACTTAGCATATTAGAGCTAACATAGGTAATTAAGCATATTAGAGCTAACATAGGTAACTAAGCATATCGGAGGAACCAAAGCTAAGTGTATATAGATCATTTTGGAGATCAAACATACCTGACATAGTTCAGTTCTCATTGTTCTTCTCCTTCTCCTTCCTCAGCCTGATGCGCCAAGAGCGGCGAGGCGGTGGAGGCAGTGGGATGTAGTCTTCTGCCACAATTGGCGTGGTCATGTTGCCCAGCTGTGGGATCGCCGGCGCCACCACTGGCGCGAGGTCATTGTCAGGCACCACCACCATCGCGAGGCCATCTTCAGCCAGGACAGGCACGACCATCGCTAGGTCATCCTCAGCCACCACCATCTCTTGCCCATGGTGCGCCACCACCATCTCTTGCCCTTGGTCAGCCACCACCGTCGCTAGGTCATCCTTAACCTAATGCCCACTCTGCTCCTCTTCTTCCCCACTCCAGTCCGGATAATCCTCCTTGTTGTCTTTGCTGCAGCCCGAATCACTGCTGCTTTTGCTACAGCCAGAATAATTGTTGCTTTTGTTACAGCCAGAATCGCTGCTGCTTTGGCTGTAGCCGCTATCGCTGCTGCTGCTCTCATTGCCTGTCCAAATACAACAATGACCGTTAACAATCGATGCGAGACAAAGCCAAATGTAGAGGAATAAGAAGAGGTAGAACGTAATGGCATCATCGTCCTCAGCATAGCGCATGCGACACATAGTCGCGTTGAACACCTTCACGATGAGCATGGTGGCGTCGTCGTCGTACCTGAAGAGAAGGAAGTACCCCTGTCGCAGGTCGTAGTCATGGTAGAACTTCTCCCGGCCACGACACAGGTACATGTGGCCCTGCTTGATCACCAACTCCACGTCCCACAACCTGCGAAACCCGCTGCCGGCCTGTCGCAGCTTCACATTATTTGGCGAATCTTCACCCAGCATGTTCATAAAAGTGTCAGGCAGCCTCTGCAGTTTGGGACAATGAATGATGTAGCAAACAACACAGTTATCATAATGAGATGGGTGAAGGGGAGATCTCTCCTTTTATATACCTGCCTCGTGGATGATACTGAAGTCCCAAGTATGATACTGAAGAACTCGAAAGCATCCAACTCGTACTGCTTTCCGTTAATCCTATTCTGCTGCATAGCCTATCATTGTTGCTACAGTTGTTACCCTTACCTGCAATCCTAAATGCTTAGTATATGATGCTACTATTTCATCAGTGTCCCTACACTCTTTTCCGTCTGCCATGCTATACTACTGGGTCGTGATCACTTCGGGAGGTGATCACTGGCATATGATTTATACTTTATACTGTTACATTACTTATGATACTATTCGGAGATAGGGGCTGAAAGGGCAGGTGGCTCCATCCCGGTAGAGGTGGGCCTGGGTTCCCGACGGCCCCCGACTGTTACTTTGTGGCGGAGCGACAGGGCAGATTGAGACCACCTAGGAGAGAGGTGGGCCTGGCCCTAGTCGGCATTCGCGGTTACTTCATAATAACATGCTTAACGAGATCTTGGTATTTGATCTGAGTCTGGCCACTGGCCTATACGCACTAACCAACTACGCGGGAAAGATATGGGCACTCGGCATCGTGGTATCAGCTGAAGCCTTCGTGACATCAGCGACTGAGCAGCGCGCGCCGGATTGGAACGTAAGCCTGCTCTTGTATTAAGGGGTCTAGTTCTACTTCCGGCCGTCCTCGCAACGTGCAGGTGTGCAATGGGCGATGGGCCCAGACCCCTGCGCCATAGGATTTAGACCGACGTGCTGACCTCTCTGTTGTGCCTAGGTGGGACTTCGACGTGTTGATCTTCCGCGGCCGGGCATGACCCAAAAAAGTGTGTCCGGCCAAATGGGATCGAGCGTGTTGGGTTATCTGGTGCACCCCTGCAGGGAAGTTTATCTATTTGAATAGCCATGATCTTCGGTAACAGGACGACTTGGAGTTGTACCTTGACCTTATGACAACTAGAACCGGATACTTAATAAAACACACCCTTCCAAGTGCTAGATATAACCCGCTGATCGCTCTCATACAGGGCGACGAGGGGAGGATCGCCGGGTAGGAGTCTGCTATACGATGCTACTTGGTGAACTTATCTTCTACTCTCTTCTACATGCTGCAAGATGGAGGCTGCCAGAAGCGTAGTCTTTGTCAGGACTAGCTACCCCCCTCTTATTCTGGCATTCTGCAGTTCAGTCCACCGATATTGCCCCTTTACACAGATACCCATGCATATGTAGTGTAGATCCTTGCTTGCGAGTACTTTGGATGAGTACTCACGGTTGCTTTGCTCCCCCTATTCCCCTTTTCCTTTCTTCCTGGTTGTCGCAACTAGATGCTGGAGCCCAGGAGCCAGACGCCACCATCGACGATGACTCCTACTACACCGGAGATGCCTACTACTACGTGCAGGCCGCTGACGACGACCAGGAGTAGTTTAGGAGGATCCCAGGCAGGAGGCCTGCGCCTCTTTCGATCTGTATCCCAGTTTGTGCTAGCCTTCTTAAGGCAAACTTGTTTAACTTATGTCTATACTCATATATTGTTGCTTCCGCTGACTCATCTATGATCGAGCACTTGTATTCGAGCCCTCAAGGCCCCTGGCTTGTATTATGATGCTTGTATGACTTATTTTATTTTTAGAGTTGTGTTGTGATATCTTCGCGTGAGTATCTGATCTTGATCGTACACGTTTTCGTGTATGATTAGTGTACGATTGAATCGGGGGCGTCACAAGTTGGTATCAGAGCCGATTGCCTGTAGAAATCCCCCTTTCCAACTCCTTGGCCGAAGTCGAGTCTAGTCATTGCTAAACTTTTACTAACTTGGCTGTGTGGCTTACGGGCCCACGTCGTCATTGGGTGGTATTAGGATCCTTTATTCCTCGTCTATACTCTGGGACTCTTATCTCTCTTCTACTCGGGTTAAATGATTTTGCTAACTCTAACTCTAGGTTCTCGTAAATACTTTCTGCCGGAGAGCCCCCTTATTACAGATGATCACCTACTGCGCCAGAAGATTCCAAAGATACTCTCTGATGTTTTCCCGAGACCCTTGTGCCCTTCGCCCTTGCAATCCCTTCCATAGATAAATCCTTATGGATCAATACTTACACATGTCCTTCTTACTTTCATTCCTAGCTTCTTTTGTTATTACAAGATGCATCGGATCATTCTTTGTCTTTTAATAATCTCTTCAGCCACCACCTTACAGATCTTGCCGCATGAATAGCCCTACGGATAAATTCCTCGCATTTATCGAGTATCCGCTCATTCCCAGTTGTCTGTATGTTTCACAAAGTCTTCGGAATACCATTCGATCTTCTGAAAATCCTCAGCAACCTATTGCTTTGGAATTTCTTGTTTGCTTTCATTATGATTAATCCCATAAGTCTGGTAATCTTATTGGCATCCTTTGCCATAATCATTTGAGTCTGTTGATTGAATATGTTGCGAATGCTCGCAATCCTCAATCAAACCCTAGAATTAGTTCTTCCAACCTCACACGTCACTCCGGACATGAGTTGGCTCACGGCAAATCAAACCTTGATTGATTGTCGATCTATGACTATTCAACTTATTCATCTTTTGATTAGAGCCTCTGCTTCTGATTCCCCGATTTGGAAATGGTATTTCCTTTGTATCTAAGCATTGAAGTTATCCATATATTTATCTGATGCCCTTGCGTTACTTCTTCTGGTTGGACATTGATACTCACGTCAGATCCCTTGTGGACCACCAGATCCTTGGTTGGATTATTATCCAACAGTGCCCTCATACTTAACTACCTTGTGAGTTCTTCCTTGATACATAATGCCTTTTGTAAATTGCATCCTCTCCGTTTACCAACCATGCTCTACCTTTGAGCTTGTGTTATTTACTCTTTAAGTTTGTGGTATATGTTCCTAAGATGCCCCGGTGGGTTGAACCAACGCCTTCCCTAATCTGTTTGAACCCAGAAGATTTCACGGGTCATACTTATCTGGTATTGCACCAGGTAAAACTTTCAACAACTAATGTCATTTTTGAAACACGAGAAGTGAATGGAAGGTTATGCATTGAAGAAGTGGGAGTCGACCTTGAACTTAGTGTTCATGCCCATGGACCCGATGTGGAACTTATCATGGAAGCTTCTTACAAAACTTTTCATCAGTTGGATAATTCTTTCGGTGTCCTTGAATTGGATCCCTCGCAACTATGGTTTCGGCCATATTGATATTCCTTGATTCCTTTTCTCGGACAAGTTAAAGTACTTGTCTTTTGCAGATCAATACACTTGTCAACCCTCTATTTTGCTCTACCTCCGAGTATTACCCTCTAGTATCTCGATAATATCACCGAACCATGTTGCCTTCATCAAGTATTATTCCTCGCCGATTCCAATGTTTCCTGGTTCTGAGTTGTTAGTCACTCAGGACACCGATAACTAAATTGGGTCCGCAGCACGATTAAACAACTCTTAGTAATCTCCTTTACTCACGAGTTTGTACTCGAGCATGTCAATCCTAGCCTGATCGTCTATCATCATAGTGCTAATTTTAACTGTGCTACCTGGCCTTATTCCCGGAGCATCAATTTCGACGGCGAGCTAATCTTACAATCGATCTTCCTTGTCATATCGTTTGTCCTTGAATAGCAAGCTTGATTTCGAGTTTGTGTCGAACCCATGGTTCCAATAACTTTTTGCTTCATCATTCCGTTGACTTGATGTCATCGCCGATCAGTTACATCTCCTCGAAACCTCTCTAAAAATGTGTCGTGATCATCATCAACATTCTGAGCTCTTCTAGAATATCAATCAAATTCATGATGAGAATTACCATCCTTGCCCCTCGATGATTTGTGTTGTCATCGACTAATTCCTTGCCTTCTTTCCAACACAAACTTGTTCGTGTTGTGGTTGTACCATGAGTTCCTGGCAATCCAACTGTCTTATGTCCTACCTTCGAGTATATATTTAAGCTACAGTGAACCTCTACTAATGATGCCACGTCACCTCGATTATTGTTGCTAATCTCGTGATAGTTCAAAACCAGTTAGAATTCAAATTCAGAATCAAGCAACCAATAAAAGTTTTCAAATATTAAAACTAAAATGTTCGGGTTGTGCCATATAATGCGTAGGTAATTATGGAGAAGAAACCACACTTCTGTAAAGTATTCAAATGCACTAATATAAATAAAACAACAGCTAACCTATTATAAATGCCCTTTTGAAATTTATAAAAATGCGAACTAAATATTTTAAATACCAAAATATATTGTGGCGGTGGGCTAATTTGCAACCTCCATTTAGGTACTGGTCTTATAATTATAAAAACTAAAATGGAGAGAAACTAAAAATAAAACAGAAAAGGAAAAATTAAGAAAAACAAAATGCCAAAAAAGAGATAAAAGGAGACCCCCCCCCCCCCCGCTGGGACACGACCCAGATGGCCTCGGGGCCAACTAGGCCAAGGCCCAGCCGGCCGGCCCAACCGCCTCCTCACTCCCGATAACCCCCCCTCCCCTACCGATGGGAAACCCTATCCCGTCGCACCCACTCCCCCACTCACTCCCCACGTCCCTCCTTCCCCCTCCCTTGATCCAGATCTGGATCGGGGATGAACCCCCTTGACGCTGTCCCCCATCCCCCCTGGCACCACCCGTCGGGGGCCCTCGCCGCTCGTCTACGCCATCGATGCCATCCACCCCGACGACCGCTCCCCGCGCTCCTGACGTCGGCGCACATCCCCGGCGCTGCCTCGCCCCCGTCACCGACCCTCGCCGCTCGGAGTTCGACGCGCCTTCGCCTCGCCGTCCTCTCCGTCGTCGTCGTCGTCCCCATCTTCCTCCCCGAGCCCCGCTGCCTCGTACCCTACAACCACCTCGTGAGGCCCCCTCCTTCTCTGCCTCGCTCCCGCCGCGCAGCGGGCGCGCCCACGGCCGCGCACACACGTGCATGCCACCCGCGCCCCACGCCGGCCCGGACCTCCCTCGCCCGCCTCCACTTGCCTGCCCGCACCTGTCGTGCCATGGCCTTGCTTGGTCGTCGCCCCCGCTGCACGCTGGTGCTGCTCGGCTTCGCCTGCTGCCGCGCATGCGCGCCCGAGCCCCTCGCACTCACCGCCCCATCTGGCTCCGGCGAGCGCGTCCGTCGCCGAGCTCGCTCTGCCAACACTGGCCGCTCGCCATGTCCGCCTCCGCCCACTTCTGCGGCTGCAGCCGCCCCCTGCATCGGCGCTCTGCATCCGCGCCCGCGCCCCTGGAGCCCCGCGCTCGCCCGCATCCTTCGCCCCCGCGCGCGTCCTCCGCCGCCCGGGTTCGGCCTCCCACGGGGCTATGCCCCGTTAACCACCGCTCGGGCGCCCGCTCACGCCCGTTAGGCCTTCTAGGCCTATGACACGAGGGGCCCAGCCCCCTGAACGTTTAAAAAAAGAAATAAAGAAGAAATAGATAAATAAATATATAATAAAAATATTAATTAATTAATTAGTTAATTACTTAATGAACTTAATTATTTATGTTTAACTAAACTAATTAAAATTAGTTAATCTAATCTTTTAGTTAAAACTAATTAACCTTGCTTAATTACTGTGAGCCTGTGACGAACGGGACCCACGCGTCAGTTTAACCGGTCAACAGTCAACTTTGACCGCTAATGTCATGTTGACATCATGATGACACAGTAATTCTTTTTTGATTTAACTAATAATAATAATCCCAGAAAATGATTAATTCTTTATAAAATCATATAAAATCATCCGTAACTCGGATGAAAAAACTTTGTACATGAAAGTTGCTCAGAACGACGAGACGAATCCGGCTACGCAGCTTGTTCGCCCGCCAGACATCCTTAGCATAGAAAACACGCAACTTTGCCCCTCTGGTTCATCTGTCCGAAAACGCGAAACACCGGGGATACTTTCCCGGATGTTTCCCCCCTTCGCCGGTATCACCTCTTACCGCGTTAGGGCACACCGAACACCGATGTTTGCTTTGTCATGCATCTGTTTGCATTGTATTGATTGTTTCTTCCCCCTCTTCTCTCCGGTAGACTACGAGACCGACGCCGCTACTGGTGCCCCGACCGACTACGCTGTTGACGGCCCCTCCTTCTTGCCAGAGCAACCAGGCAAGCCCCCCTTGATCACCAGATATCGCCTATTCTTATCTATACTGCTTGCATTAGAGTAGTGTAGCATGTTACTGCTTTCCGTTAATCCTATTCTGGTGCATAGCCTGTCATTGTTGCTACAGTTGTTACCCTTACCTGCAATCCTAAATGCTTAGTATATGATGCTACTATTTCATCAGTGGCCCTACACTCTTTTCCGTCTGCCATGCTATACTACTGGGCCGTGATCACTTCGGGAGGTGATCACTGGCATATGATTTATACTTTATATTGTTACATTACTTATGATACTATTCGGAGATAGGGGCTGAAGGGGCAGGTGGCTCCATCCCGGTAGAGGTGGGCCTGGGTTCCCGACGGCCCCCGACAGTTACTTTGTGGCGGAGCGACAGGGCAAATTGAGACCACCTAGGAGAGAGGTGGGCCTGGCCCTGGTCGACGTTCGCGGTTACTTCATAATAACACGCTTAATGAGATCTTGGTATTTGATCTGAGTCTGGCCACTGGCCTATACACACTAACCAACTACGCGGGAAAGATATGGGCACTCGGCGTCGTGGTATCAGCTAAAGCCTTCGTGACGTCAGCGACTGAGCGGCGCGCGCCGGATTGGAACGTAAGCCTGCTCTTGTATTAAGGGGGCTAGTTCTGCTTCCGGCCGCCCTCGCAACGTGCAGGTGTGCAATGGGCGATGGGCCCAGACCCCTGCGCCATATGATTTAGACCGGCGTGCTGACCTCTCTGTTGTGCCTAGGTGGGACTGCGACGTGTTGATCTTCTGCGGCCGGGCATGACCCAGAAAAGTGTGTCCGGCCAAATGGGATCGAGCGTGTTGGGTTATGTGGTGCACCCCTGCACGGAAGTTTATCTATTCGAATAGCCAGGATCTTCGGTAACAGGACGACTTGGAGTTGTACCTTGACCATATAACAACTAGAACCGGATACTTAATAAAACACCGTAATTCTTTATGATGACATCATGATGACACAGTAATTCTTTTTTGATTTAACTAATAATAATAATCCCAAAAAATGATTAATTCTTTATAAAATCATATAAAATAATCCATAACTCGGATGAAAAAACTTTGTACATGAAAGTTGCTTAGAACGACGAGACGAATCCGGATATGCAGCTTGTTCACCCGCCAGACATCCTTAGCATAGCAAACACGCAACTTTGCCCCTCCGGTTCATCTGTCCGAAAACGCGAAACACCGGGGATACTTTCCCGGATGTTTTCCCCCTTCGCCGGTATCACCTCTTACCGCGTTAGGGCACACCTAACACCGATGTTTGCTTTGTCATGCATCTGTTTGCATTGTATTGATTGTTTCTTCCCCCTCTTCTCTCTGGTAGACTACGAGACCGACGCCGCTACTGGTGCCCCGACCGACTACGCTGTTGACGACCCCTCCTTCTTGCCAGAGCAACCAGGCAAGCCCCCCTTGATCACCAGATATCGCCTATTCTTATCTATACTGCTTGCATTAGAGTAGTGTAGCATGTTACTGCTTTCCGTTAATCCTATTCTGGTGCATAGCCTGTCATTGTTGCTACAGTTGTTACCCTTACCTGCAATCCTAAATGCTTAGTATATGATGCTACTATTTCATCAGTGGCCCTACACTCTTTTCCGTCTGCCATGCTATACTACTGGGCCGTGATCACTTCGGGAGGTGATCACTGGCATATGATTTCAACTTTATATTGTTACATTACTTATGATACTATTCGGAGATAGGGGCTGAAGGGGCAGGTGGCTCCATCCCGGTAGAGGTGGGCCTGGGTTCCCGACGGCCCCCGACAGTTACTTTGTGGCGGAGCGACAGGGCAGATTGAGACCACCTAGGAGAGAGGTGGGCCTGGCCCTGGTCGACGTTCGCGGTTACTTCATAATAACACGCTTAATGAGATCTTGGTATTTGATCTGAGTCTGGCCACTGGCCTATACACACTAACCAACTACGCGGGAAAGATATGGGCACTCGGCGTCGTGGTATCAGCTAAAGCCTTCGTGACGTCAGCGACTGAGCGGCGCGCGCCGGATTGGAACGTAAGCCTGCTCTTGTATTAAGGGGGCTAGTTCTGCTTCCGGCCGCCCTCGCAACGTGCAGGTGTGCAATGGGCGATGGGCCCAGACCCCTGCGCCATATGATTTAGACCGGCGTGCTGACCTCTCTGTTGTGCCTAGGTGGGACTGCGACGTGTTGATCTTCTGCGGCCGGGCATGACCCAGAAAAGTGTGTCCGGCCAAATGGGATCGAGCGTGTTGGGTTATGTGGTGCACCCCTGCACGGAAGTTTATCTATTCGAATAGCCAGGATCTTCGGTAACAGGACGACTTGGAGTTGTACCTTGACCATATAACAACTAGAACCGGATACTTAATAAAACACCATAATTCTTTATGATGACATCATGATGACACAGTAATTCTTTTTTGATTTAACTAATAATAATAATCCTAGAAAATGATTAATTCTTTATAAAATCATATAAAATCATCCGTAACTCGGATGAAAAAACTTTGTACATGAAAGTTGCTTAGAACGACGAGACGAATCCGGATATGCAGCTTGTTCACCCGCCAGACATCCTTAGCATAGCAAACACGCAACTTTGCCCCTCCGGTTCATCTGTCCGAAAACGCGAAACACCGGGGATACTTTCCCGGATGTTTTCCCCCTTCGCCGGTATCACCTCTTACCGCGTTAGGGCACACCTAACACCGATGTTTGCTTTGTCATGCATCTGTTTGCATTGTATTGATTGTTTCTTCCCCCTCTTCTCTCTGGTAGACTACGAGACCGACGCCGCTACTGGTGCCCCGACCGACTACGCTGTTGACGACCCCTCCTTCTTGCCAGAGCAACCAGGCAAGCCCCCCTTGATCACCAAGATATCGCCTATTCTTATCTATACTGCTTGCATTAGAGTAGTGTAGCATGTTACTGCTTTCCGTTAATCCTATTCTGGTGCATAGCCTGTCATTGTTGCTACAGTTGTTACCCTTACCTGCAATCCTAAATGCTTAGTATATGATGCTACTATTTCATCAGTGGCCCTACACTCTTTTCCGTCTGCCATGCTATACTACTGGGCCGTGATCACTTCGGGAGGTGATCACTGGCATATGATTTATACTTTATATTGTTACATTACTTATGATACTATTCGGAGATAGGGGCTGAAGGGGCAGGTGGCACCATCCCGGTAGAGGTGGGCCTGGGTTCTCGACGGCCCCCGACTGTTACTTTGTGGCGGAGCGACAGGGCAGATTGAGACCACCTAGGAGAGAGGTGGGCCTGGCCCTGGTCGACGTTCGCGGTTACTTCATAATAACACGCTTAACGAGATCTTGGTATTTGATCTGAGTCTGGTCACTGGCCTATACACACTAACCAACTACGCGGGAAAGATATGGGCACTCGGCGTCGTGGTATCAGCTAAAGCCTTCGTGACGTCAGCGACTGAGCGGCGCGCGCCGGATTGGAACGTAAGCCTGCTCTTGTATTAAGGGGGCTAGTTCTGCTTCCGGCCGCCCTCGCAACATGCAGGTGTGCAATGGGCGATGGGCCCAGACCCCTGCGCCATATGATTTAGACCGGCGTGCTGACCTCTCTGTTGTGCCTAGGTGGGACTGCGACGTGTTGATCTTCTGCGGCCGGGCATGACCCAGAAAAGTGTGTCCGGCCAAATGGGATCGAGCGTGTTGGGTTATGTGGTGCACCCCTGCAGGGAAGCTTATCTATTCGAATAGCCAGGATCTTCGGTAACAGGACGACTTGGAGTTGTACCTTGACCATATGACAACTAGAACCGGATACTTAATAAAACACACCCTTCCAAGTGCTAGATATAACCCGGTGATCGCTCTCACACAGGGCGACGAGGGGAGGATCGCCGGGTAGGAGTATGCTATACGATGCTACTTGGTGAACTTACCATCTACTCTCTTCTACATGCTGCAAGATGGAGGCTGCCAGAAACGTAGTCTTTGTCAGGACTAGCTACCCCCCTCTTATTCTGGCATTCTGCAGTTTAGTCCACCGATATTGCCCCTTTACACAGATACCCATGCATATGTAGTGTAGATCCTTGCTTGCGAGTACTTTGGATGAGTACTCACGGTTGCTTTGCTCCCCCTATTCCCCTTTTCCTTTCTTCCTGGTTATCGCAACCATATGTTGGAGCGCAGGAGCCAGACGCCACTGTTGACGACGACTCCTACTACACCGGAGGTGCCTACTTTTACGTGCAGGCCGCTGACGACGACCAGGAGTAGTTTAGGAGGATCCCAGGCAGGAGGCCTGCGCCTCTTTCGATCTGTATCCCAGTTTGTGCTAGCCTTCTTAAGACAAACTTGTTTAACTTATGTCTGTACTCAGATATTGTTGCTTCCGCTGACTCGTCTATGATCGAGCACTTGTATTCGAGCCCTCGAGGCCCCTGGCTTGTATTATGATGCTTGTATGACTTATTTTATTTTTAAAGTTGTGTTGTGATATCTTCCCGTGAGTCCCTGATCTTGATCGTACACGTTTGCGTGTATGATTACTGTATGATTGAATCGGGGGCGTCACAGGCTACTTGGGCTAAAAGATACTTCGCTGGAGGGGACAAAAGCTGCTTTTCCTTGGTGGATTATAAATTTTACACAAATAAACCTAACATTGTTTGGTCCAGAGTGAGCTGGATCGCCTTTATGGAAAGTTGTAACTTGGGCCAAGACTGGGGTTAGACCCTTCTATAAGTGGGTTTTGGGTAATGGTAAACATATATACTTTTGGCCTGATTTCTAGGCAAGATATATCTCTTTCGAAACCCAATTTTGGGATATGTTTGAACTTTTCAACGTCAAAACTATACTGTTGGCTTGATGTGGGATGGTCAAGTTCCTAAACTGGCCTTTAGAAGATGTGTGGATCCTATCTTTTTGGATAGATGGAATGATCTTTTGAATGTCCTTCGTTGCATTACCCTACTTATTTAGCTGATAAGCATGTTTGGAATGTTGAAGCTTCTAGGGTTTACGCCATTGGATCCTTTTATAGAAAAATTAAGTGTGTGTGTGTGGTGGTGGTGGTGGTGGAGGGGGGTCTAATCCCATTTGGGACAGTTTCTGGAAAATCACTATTCCACATAGATATCTACTTTTTATTTGGTTGGAAGCTATGAATAAAATATTGACAAGAGATAACTTATCCAAAAGACTACATCTAGGTGATATAACTAGCCTCTTTTGCAATGAGCTGGAATCTATTGATAACTTATTGTTTGGTTGCATTGTTGCCTAAAACTTGTGGGAGATTGTTGCCGAAACATTCAAGTTTACTTCCCCTGAGAATACAACTGCTTTATCTGCCTTATGGTGTAGAAATAATAAGAAATCTTTAACTGGCATGGCTTGTATAGGTTCCATTTGGATCTTATGGACAGTGCACAATGATCTATGTCTTTAGGGGGCGAGAACTTTGGTTCATTAGTGGAATATTCTATCCTCGAATACTCAGTCGGTCTTACTAAAGGAATGCTTGCTACTTTTGGATGGATGAAGAGGAGAGCTTCTAAGGATCGGTTGGAGATGAAGGGAGAGGCGGGCAAAAGGATTGAACAGCAAGGCTTACTTTTGAGGGTGCATTCCAGCTGAAAAGCTTCTGATATGTAATAGTTAGCTCTTCATGCTTGATTCCCTTCTGTTCGTTGTGTTAAGATTCCTTGCTCCTCCGCCAACTGATGGGCCTTGTTGGAGGTATGCCCTAGAGGCAATCATGTATGATGATATTTTCTATGTGTTTATGAATAAATAAAGTCCTTGGACATTATCAGTGATGTGTATCAGCAAGTATGTGACTTATTTATGGGACTATGCACTGTACGACGACTTTCCTAAAAGGTCCCTAGTCGAAAGGGTTGTGTGGACGCGTAGCCGACTAGACTAGCATATGACACAGTGGATGGCTCGGTCTCACTAGCCATATAGCATTGGATGCTAGCCGGATAATATGGACTCGGAAGGATCTGATCGGTTCCGACATAGTCAGATCTGAGTCGAGATAAGGTCCGAGTCAGATAGACCCGACTATGAGATGCAGCGATATGTCATCTATGAGTCTCTAGCACAACATACGTTCTATGTCCCAAGACCTGAGCTAGCGCATGTACTCGGGATGGTGACAGACTTGCTTTGGGCCGACCAAACGCTACTTCGCAACTGGGTAGTTACAAAGGTAGGTTTCGGGCTTGTCAAGGCCCATGCTATGAGACATGGTCGAGCAAGATGGGATTTGCCCCTCCGATCAGGAGAGAGATACTCTGGGCGCCTCGTGTGATCCGACCAAGATAAGCATGGCCATACGACAAGGATTACGAGATAATCCAATTTATGGTTGGCATAACTAGGACGAGAAAAAGGTCGGGCTAGCACAAGGATGACAGACTCGCCTTGAGCCCGACAACATATATCATGTGGCAAAGGGAACATAAGTGTGACACGTTGTATAGGTTCACCTAACCAGCTTCATCGGACACTTGGGATCGGCACCTTTGCTAGAGGCCGCTATCGACTAGCCGAGCCGGATGTGATCTGACTCGCGACCAAGTGAACGAGAACCTAAGGGGTCACGCGCTTAAGGGAAGGAACCTGTGAGGCTGGACATGACTCCATGAGTCGGATGTGATCCTTCTCGGACTCGGATCCAGGCCGAACAGACTTTGGGCTTTAGGGTCTATGTGGGGCCCAAGTGTTGAGTCCGTGATGGATGCCTATATATACGGGAGGTGCAGCACACTCAGTCTGTTGATCGCTTGGGCGTAGACACCAGTGCTTTGCATGTGTTGCAATTAACCACCTCCACTCACTGCCGACTGTGTGATCGGGCCTAGCAGTCCGCAGCATGGTGCTCCTCCTGCACACGCGGATACCGTTAGAGGAGGTGCATTTGTGCCGCTCCGGCGAACCTGTACGTGGGATCTGACGACCGGTTGTTCGACGAAGATCGGATGAGGAGAAGACGATCCACGCAGACGTGTTGCCCCAACTCTTCTTCCGCTGCACGGCACTGCGCGTCTAGTGGTAATAATCTGTGATCCATCTCTTGTAGCATGCCCTTGGTTGTTCCGCGCGTAGAAAAACTTTAATTTTAAATCTACGCACCCCACCATAGATCCCAACAGCCCGGTGTGGAATTTAAACCTTTCTGGCTCAACAACTTTGGTTTAGCCTGACGGCTGTGTATAGTGACTTGTGTTTTGGTTGCCTCGTTTAGTAATAATGGGGCGGAGGGAACAAAAACGGTTATTTTCAGCTCGAGCTCATGTGATCCTGAATGAACAGTAAAAAATGAGAACATTCTGACTTTTTTTGCGGTAACATTGACAAATGGTTTACTTATTTGCAAAATTCCATCATGGAATAACATTGGTGGTAGACTTGGTAAAAAAGAGAAAATCGTTGCTCCGAAAATGTTATTTCGAAAGCATTTTGGAACATCATTTTTTTTACCACGTCTTCCATGAACGACATTTTATGGTGAAATTTTGACAGCAATCAAAACATTTGTGAATGTTTGCAAAAAAACACAGATTTTTTTAACTTATCTTTTCTTTTTTGAATTTTACTGTTCATCAAATCTCATATGTTCTCGGGCTGAGAGGAGCACTTTCGCGGGGGAAACCTCTTTTCTCATAGAGAAAAAGAAGGCGTAAAACAAACACATATGGACAAGAAGCAATAATTCCGTCGACCACCTTAGCTCTCAGCGCACTGTTCGTGGGGAGATCGAAAACGGAGTGGAGTACTTGTGTGGTACTCCCTCCATTCCACAATGTAGTGCTTCCTCTATCTACGTGCTTTAACTTTGACCGTAAGTTTAACTATCAAGGCCGATTGCGGCGGGAGCAAAAATTATATCAATGAATTCGTATTCAAAAGAAGTTTTCAATTATATAATTTTTTCTCCCACCGCAGTTGGTCTCGTTGGTTAAATTTATGGTCAAAGTTGAATCTCGGAAAGCGCGAGCGCACTATATTTTGAAATGGAGGGAGTACTAGGTACGGGCATGGACGATGCATGGATCCGTCCGTCCATGATTGCGCCCGTTCCCCCTCCCGGAACGAAACGACCCGGCATGCAACGGCGCGAGTCGATCGCACACCTGACCTACGACGCTGTTGGATCTCCCCCAATGATTAGCCCGTGCACCCATACGTCCTACCACACCCAGCTAGCCCCGTTGCCATGCAAGATCGATCGAAAGGCCGGCCGGTGACCACATACACCACAGCCACCACCATGCAAGCAAAGCACCTGATGAGCACGCACAATCACTACTGCATGCGACGTAGGCCCTAATGCGACGGGTCTTGGACATCGTACTCGTACTGCCCATGTGATGGATCCAGTTGCACCACACATGCTGATCTCGATCAGCCCCTTCGGTCGAAAGAGTGGGTGGCTATGGATGGATAGGGTCGTTGGGTAGCCGTAGTACGACGCATGTGGTGGATCCGTCGACGGAGATGCATGGCCGCCAATAAGTGCGACGATCATATGCATACGACGGGCGTCGGGCGGGCCGGAGAGGGAGGAGGGGTTTATGGCGCCTTGTCTTGGAGCCTGCTTCGCGGCGAGCCTAGGGGCGCTAGGGAGTCAGCATTTCGGGCTCCCCATGTGTCATCGCGCGATTCATGTGGCGTTTAACCCGATCCAGATTCAGATATCGCACACCGGAGTCAAAAGAGAAACTTCGCCTGCCCGCCCTCCGGCCCGGCTGGTGCGTCGATTCAATTGCCTCCTCCTGCCGTCCTGGCTCCATGTATACTCCTTGATCGATCAATCAATCGGGTGGCCGGAACCGGCCATGTGATCGAGCAAGCATGCACCACGCTATGCTTGGTAGGGGTGAGTAATGCGCCTGCCTTGCGTAGCACATGAGGTGGTTGAAGTCCAAAGGATCCATCACTTATGCTATGCATATCAACTACCCTGCCGTTTTCCAACTCAAAAAGAAAAGAAAAGAAAACCTAGTACTACGGAGGCATTTCAATGGGTGTTGTACGTTCTGAGACCTGTGCGCCGTACGTTCCCGGATCACAGTCACATAAATAGATGGAGGGTTAAATGAGAAACCATGAATGAGCTGAATTTCAGTGCTAGAGGAAACTGCCCAAATATATAGAGGCCCACAACGTGCATTCTTGCCTTTGTCGTACCCCTAGTCAATTTCCTGGGGGAAGAGGGGTCCCGGTGTGCATTTTGGCGACTACTGCTTTTATGGTCAGCTTGAGAGTACAAAACATGGTTTGGGTACATAGATATACCTGCTGTGTAACGATAGTATTTTTCCCAGGGTGAAAGATGCATTCTTTTATACTCCCTCTGTTTTAAAATATTTGTCGTGGTTGTACATTAAGACAGGAAAATGAGTCTTTAAGAAACACAAGCATTTTTGAAAAAGGAGGGTAACCCCCGATCTCTGCATCGAACGATGCATATAGCTATGTTTATTAAATTACTCAACAAACTGACGAAAATAAATACATGGATCAATCCAAATCCATCATTCTCGCGACCAGTGTCGCTGCACATACTACCTTGATGATGTGTCCTGACCACACACCAAAGCACATCATCTAATCCGGTGGCCACACCAAGCCGCCGCACGGCGAGGCGAGATCACCAAGAGGTCCGGCGGATCCTCAACGTGGACATGTGCACGCTACAAAATCCGCCACCACCATCTTCCGCCGTCCCAACTTCAGGAGAGATCCGCACATGGACTTTGCTAGGTCCAGCTGTCACCGACGCCACCACGACGCCAGACAGTGCCACCACCTTCCACGTCTCCATCAACACAAATCCATCGCCGAGACCCCGCTGCACCACACCGCCAAGACCTACTGTCGTCGGCACGGTAGATGCCGCACCGCACCACCTCACCGGCAATGCCAACCCAATGGTGTCCACCAGCCAGCTATCACACAAGGTGGTGCCTTCAGGAAGGGAACGATGCCGAAGACGTCGCCGCCCGTTGCCGCCCACTGCAGTTAGGGTTTTCACCCGGGAGACAAATGGGTGATGAAGGTGGAAGCAAATCTGACGAAAGTCTCCATAAAGAAAAAACAGCACCCTCGAGCGTCGTCGTTGTTGCGGCTAAGTAGTGTCATATGGGCATTCCTTCTGATCAGAATCTCCACCTTCGGCCCCATCCACATCGAGGACCGGCAAGTCCCATGACCAAGATTTGTAGGGAAGAGCACACCGAGCGAGGAAGAGTGAAGGCGCCCGATCCAGACCAGAAATCATAGGGCGAACACGACCGCCGGTCACCGATGACCTACTACAGAGGCGCGGAGTCGGGCAGATATGCCCCACAGTTCGGCCACCCCCAATACAGGTCCCCACCAGCACCGAGCACATTAGCACAGAGCTGCCACCGACCACATGGACCTCCCTGTCGCCCTCGTCCTTGGCAGCTGCATGGCTTAGCCCGCGGTCCCACAAGACGCGTGATGACCCACAAGTATAGGGGATCAATGTAGTCCTTTCGATAAGTAAGAGTGTCGAACCTAACGAGGAGCAGAAGGAAATGACAAGCGGTTTTCAGCAAGGTATTTTCTGCAAGCACTGAAATTATCGTTAACAGATAGTTTGGTAGCACGATAATTCGTAACAAATGATAAGTAGCAATAGTAACAAAGGTGCAGCAAGGTAGCCCAATCCTTTTTATAGCAAAGGACAGGCCAGAACTTTCTCTTATAGCAAGCGAAGCGTTCCTGAGGACACATGGGAATTCATCTAGTCAATTTCATCATGTTTCTTTGATTCACGTTCGTTACTTTGATAATTTGATATGTGGGTGGACTGGTTCTTGGGTGTTGTTCTTATTTGAAAAAGTCTCCCACTTATGATTACCCCCTCTCGCAAGCATTCGCAACTACAAAAGAAGAATTAAGATAAATGTAACCATAGCATGAAACATATGGATCTAACTCAGCCCCTTATGAAATAGCGCATAAACTAGGGTTAAGCTTCTGTCACTCTAGCAACCAATCATCTAATTAGTACTCCACAATGCCTTCCCTTAGGCTCAAGTATGGCGAAGTGTCATGTAGTCGATGTTCGCATGACAACACTAAAGGAAGCAACAACATACATATCATCAAAATATCAAACGGATACCAAATTCACATGATTACTTATAACCTGACTTCCCCCATGTTCTCAAGAACAAAAGTAACTACTCAAAAACCATATTCATGTTCAAAATCAGAGGGGTATTGAATATCAATAAGGATCTGAACATATAATCTTCCACCAAATAAGCCAACTAGTATCAACTACAGGATGTAATCAACACTACTAGCAACCCACGGGTACCAATATGAGGTTTTGAGACAAAGATTGAATACAAGAGATGAACTAGGGTTTGAGATGAGATGGTGTTGGTGAAGATGTTGATGAAAATTGGTCATGCCACAATGAGGGGGTTGTTGGTGATGTCAGGAAATAGAGGCAATAATAAAGTTGTTATTATTATATTTCCTTATTCATGATAAAGGTTTATTCGTCATGCTAGAATTGTATTTATCGGAAACTTAAATACATGTGTGGATATATAAACAAATACCGTGTCCCTAGTGAGCCTCTACTAGACTAGCTCGTTGATCAAAGATGGTTAAGGTTTCCTAACCATGGACATGTGTTGTCACTTGATAACGAGATCACATCATTAGGAGAATGATGTGATGGACAAGACCCATCTGTTAGCTTAGCATATGATCGTTCATTTTATTTCTATTGCTTTCTTAATGTCAAATACATATTTCTTCGACCATGAGATCATGCAACTCCCGGATACTAGAGGAATACCTTGTGTGCTATCAAACGTCACGACGTAACTGGGTGATCATAAAGATGTTCTACAGGTATCTCTAAAGGTGCTCGTTCAGTTGGCATGGATCGAGATTCGGACTTGTCACTCCATGACGGAACGAGTAAAGAGACTTGTCGGTAATGAGATTGAACTAGGTATGAAGATTCCGACGATCGAATCCCGGGCAAGTAACATACCGACAGACAAAGGGAATTACGTATGTTGTCATAAGGTTCGCCCGATAAAGGTATTCGTAGAATATGTAGGAACAAATATGGGCATCCAGATCCTGCTATTGGTTATTGACCAGAGAGGTGTCTCGGTCATGTCTACATCATTTTCGAACACACAGGTTCCGCACGCTTAACGTTCGTTGACGATATAGTATTATATGAGTTATGTGATTTCGTGACCGAATGTTGTTCGGAGTCCCAGATGAAATCATAGACATGATGAGGAGCTCCGGAATGGTCCGGAGGTAAAGATTGATATATAGGACGATGCTATTTGGTCACTGGGAAGGTTTTGAAATGAATCGTGTGGTCATCGGATCACCGGAAGGGGTTCCAGGAAGCCCCGGGAGGTTGGGCCATATGGGCCAAGAGAGGGGAGCACACCAGCCCACAAGGGGCTAGCGCGCCCCTCCTCTAGGAATCCGGCCCTATGGATGGAAAGGGGGAGGGCTAGCCCCTCTTTCCTTCCCTCCACCTAAGAGAAAGGAAAGGGGGGGCGCCACCCCCTCCTGCCTTCACCCCGCGAGCAAACAAGGAAGGGGGCACCATAGGGCAGGCGCCCAAGGGGGCCGGGCGGCCACCTTGGGGCACACTCTGGCTTCCTCCCGCCCCCCCCCCCCCACCTATATATACGAGAGGTAGTGGGCGCCACACAATCCACGACAATCTCTTAGCCGTGTGTGGCGCCCCTCTCCACAGTTTCGTCCTCCGTCTAGTTTATGCAGTGCACGGTTGATGCGGCTTGAACTACATCGGTATTTCCCCAAAGAGGAAGGGATGATGCAGCATAGCAACGATAGGTATTTCCCTCAGTGATGAGATCAAGGTTATCGAACCAGTTGGAGAACCAAGCAACACTACGTAAACGGTACCTGCACACAAAGAACAAATACTTGCAACCCGACGTGTTAAAGGGGTTGTCAGTCCCTTTCGGGTAACGGCGCAAGAAATTGGCACGTGGACTGGATAAAGTTGTAATAGATTGATAGATGCAAATAAAAGCAAATAAAATTCAGCAAGATATTTTTGGGTTTTTGGAAATATAGATCTGAAAATAAAAGTGGCAAAAAAATAAAAAGGCAAATAGCAATATAGATCTGAAAGTATATGATGAGAAAATAGACCTGGGGGCCATAGATTTCACTAGTGGCTTCTCTCGAGAAAAATAACATACGATGGGCAAACAAATTACTCTTGGAAAATTGGTAGAACTTCAAATAATTATGACGATATCCAGGCAATGATCATTATATAGGCATCACGTCCAAGATTAGTAGACCGACTCCTGCCTGCATCTACTACTATTACTCCAGACATCGACCGCTGTCCAGCATGCATCTAATGTATTAAGTTCGTGGAGAAATAGAGTAATGCAATAAGAACGATGACATGATGTAGACAAGATCTATTCATGTAGTAATAGACCCCATCTTTTTATCCTTAATAGCAACCATACATACGTGTCATTTCCCATTCTGTCACTAGGATTGAGCACCGTAAGATCGAACCCATCACAAAGCACCTCTTCCCATGGCAAGAAAGAAATCAATCTAGTCGGTCTAACTAAACCAAAGATTCGAAGAAGAAATACGAGGCTATAAGTAATCATGCATATAAGAGATCAAAAGACTCAAATAACTTTCATGGATAAAAACATAGATCTGATCATAAACTCAAAGTTCATCCGATCCCAACAAACACACCGTAAAAAGAGTTACATCAAATAGATGTCGAAGAGACCATTGTATTGAGAATCAAAAGAGAGAGAGGAAGCCATCTAGCTACTAAGTATGGACCCGTAGGTCTACAATGAACTACTCACGCATCATCAGAGAGGCACTAATGAGGATGATGAACCCCTCCGTGATGGTGTCTAGATTGGATCTGTGGTTTCTGGAACTTGCAGCGGCTGGAATTGTATTTTGTCGACTCCCCGAGGGCTTCTGGAATATTGGGGTATTTATGGAGCAAAGAGGCGGTGTGGGTGTCGGTGTCAAAACCGGCGGATCTCGGGTAGGGGGTCCCGAACTGTGCGTCTAGGATCGATGGTAGCAGGAGACGGGGGACATGATGTTTACCCAGGTTCGGGCCCTCTCTATGGAGGTAATACCCTACTTCCTGCTTGATTGATCTTGATGAATATGAGTGTTACAAGAGTATCTACCACAAGATCGTAATGGCTAAACCCTAGAAGTCTAGCCTATGTGAATATGGTAATGAGTATCTCTATTCGGACTACGCTCTCCAGTTTATATAGACACCAGAGAGATATAGGGCTACATGGAGTCGGTTACATCAGACGGAATCTACATAGTCGGCTGTCAAGCTTGCCTTCCACGCCAAGTAGATTCCAATACGGACCAGGGTACAATCTTCGGTCTCCATGTCTTCACAGCCCATTAGTCCGGCCACGGATAACAGGCCGGACGCCCGAGGACCCCTTAGTCCAGGACTCCCTCGGTAGCCTCCGAACCAGGCTTCAACTACGAGGTGTTCGGCGCGTAAATTGTCTTCGGCGTTGCAAGGTGGGTTCCTTCTCCAAGCAATATATTCGGCCGTTGATCCAATATTGCTCCCCTCGGCTTCTGTGCGCTAATAACTTCGTCTTCCACGTGTCGAGCGAATGCGGAGAGTCAGGGTATTTTTGCGAATAACACCCCGTCCACGCAAGGCAGAGCGCCTATTTAAAGATACTGGATCTTAGATCCAGGCGGCACTGCGCCGAGAAAATCCCCGGAGACTGCCAGGAGAAACCATACCATCATGGCTAGCATTCCCAGCTCCTCCTCCCGCTCCAGCCCAAAGAGAAGCGAGTGGGAGAAGTGCTCTGTGACTCATAGTCAACTAGCAAAGTTGCAAATGCAGGGATTTCTTCCTCCCGCGGATCTGGTCCCTGTCCGAGCAGGGTCGGCCTCCTTCAATGGCGTGACTCAGGCGGAGGACTTCCCTAATCCATCCGGGGGGAGCGAGTGTGCTTCGTCCCCTACCTGCTAAGAGACATTGGATTTCCCATCCATCCGTTCTTCCGGGGGCTTTTGGAATATTATGGCCTCCAGCTGCACAACTTCACTCCCGCCTCTATCCTGCACATCACAGGTTACGTCGCTCTATGCGAGTTATTTATGGGTGTTGAAGCCCATTTCGAACTGTGTAGAAAATTGTTCTGTCTTGTCCCGCACAACCATGAGGGGTCAATATTTGAAGTGGGCGGAGCCGAAGTGTGGCGCATCACCGATACCGGATACTTGTCCGGCACACCAAGGAGGGCAGCAAAGGAATGGCCTTCCGAATGGTTCTACATTGAAGATGTTGCGCTTCCCGACCCAGTTCGAAAGGGTCTCCCTGAATTTGCAAGCGTCCCGCTAAAGAAACGCCATAGTTGGCGTCCCCGGAGCCTTGAAGAGGACGACAGTGCGGAGGTTCATCAGCTCCTGGGCAAGATAAAGACGCCCGCCCAGTCCGTATTAACAATGGTTGAGGTAGTGGCGATCTCCCTAGTCCAAGGGCTTCAGCCGCTTCAATATAGAGGGCTCCCGATGTGGCACTACAACGGGGAGGACGACGCCTCCCGTTGTGGTCAGAATGGTCCGGACACCCCTGCCGCTCTAGCCAAGATACTGGCCGAGCTGTTTAATGCGAAGGAAGAGGAATTTCTTCGCATCAATCGCAGAGATTGATATTCTATGTATAATCCTCCCAGTTGGGTAAGCCCCAATCCTTCTGCTCTACTCATTCTGCCTCCCGGATTACCTTTGATAAATTTCTAATCCGCTTATAATAGCATTGGCAAAAAATCACCGAGGGGTTTCACAGCTCCGCCCCACAGCCCGAGAACCACAACCGGGAGCCGGATCCTGGGTTCGAAGAAGATCCGGATATATTCGTGGTACTCGCGGAAGGGGTGTTTTACCAGGCGAGCTACGATGGCACGGAAGTGGCCATTATCGCCGATTACCCTGGTCTTCTTCCTGCTTCCCACGTAAGTCATCAAGAGAAAATCTCACTCGCAAGAGCTTCCTCGCACTGCCTCACCCATCGCACTATCCCGTACTCCACAGGGGAGGCGTTCGGCGCGTCACGCTACTCTGGGGGCGGCTCCAAAGAGAGCGGCTCCGGCACTGAGCAAGGCTTCCAAAAGGAAGGTCGGTGAAGACACGACCGGTCCCTCGTAAAAGAGGTAAGGATTTGAAGGTATACTTTAGTAGTCACATCCAACTGTAACTTGTACGTCTGTTTGGTACCAGGAAAAAGATTCACCGGACTAAGTCCGAGGGTCCAGCCGGCCGTACTCCCAGCGCCAGGGATTTAGACATCGTTGGAGAGGCGGAAGCCGATATAGGAACGATGCCGGACTGTCCTTCGGCCGAGGGTTCAGAGAATATGTCCGTTACCAACTCGGAAGTGGAGAGCGCCATGAATCATCGGTGCTGTAGGGCTATTTTACAAGACCCTGAGTTCTCGGAAGAGGCATTCAATGCCTTCAGCTCGGCTGATGCGTACATCCGAGCTGCTCGAAACGGGCTTAGTAGAGCCACAAAGCAGCATTCAACAGACGTGCGGGTAAGTTTTCTATGTTCGAATAGGATAGCCATATGCTAGTAGCCCCCGGGACTGAAAGCAGTTGGTACAACTGATTTAAGGACCGTTCTATCACCAGGTTCTTACAGAGAAGAACAACCTACTAACCCAAGAGCTGGAACAGTGTCAGGTGCAGCTAAATTCTGCTACCGCCGAACTAGAAGACTTCAAGAAGCTATCCACTGGTAACGTTCCGCTCCATCGAGGAACAATAATTGTATACCAATTGTGCTAATACTGCCACTGGTCGCATAATAGGGTCGCCTGATCAACTTGAGAAGAAGTTGAAGATCGCCCAAGAGGGAGAAAGAGAGGCAAAGAGGCAACACGTCGCAGGCGAGCGTGTGCTAACCCGCGTCAGGGACGAGAAAAACAAGCTACAGGATTCCAACACTACATTGACTGAAGAGTTTAAAGATGTGCGGGCCCAGCTAGCCGACTCCGTGAAGGAGAACAAGAAGCTGCGGGGGGGCATATTCAGTATGTTTCTGAATTTGTTTTTTTTTGTTAAGTAGTTCGGAGATAAATGGAACTGATATGGCTATGTTTGCAGGTATATTGACGGGCCGTCCTGAAGAGGAGGTGTCCGGATCAGCAAGTGATCTGCTGCAAAGACTGTCGCAAGTGCACGAGCATGCTCGGCTGGCCATGCGGAGTGTTGCCAAGGCCTTATGGCCATCCGCCTCCCCTCCAGGAAGTACGGAGGAGCTTCTAGAGTTGTTAAAGGGAGCGCGGCGGCGTATCCGGTTATGGAAGATATCGGCCTGCTGAGAGGGTGCACGAGAGGCCTGGGCCATGGTGAAAACGCGATATACCAAGATGAATCCTAATCACATGACCCGGGTTGGACCGTTAGGGCCAAATGGGGAAGAAATTCCCGTTAGTTTAGTATATGACCAAGTAGAGGTGGCAGCCAAATATTCTCAACAGGATTGTAAGTTAGACTGCCTGTTAGATAGTATAGAGGAGGAAGTGTTTGAGTCCAAGTGACTATGTACTTTCCTCACCATGTAGAATTCTAGCTGAATTGTATATCATTTGTCATGGCAGACCTTTTCGCTTCAACCTCCGGACCCGAAGGTGCGGAATGTTTCCGAATACCGTCACGGCCGAATAGGCCGGGGTATGCGTGGAAAACTAAGCATAGGGGTCATAGTTGCATGAAAAGACAAGTTGTATCCGGCTAGTTATGTTATATTACATTGAGATTGTAAGAAACATCTTCCAGGGAGAATAGTTCCGTTAAGGGTTCCTTTCCCAGGGTATGCATGCATTAGTAGACATGCCTGAAGTGTGATGTGAAAATCACAGTGTGTATAGCTTCTGGGGGTTCACAATAGAGTGAGTGCAAAGAATATTTTTCATCCACCGACCGAATATTCCCTTAAGAACTCTAGCTTTCGGCTTCACCCAGTCTGAGGTACACATCTGGATGACCCGACAGTAACAATCGCAGAGGTGCTCCCTTTACCACCTAGCCGAACAATCGGGAACGTAGGGGTAAGCACAGGAACCAGGCAACCCAGCTTGGCCAAAACTTAAGTCATATCGATGCATATAATGGTGAAGAAAAGACATACGGGAAAAACGTGTATGTATGATGAGCTTGACGCTCGGAAAATAATATTACCAAGCTTCTGTTCAAGAAGCCCCCAGGTATAATGGACGTACATATGTAAAGATGTGTACGTCAGCGGTGTTCGGTCGAGCCGTATGAGAGCTTTAAAGCAAAAAAATAAAGGTGGAAAAGAGAGAAAAAGTAATGGAAACTACAGGGGAGAAGGGGACAAACAAAGAATTCAGCGCTAGGCATAAAACCTTCGGAGTCTGGCCGCGTTCCAGGGGTTTGGCTCTAGCGGATTGTCTGATGCATCACGAAGACGGTACACTCCGCCAGTAAGAACTTCGTCGATTATGAAGGGACCCTCCCATTTGGGCTTGAGTTTGTCCTTTTTCTTCTTCGGCAAGCGTAGAACTAGTTCGCCAACGTTGTAAGTCTTGGCCCATACTTCTCTGATTTGATATCTTCGAGCCTTGTGTTGATAAAATGTTGAATGGGCTTTGGCGACATCGCGCTCCTCCTCCAGGGCATCTAGGCTGTCCTGCCGATCCAACTCGGCCTCTTTCTCTTCGTACATACGCACTCGAGGTGAGTCATGTATAATATCGTAGGGCAACACAACCTCTGCACCGTACACCATGAAGAAAGGTGTGTATCCGGTAGTACGGTTGGGCGTGGTCCGCAGCCCCCAAAGTACAGAGTCGAGCTCCTCGACCCAGAGCTTGTCTGATTCTTTCAAAGACCGCACTAGCCTGGGTTTGATGCCGCTCATAATAAGACCATTGGCTCGCTCGACTTGACCGTTTGTTTGCGGGTGGTAGACAGAGGCGTAATCGAGCTTAATGCCTAGATTAGCACACCAGCTTTTCACCTCATCGGCTGTGAAACTGGAACCGTTAGCAGTGATGATGCTATGCGGGACACCATAACGGTGCACCACATCAGATATAAATGCAATCACCGGTCCGTACTCGGCCGTTTTAACTGGTCTAGCCTCTATCCACTTGGTGAATTTGTCCACCATATCCAGCAGATATTTTTCTTATGGCTTCCCCCTTTAAGGGGTCCAACCATGTCCAAGCCCCAGACCGTAAAGGGCCATGTAATGGGGATTGTTTGTAGGGCGGTTGGGGGCATATGGCTTTGGTTGGCGAAGAGTTGGCATCCAACGTAGTGCTGGACGAGGTCCTGTGCGTCTGCTCGAGCCGTGGGCCAATAAAATCATGTCCGGAAGGCCTTGCTGACAAGTGCCCGGGCTGGGGCGTGGTGCCCACCGAGACCGGCGTGAATTTCTGCCAAGAGTTGCCGCCCCTACTCCTCGGAGATACACCTTTGAAGGACTTCGGTAGTGCTTTTCTTGTAGAGCTCTCCTTCGTGAACTTTATAGGCCTTCGAACGCCGGACAATGCGGCGAGCCTCGTTCTGATCTTCTGGGAGCTCCTTCCTATTAAAGTAGGCCAAGAATGGTTCGGTCCACGGGGCAATTACTGTCATGATGAGGTGGGCCGATGGTGTTATTTCGGTGGCCGAGCTTCCTATGATATCGGCGTGTTCGCTATCTATGTTTGTGTTCGAAACGGGACTGTCGTTGCTGTCTCCCCCTTGCCACACCACGGATGGCTTAAAGAGCCTTTCGAGGAAGATGTTAGGTGGGACATGGTCGCGCTTAGCACCGATGCGAGCAAGGACGTCTGCCGCCTGATTACTTTCGCGGGCGACGGATGAAATTCGAGCCCCTCGAACCGAGCCGACATCTTTAAGACGGCATTGCGATAAGCTACCATCTTTGGATCTTTGGCATCAAAGTCTCCATTAATTTGGGATATTGCGAGGTTTGAGTCCCCGCGCACCTCCAGGCATTGTATGCCCATTGATACGGCCATCCGAAGGCCATGTGGCAAGGCCTCATATTGGGCTGTGTTGTTGGAGTCTGTGTATAATATTTGGAGTACGTACTAGATGATATCTCCTGTGGTGGACGTTAATACGACGCCCGCCCCTAGCCCTGCCAACATTTTGGAGCCGTCAAAGCGCATAACCCACTTGGAATACGCGTCGTACTCTTTAGGGAGTTCGGCCTCTGTCCATTCGGCGACGAAGTTGGCCCGATGTGGTTTGTACGTGATGTCGAATGGTAGGAGCTCAATGGCCCATTTGGCAATCCGGCCCGTTGCATCCTAGTTGTTGATTATATCATTGAGGGGCACTTCGGAAGCCACCGTGATCGAGCACTCCTGAAAGTAGTGTCGCAATTTTCGAGAAGCCATGAAGACTGCATATGCTATCGTTTGATAGTGAGGGTACCAGGATTTGCATCGTGTGAGGATGGTGGATATGTAGTATACCGGCTTTTGGAGCCGAAATTTGTGTCTGTCCTGTTCTCGCTCGACGACGAGTACGGCGCTCACCACCTGGTGTGTTGCCGATATATATAGGAGCATTGGTTCGCAGACGTTTGGCGCGGCCAGGATTGGGTTGCTTGAGAAAAGGGCTTTTATTTCTTCCAGTCCGGCTGTCGCCACGTCTGTCCACTCAAAGTTATCGGTGCGCCGTAGAAGGCGATAAAGGGGCAGCGCCTTTTCCCCCAACCTAGAGATGAAGCGGCTTAAAGCTGCCACACACCCGGCGAGTTTTTGGACCTGTTTGAGTTCGGTTAGCGTGGCCAATTGTGAAAGAGCTCGGATTTTGGCTGGATTTGCTTCAATGCCTCTATTGGAAACGATGAAGCCTAGTAGTTTACCGTCGGGGACGCTGAAGACGCACTTTTCCGGGTTAAGCTTGATGTCGTATGTGCGGAGGTTGTCGAATGTGAGACGCAAGTCGTCTATTAGTGTTTCGACGTCTCTAGTTTTGATGACGACGTCGTCCACGTAGGCCTCCACTGTCTTGCCGATCTGTTTCTCGAGGCATGTTTGGATCATGCGCTGGTAGGTAGCGCCGGCATTCTTGAGCCCGAAAGGCATGTTGTTGAAGCAAAACGGCCCATATGGTGTAATGAATGTTATTGCAGCTTGATCGAACTCCTTCGTTTTGATTTGATGGTATCCGGAATATGCATCAAGGAAGCACAGTGAGTCGTGTCATGCAGTAGCATCAATGATTTGATCAATGCGAGGAAGGGGGAAGGGATCCTTAGGGCAAGCCTTGTTAAGGTCTTTGAAATCAACGCATAGGTGCCAGGATTTATCCTTCTTTGGTACCATTACCAAGTTTGCCATTCAGTCCAGATGTTTAATGTCTTTGATGAATCCGGCCTCGATAAGTTTGGCTAGCTCCTCCCCCATAGCTTGTCGTTTGGGTTTGAAAAAGCCCTGCCATGTTTGTTTGACCGGCTTATATCCCTTTAGTATGTTGAGGCTGTGTTCGGCCAACTCGCGTGGGATTCCTGGCATATCTGAGGCGTGCCATGCGAATATATCCCAGTTTTCGCGCAAGAAGTCTCACAGTGCTGCGTCGACTATGGGGCTGAGTTGAGCTCCGATGGAGGCTGTCTTCTTCGGGTCTGTTAGATGGACCTAAAATTTGACCGTTTCTTCTGCTGGCTTGAAGGAAGTAGATTTGGGTCGTTTGTCCAGGATAACATTGTCTCTATCCACAATGGAGCGTAGTGCGGTTAGTTCTTCAGCCGCAAGGGCCTCAGATAATGCCTCGAGGGCCAAGGATGCAGTTTTGTTCTCGGCGCGGAGTGCTATATCCGGATCACCGACGAGGATGATTATTCCATTAGGCCTGGGCATTTTTAGCTTCATATACCCATAATGAGGTATGGATTGAAAGCGCATGAAGGCCTCTCGCCCTAACAGGGCGTGGTATCCACTGTTGAAAGGGGCCACCTGGAAAGTTATTTCTTCGGACCGATAATTCTCCAGTGTGCCGAATACCACATCAAGTGTAATTTTTCCCGCACACCGCGCTTCCCAACTGGGAATGATACCTCGAAAGGTCTTGCTGCTTTTCTCGATGCGGCTCCTGTCTATTTCCATCTTGAGGAGCGTGTCCTCGTAAATGAGGTTTAGCCCGCTGCCGCCGTCCATGAGGACTTTTGTAAGTCGAAAACCATCCACGATGGGACTGAGGACTAATGCAGCTGGCGCTCGGACTGTTCTGTGTTTGGGTTCGTCACTGGCGTTAAAGGTTATGGCCATGTCGTTCCAGGGGTCAATTGCAGCGACCTGGGAAACTTCGGCGAGATCGTGCAGTGCCCTTTTACGCTTATTGTTTGAAGCGAATGTCTCGAAGACTGTCAATACTCTAGTGTCATCATTTGCTGGAGAGTGATGTTCTGGGGTGTCCTTGATAAGGATGTCCTGCCGCTCTTGGCTACCTGCCGAAGTATCCAACATGCTCTAAGGCTGTGGGTTGCCACGGTATTCGGCATCGTGTGTATTTTGCATGGGCCATTGAGCCATCCCTCCAGAACGGTGTCGTGCAGCATGATGGGTTTATGTTTTTTTTATTGTTCGGCTGGGCGTGCCACGGGGGTGCGTCCTCTTCACTTGTAGGATGAGTTGGGTTGGGACCGAGGGTTCCCAGCGAGCTGCTTGAGTTTTCTAGGCGCTTTCCATCACGCTGTACTTTTGTATGATAGTTGCTAAGTCAACGAACTTTAGTATGCGGCGGCGATTGATGGCGTTGAGGATACCTTCGTCCGCGCAGTAGTTGCAGAATGCTGCTATCGGGTCTTCGTCGCGGCAATCTTTTACCTTATCTTTGACAAGGAGGAATCTGGCCCAGAAGTGGTGGACCATTTTCTGAGGCTGTTGTTTGATGCTCATGAGAGCGTCTATGTCCGGGTGGGTGGGTGGAACGAAATCCGAGCCCTGGCCCGATTTTGGATCCGGAGTTTGAAGATCTACCGGCCCTGGCAGTTCGGGCTCCGGGATATCGACTAATTTTTTAGGCTCATCGTCCGACTCCATGTTCGGGGGATGGGACATGCCTTTCTGCCGGAGAATATCCGTCCCTTCAAGATTGGAGATCCGAACATAGTTCGTCTTCAATATAGTAGAAGAGTTGCTCCGCTCCTCGACTACCGCTATCTGGTGGGTGATCGGCGGAGTTTTAATTTCTCTCTGGTCAGGTTGAAGCCCAACCCGCTCGTAGTCTATAGCGACCCCCAAGGCGGCCATGCAATCTAGGAGTTCGTTCAACGATGATAACTCCGTTGGATCCATCCGGGCGGAATATTCAGGATCAATGCGGAGGAGATTTTCGATGACTTGAGAGGTCATCGTCGGCTTAAGGGCCGACCCAGCGGTCATGACGAAGCCGCCCAGCCGGAGGGTTTGGCCTGGGGTTCCTCCAGAGATGATATTATCCTTGAGAACAAGGCGAGCCATCAACCCTCTTGGCGATGGCACAGTGGAACTCTCAATGAAAGCACCAATGTCGGTGTCAAAACCGGCGGATCTCGGGTAGGGGGTCCCGAACTGTGCGTCTAGGATCGATGGTAGCAGGAGACGGGGGACACGATGTTTACCCAGGTTCGGGCCCTCTCTATGGAGGTAATACCCTACTTCCTGCTTGATTGATCTTGATGAATATGAGTGTTACAAGAGTTGATCTACCACGAGATCGTAATGGCTAAACCCTAGAAGTCTAGCCTATGTGAATATGGTAATGAGTATCTCTATCCTGACTACGCTCTCCGGTTTATATAGACACCGAAGAGATCTAGGGTTACATGGAGTCGGTTACATCAGAGGGAATCTACATAGTCGGTTGCCAAGCTTGCCTTCCACGCCAAGTAGAGTCCAATCCGGACACGGGTACAATCTTCGGTCTCCGTGTCTTCACAGCCCATCAGTCTGGTCCACGGATAATAGGCCGGACGCCCGAGGACCCCTTAGTCCAGGACTCCCTCGGCGGGAGGCGGCCGAGGTGGGCACAACCCACCATGGCACGCCTGGGGCCCCCAGGCGCGCCCAGGTGGGTTGTGCTCCCCTCGGAGCCCCCCTCTAGTACTTCTTTGGCCCAACAGGTGTCTTCTGGTAAAGAAAAAATCACCAAAAAGTTTCGCCGCGTTTGGACTCTGTTTGGTATTGATCTTCTGCGAAGTAAAAAACAAGCAAAAAACAACAACTGGCACTGGCACCATATCAATAGGTTAGTCCCAAAAAAATGATATAAAGTTGCTATAAAATGATTGTAAAACATCCAAGAATGATAATATAAAGGCATGGAACAATAAAAAAGTATAGATAAGTTGGATACGTATCAGCATCCCCAAGCTTAATTCCTCCTCGTCCTTGAGTAGGTAAATGATAAAAACAGAATTTTTGATGTGGAATGTTGCCTAACATGTTCATCACATATTCTTTTCTTTGTAGCATGGACATTTGGACTTTTATATGATTCAAAGCAATAGTCTAGTTTTGACATGAAGATTTCAATACTCAAGTATATCAACAAGCGACCATGCCTTTTAAAATATCAATACTAAAGCAAGTTATCCCTAGCCCATTATGGTCAATAATTGATCCATTCATGAAACACACTCAAATATTAGCTACACCCAATGCTCAAGTACGATCATAGTGCCCCTTAGTTGGTGCTTTATAAGAGAAGATGGAGACTCAAATAAAAATAAAAATTTCATAAAGTAAATAGAAAGGCCATTCGCAGAGGGAAGTAGGGATTTGTAGAGGTGCCAGAGCTCAAAGCAAAAAGATAGAGATTAAACATTTTGGGTGGCATACTTTTCCTGTCAACGAAAACGATCGAGTAGTTCCCAATACTTTCCATGTTAGATACATCATAGGCGGTTCCCAAACAAAAAATAAAGTTTATTCCTTTTTCCACCATACCTTCACATTCCACGGCTAACCAAATCCACGGGTGTTGTCCATACCAACACTTTCCAAGGAATTTATAATTTGACAACATAAAGTAAATTCATTTTTCATTTCGGGACTGGGCATCCCTAATACCTTTGCCGTACTCTCGTGCAATGACAAGTGAATAAGAACTCATCTTGAGAATAACGCATCTAGCATGGAAAAATATCAGCCACCCCCTACCGTTTCATGAGCAGTATGAGCACATAAAAGAGAAATTTATTTTGAAATTTAGAGATGGCACATACAAATTTGCTAAGAACGGCAAAAGAATACCGCATATAGGTAGGTATAGTGGACTCATATGGCAAGACTGGGTTTAAGGATTTGGATGCACAAGTATTGATCCTACTTAGTGCAAGTGACGGCTAGCAAAAGATTGAGAAGCATCCAACCAAGAAACGAAAAAATCTCATAAGCAAGCATTAAGCATAACCAACACCGAATAATGCACCATAAGTAGGATGTAATTTCATTGCATACCTATTGACTTTTGTTCTTGCATAGAGAATCACAAACCTTAACACCAATATTCTTACTAAAATATAATTACTCATTAACATGGCTCACATATCACTATCAACATATCGCAAAACTATTACAAAGAATCGAGTTTATTTTGTCCAATGGTCTTCATGAAAGTTTTTACTATATCCCCTTTGAATATCTATCACTTTGGGAGTAATTTCATTTGTTGCTATTGATAGCTCAAACAAATCTAAGTGAAGAACATGAGCATAAAAATTTTCTTCTCTCAAAATAATATAAGTGAAGCATGAGAGAATTGCTAAAAAAAATACTAACTCTCAAATAAATCTAAGTGAAGCATGAGAGCATTTCTTCAAAAATAATAAAGCACACCGTGCTAAAAAAGATATAATTGAAGCACTAGAGTAATTTCATAGCTCAAAAAGATTTATGTGAAGCATAGAGAGAAATTCTAACAAGTCATAGCATAATTTAGGCTCTCTCAAATAGGTGTGTCCAGTAGGGATAGATGACACAAAATAAAAAGCAAAACAAGCAAAGACTCATATCATACAAGACGTTCCAAGCAAAACTCATGATATGTGACGAATAAAAATAGTAAAATACCGATGGTCGTTAGAAGAAAGAGGGGATGCCATTCGAGCATCCCCAAGCTTAGTTGCTTGCTTCTCTTTTAGATAATAGCTTGGGATGTCGTGTGCATCCCCAAGCTTAGGCTCTTCTTACTCCTTATTCCTTCATCCATCGTGATCTCACCCAAAACTTGAAAACTTCAATCACACAAAACTTAACAAAACCTTCGTGAGATCCGTTAGTATAACAAAGCAAATCACTACTCTAAATACTGTTGCAAACTCATTCATATTTTATTTTTGTATTATATCTACTGTATTCCAACTTTACTATAGCTTATACCCTTCAATACAAACCATAGATTCATCGATATGTATTCTTTTCTTGTCAAAAACTTCTTTTCAATGTAAATATCTGTTTTTGCCCAATAAAAATGAAAAGAATAGTCTAATTAATGTTAGATATGTATTCTTTTCTTGTCAAAAACTTCTTTTTAACTTATCCATAACTATTCGGTCTCGGCCGTAGCTTGATTGAGGATAATTTTGGCCATGGAAATATAAATTACTCCCTCCGTTCCTAAATATAAGTTTTTAAAAAGATTTCACTATGGACCACATATGGAGCAAAATGAGTGAATCTACACTCTAAAATGCATCTACATACATCTGTTTGTGGTCCATAGTGGAATCTCTAAAAACGCTTATATTTAGGAATGGATGGAAGTATAATGCAAGTGTATTTTAAAGGAATGACAGGGAAAGATCTTCTCTCTTTCCAATAAAACAATCACGCGATGCACGTTTCCTTATGTACAAGAAAATGATACTATTTAGATTGCACGCATGTTGAAGTGGTAAGTGCACACATATATTACTGCTATATGAATATAGTTAAAAGACATGACATACACTTTCTTTTTCTAGTTAAAGAGAAAAGGCATGACAGCGATGACTCGCAACTTTGCAGTTGCCATTGGTCCTGTTTGGATACTCTAACACAGTTAGAGTTAGAGTTATTTTCTAACCCACTCTAACCCAAATAAGCACCTCCCCACCGGGATAGTTGGGTTAGATGAAACTAACCCACTCTAACCCTCACTATTTGGATACTTTTGGGTTATTTGAGCCCCCAACTAACCCAAACTAGCTCTAACCCCATGATCCAAACAGGGCCATTAGCGAGAGACCGACCGGACCGGAGAATGTGATTGCAGGGGGAGTCGATCGAGGCCAGGCCAGTTGAGGGCAGCAGCTAGCTAGCGAGAGATGGCAAGAAGCAGATAAGGCAAGCAACAGTGCAGCCACCCTGGAACGTGGGCGCCATGTGAGCAGCGCAGCGCGGCGCTTCCTTCCACCGCCGTCCCGCTCCCTTCCCCTTATCGTCCGTACGACGGCGGGCCCGGCCGCCCGGCCGCCGGTCGCCGGAATAGTCCAAGAGTCGTCGTCGTCGTGGGTGCGGGTGGTCCAACAGCGGCAGCGCGCGTACGCATGTAAATGCAACGCAGATGTAGGAGTACGTGCGTGCATTATTGGTTTCGAGCCGAGGCCGCGCAGCTGCAGATTGCGACGGGGCCGGCCGGCGATCCCGTTGCGTCACCGTCTTCATCGCACAGCAACGAACCGGACGTACGTGCGCGCGTGCGTGATCTGCGTAGATCGGCTGACTGGCTGGCTGGCCCGTTCACGTGCCACGCCTGACGCCGACGCCCACCACCTCGACCGATGCCGATGCCGATGCCGATGCCGATGCCGATGGGTGTTATTACTGTCACTTGGACGGGAGACACGCAGGCGGGCCGTTTGCCAGCCCTCTCCTCGGGGAGCAGCCAACAGCGGGCGGGAGCGTGCCCGGCGCAGCGGCGTCACAGGCTCACAGTGGGGAGCATGCATGTGTGGTGGCAGTGCCAGTGCCCCGGACCCCGCCTCTCCTGGCTTGGTATCGTGCGCGTCTGCAGACACGACAGGCCGGTAACGAACGAGAGCAGAGCCAGACCTGGTTTATTTGGCAATGGTATAGGTTTCGTCGTCCGTGAGCGCGCTGTCACCGCCCGCTAAAAGAAGCCAACAAAGTATAGTTTAGATGATAACTTCTTACGGTGAAACCACCCCACTCAGGTTTAAGCTCCTAGACTTGACAGGGATGCTAGCATAAACTAGGTAACGCCCCGCGTGTTGCAGTAGGTTTCTTTAGCAATGAACTTGTCAAAAATAAAATTAGAATATATGACAATAGTACCGCCACGTTCAACCTAGAGGTAAATGGAGGGTGGATGTATGTTACATTGTCTTGTGACATTCAAGTTCAATCGTTTATTGTTGAAAAGCTAAATTATGTGGGGGTTTCGATCTTCTTTGATGATGTTGAGGGCATGCATGTGGTGGAAAGTGAATGTATTGTTCACCCGCAAAAAGAAAAAAAATGAATTGATTGCATGGCTTTGATGATGTGGATGTCTTGCATGTGCATTTAAATAGGAGGGGCATGTGTGAACATATGTGATGAGTGTGTAGATTGCATGTTAAGATAAATAAGATAGTGAAGATGAACTTCTTAGGTATATAGAATTTAATTCAGATTCTGTGGCGAGGCATTCGTAGCGACTTCGTTAATCTCAAGATATGCTTCCTCGGTCTCTCGAAGGTGTTCCGAGCATCCAAACTCTTATTTCCATCTAAATAATAACAATTTGCCCCTACATGACATTCTTTTCATGAAGGACATCAACTCGATTAGTATCATTGTGGAACCAGTCCAAAGGATGTACTCAAATACAATACAGTCTAACAGTCAATGGCGGTTCTACATGTAGTCCGCAGGTTAGTTGACCCCACAACTTTTCCAGAAAATAGCCTACAAATACTGTGCAGTTACTGTACATTATGAAAAAAATTATCTCAAAAATTACCAACGATCCCACAGAACTACGTACAGTGTTGTGTTTCTGGCTATGCTTAGGGGGAGCTATATGGACCCCACCTTAGGCCTTGTACAATGCAAGGTGCTTATGATAGGTGCTTAGAAAAATAAATCAGACTTTTCTTAAGCACCGATTCTTATCTGTACACGGTAGACGCTTAACTAAGCGTCTTTTCTGTAGAATTAGGCACCGATGCTTCAGAAATACTCGGTTTATTTTTCTAAGCACCTCCCTAAGCATCTCCCATTATACAAGGCCTTAGGGCATCTCCAGCAGTTGGCCCCCCCATGACGCATAAAAACCGCCCCCTGGGGGCGAGCCGGCGATACACTCGGCGCTGGGGGTGGTTTTGCGCCCAGTCGTCGGCCTCAGCTCGCCCCCAGGCGCCGAAATTGGCCCACTTTGCAGCCCAATTTCGGCGAATAAAGGGCCCATATGGGCGAGAATAGGCCCATATTCGACGTGGTTTTGCCGTGTCTCGGCAATCAATTATCAACACAATTATTTCTTATCACATATTTCATCACAGAAAAATCAAATACTTCAACAAAATAGTACAACAACAAATAGTTCAATACAAATTATATAGTTCAACAAATAAAAACTCGTATTTCATCACACGGCGTCCCCCTTGAGCCTCCATAGATGCTCAATCAAATCTTTCTGCAGTTGATGATGCACCTGTTGTAAGTGCATCTAGTGCCCCTTAGTGATTTTGGTGTATTGAAGACTTATAGGTTAAGCATCTGATGTGTTTATGAGTGTACAGAGGTCTATAAGTCTATGAGGAGTTTGATATTTACAATAAAAGTCGACCCCTAAAAATGAAGTTCTTCGACTGAAGACTTTGATATTCTGAAGACTTTCTGAAGACTTTGAAAGTGAAGAAATTGGTGTGACCTTGAAGACATGGTATTCGTTCGAGGAACGTGAAGCGTGAAGACTTGTTTTCGTAGTTTCATTTTTCTCTTTCTTGAGTCATAGGAAACACCGTACTGTTAAAGGGGGCCGAGGAAATACTAAGGAGAAAATTTTCATGTGATGCTCAACTCAAATCCTACACCTACCAATCCCTTCGAGTGAAGCCATTGGAAATCTCATACAGTTCAGTCAATTTCTTCAGTGACAGAGACGCAGTTCTTCTGGTCACTGAGGACTTTGCTCTGACTGAGGAGTTAGGAATACGCCAGTGCGAATTGCCTACACAGTGAGGAACATGATAGCCCTGAGGAATTTGTACTCCAAATTTCCGACCGTTGCTGTGCCACGCGCCAGCTGTCCTAAAATATCTTGTCCACCTAACGGTCATATCATTGAAGGGCATTTATGTCTTATCATGTCGGGCTGCTCCCTAGGCTATAAATAGCCGCCCCCTTCAACCACTAGTTGGTTGGCTGCTCCGCGTGAACTTTACACTTGTCATTTGAGAGCAACCCATCCTCCGAGGACTTTGAGCGAAAATCATCAAGTGAGGAAAATCCAAACCAAAACCCAAAACACCCACAAACCCAAAGTGATTGAGCATCACTGAAGAAATTGATCCTGCGTGGATCCGACGCTTGTTACCTTTGAAGACTGTGCTTCTTACAGACGGTTAGGCGTCAAGGTCTAGAGCATCCAAGAGGAATTGTGGATCGCCGAGTGACCAAGTCTGTGAAGGTTTGGAAGTCACCTGAAGACTTACCACGAGTGATTGGACGAGGACTGTGTGTCCTTAGTTCAAGGAGAATACGGTGAGGACTTGGTGTCCCGAGCTGCGTGCTCAGGACTGGGTGTTCGGGACTGTGTGTCCTCGAGTTTAAATACTCAGCCGCTCCAACCAGACGTACAACTGAGACAGCAGTTGAAACTGGTCTACCAAATCATTGTCTTCATCAAGCTTACTGGTTCCATTTCCTCAACACCTTTATTTCCTCATTACTGTGTTGTCTGTTTGTTCATATCTGTGTTTGAAGACTTTGACTGAAGACTTTCACAAATTCCTCAGTTCAATTTCTTCAGTCTGTTTGTCTTCATCTAGAGTTATCATGTGCCTACGCTGTCTGTACTCTGTGTTTGTCTTCATTTCATCATGATGACCATGCATGTAATCTGTTATGTTTACTTCTGAGTACTTATTCCGCTGCTAGTATTTCTTCGCTAAGGAATTTCCTCACGAGCAAATTCCTCAGTGAAGAAATTCATAAAAATCGCCTATTCACCCCCCTTCTAGTTGATATAACGCACTTTTAATTGGTATCAGAGCAAGGTACTCCCTTGTTCTGTGTGATTTTGGTTTAACCGCCTGGAGTTTTAGTTATGTCGACCGCAGGTATGATCAAGGTCTCTGCTGGGTGTCCTACCTTTGATGGGACGGACTACCCCTACTGGAAGAACAAGATGCGCATGCATCTTGAGGCAATTGATAACGATCTCTGGTATGTTGTGGAAAATGGTGTTCCCTCCGTCTCACCCTCACTGAACGCTACCGATGTGAAGAGATTCAGGCAACTTGATTCCCAAGCGAAGAATATCATATGTGGCCATCTGAGCAAAGGACAGTATGGTAGAGTGAGTGCTTTGGAAACTGCTAAGCTTATTTGGGATAGGTTGTCCAAAGTCAATGAAGGAGTTTCAACTCAGCGTGATTCTCGAGTTGATGTTCTTCGCAATCTCTTCAACCGCTTCAAAAGACTCGACAATGAAAATGTTCAGCAAACCTTCGATCGCCTCACTGACATCTCAAATGAGCTTCAAGCACTTGGTGCCACTGACATCACCGACCATGAGGTGGTGAAGAAATTGCTGAGATCGCTTGATTCCTCATTTGACACTCTGGCACTAATGATTCAAGAGCGTGCTGATTACAAGTCACTTGACCCCGCTGATATCCTCGAGAGGCTAAACACTCATGAGTTCCAGCTTGCTGAGAAGAGAGATCTCTACGGTTCAAGCTATGGCAGATCACGTGCACTGAAGGCCAAGGTAGTATCTGAGTCCGAAGATGAAGACTCTGATAGCAGCCTTGGTGATCCTGAAGAACTAAGTCATGATCTGGCGCTACTTGTGAAGAAATTTCAGAAGTTCTCAAGACGTGGTCGTTTTGGAAAATCCTCAAGGAGAAATGATTCCTCAACCAGTGACTATAAGAAGAGGCTTTGTCACAAGTGCAAGAAACCAGGACATTACATTCAAGATTGTCCTCAGTGGAAAAAGGAATCAAAGAAGAAGAAATACAAGGGTTACAGTTCTGATGATGCGAAGAAAAAGAAGAAATCCTCAAAATCTTCATCATCAAAATCCTCGAAGTCTTCGTCCCACAAGAAGAGCAGCTCCAAGAAAGCTCGGGCATTCATTGGCAAGGAAATGGACTCTGAGGGTGAATCTGAAGAAAATGAGGAAGAGGAACAATCTGAAGACTCTGAGTCTGGTGTGGCGAGCCTAGCCCTCACTACTGCATTCGTCAGCAAATCCATCTTCAACGCTGAAGAAAGTGATCTCACCAACAAGGCTGACGAAGGCAGTGATGACTACGCTCCCACCTATTGCTTCATGGCAAAGGGTGCCAAGGTACTCAAATACGCCTCCTCTGAATCTAGTGATGATGAATCTGATGAAAATCTTAAGCCTAGCTACTCTAAACTTGCTAAGATTGCTGTGCAACAACAAAAGGCTTTTGAAAAGGTTCAAAACATGCTAGACAAAAGTGATGATATGTTGGGTGAAGAAATGGATCGCACTAAGGCCTTGACTGAAAATCTTCAGAGACTTCAGACTAAGCTTGACAACCTTCAAAATCATCATAACACTCTCTTATCTGATCATGAGAAGCTTTCTTATGAATATCTTCAAAAGAAGCAAGATCTTGAGAAGCTAAGAGAAAGTTATGAGGAACTTCAGAAGGAGCGCGATTCATTACTTGCTCAACAAATCAGCGCTGCTCAGGAAGAATTTATTCCTCCATGTTTAAAATGCATTGAACGAGAATCTGCTAATTCTTCACCTGAATGTTCAAATGCTTCAAATGTTACAAATTCTTCACCTGTCTCTGCTATCACTAATTCCTCATCTGAGGACATTGCTAGTATCACTGACGATGCAGGGCTGAAGGAATTGTACATGACAGGCATGTACAAAAGCCTCAAAGGGCATCAGGCTCTTTGTGATGTGCTTAAAAAGCAGATCCTCAACAGGAACCCTAGGAAAGAGGGTATTGCCTTTGAGAGGAAACTCAATGCGGATGGTACTTATTGGAAGCCTGAGCAGTACCCCAAAACCTCATGGGTTGCTGCAAAGGGACCTCCAGTTGATCCATCTGATTTATCTGGCTATACATGTGAATCTTCTCATTCTTCTGATGAGTCATTTGACCCCAACTATAAACTGTTCAAAAATCAGAATGGTGAAGTATTTGCTAGATATGTTGGCACTAACTGCAGGAACGGTTCCCCTATGAAGAAAATCTGGGTTCCCAAAAGCTGCCTTGAAAGTCTTCAGGTGAATGTCCTCATGACACCACCTGTGAAGAAAAGGAACCCCAGATCCAATTCTTCATATGGACCAAATTCTTCATATGGATCCAAGTCTTCATACAGACCAAATTCCTCAAGAGGATCAAATTCCTCACATGGATCAAAAACCTCATATGAACATCATCGTGCTAACAATTCTGTTTCGCAGGGAAGAGCCAAGGGCTATGAATATGAGCATTATTCTTCAAATTATTATGTTCATAAGTCCTCGAAGAATTTATCTGCTTATTCATATGCTTACCCTAACCCCTCTTATGTGAAACGAAATGGTTTGGCTGCTTTGCCACCATTCTCATATGGAGCTCGCAGAGTGATGAACTCTTTGCCACCCCTTCAGATGTGGGTGGTGAAGAAAAAGAACTAATCTCTTCTGCAGGGTCAGGTCTCCAGACGTGCTGTAACGTCTGAAGAATTTGCTGGGGACCTGACAAAAATGCCTGAAAGGACGCAGGCTAACCATGATGAAATGAACTTTCATTTCACACGTCCTCCCTCTGTTTTATCGATTCTACTGCTTGATGAAATTGATCTGATGAATTGTGATATCATATTCTTCACTACTGAAGTATATGAGGTTCGTAAGTTGCACTAATTCATCTGCAGGATGATCAACCCAAAGCCACTGAATGGGTACTTGATAGTGGATGTACAAATCACATGACCGGTGACAAGAATCTGTTGATGGATGCTCCCTTATCAGCATCACACATGAAGCATATCATCTTCGCTGATAAAAGCAAAAGTCAGGTATTGGGTCTAGGTAAGGTTGCTATCACAAAGGATCCACACATGGACAAAGTCATGCTTGTTGAGTCCTTAGGATACAATCTTATGTCTGTCTCAATGCTTTGTGATCTTGATATGGTTGTTGTCTTCAGCAAGTATCGTTGTGTTGTGATTATGGAATCTAACAAATCCAAAGTCTTCGAAGGCTTTAGGAGAGGAGACTTGTATATTGTTGATTTCTCTGCAGATCCACAACCTGCCGTGTGCCTACTTGCAAAAGCTTCAGAAGGATGGCTATGGCATCGACGACTTGGTCATGCAGGCATGAGGAATCTGCACACGCTTGCGAAGAAGAAGCATGTCATTGGCATTGAGAATGTCAAATTCCTCAAGGATCACTTATGCGGTGCCTGTGAAGCTGGAAAGATGACCAAGGCCAAGCATCCAGCGAAGACTATCATGACCACTACTCGTCCATTTGAATTGCTTCACATGGATCTCTTCGGTCCTAACCATTATTCCTCTGTCTCTTATGAAGCATCTCAATATGGTTTTGTTATTGTTGATGATTACTCTCGTTACACATGGGTGCACCTTGTCTCTTACAAAACTGGAGTGCAGGAAGTCTTCAAACGATTTTCCTCAAGGGCTTCAACTAACTTTGGTGTGAAGATCAAGCACATCAGAAGTGACAATGGCACTGAGTTCAAGAATTCGGGTCTCGATGACTATCTTGATGAACTTGGTATTACTCATGAATTATCTGCTCCTTATACTCCTCAACAGAATGGCGTCGTGGAGCGCAAGAACAGGACTCTTGCTGAGATGGCTCGCACTATGCTCGATGAGTACAAAACCCCTCGTCGTTTCTGGGTTGATGCAATTGATATTGCGTGCCATATCATCAACAGAGTATATCTTCACAAATTCTTCAAGAAGACTGCCTATGAACTCCTCACTGACAAGAAACCCAATGTGAGTTATTTCAAAGTCTTCGGTGCTAAATGTTGGATTAGAGATCCTCATCACAACTCTAAATTTGCACCGAAAGCACATGAAGGTTTCATGTTTGGTTACGGAAAGGACTCGCACACCTACAGAGTCTTCAACAATGTTCTTCACAAGATTGTTGAAACTGTAGATGTGCGGTTCGATGAAACTAATGGCTCGCAAAGAGAGCACCTACCTTCTGTGCTAGATGAACTAGCACCTGAGGAATCGATCAAGCACAAGGCTACTGAAGATATCATTCCTACTGAAGAATCTGCTGAAGAATTCGTTCCAGAACGTGAAGAACATCAAACTGATGCACCTGAAGAAAATGCTGAGGAAATTGATGCTGAAGAAAATGCTGATCAAATTCCTCAACGGCAACCAACTCACCCTCGCATTGCAAAAGAAGTGCAAGTGGAGAAGATCACCGATGACATTAGAGCACCAGGTCCTCTCACACGCTCAAAAGCTTCACGTCTATCTAACTTTTGTGGGCACTTTGCTTTTGTCTCTATCACAGAGCCCACTAAGGTAGATGAAGCATTTCTGGAGCCTGAGTGGATTCAGGCCATGCAAGAAGAATTGCATCAGTTCAAGCTCAACAACGTATGGGAACTGGTCAATCGTCCCGATCCTCGCAAGCATAACATCATTGGTACAAAGTGGATCTACCGCAACAAGCAAGATGAAAATGGTGTTGTGGTGAGGAATAAGGCACGACTAGTAGCTCAAGGCTACACACAGGTTGAAGGAATTGATTTCGATGAAACTTTTGCACCTGTTGCTAGACTTGAAGCTATTCGCATATTACTTGCTTATGCTAACCATCATGATATCATCTTATACCAAATGGATGTGAAAAGTGCATTCCTCAATGGTAAGATTGAGGAAGAAGTATATGTTGCTCAACCACCAGGTTTTGAAGATCCAAAACATCCTGACAAAGTCTTCAGACTTAACAAGGCCCTCTATGGCCTCAAGCAGGCCCCACGGGCGTGGTATGACACATTGAAGGAATTCTTCATGAAGAAAGGCTTCGCACCCGGTTCACTCGATCCCACTCTTTTTACTAAATCATATGATGGTGAACTGTTTGTGTGCCAAATATATGTTGATGATATCATCTTTGGCTGTACTGACCAACGTTATAGTGATGAATTTGCCTATATGATGAGTGAAGAATATCAAATGTCTATGATGGGAGAATTGAAATTCTTCTTAGGTCTACAAATTCACAATGGGATATTCATATCTCAGGAGAAATACCTCAAGGATGTCCTGAAGAAATTCGGTATGCAAGATTGCAAAGGTCTCAAAATTCCTATGCCCACAAATGGTCATCTATGCACTGATGAAAATGGTACTGACTTCGATCACAAGGTATACCGCTCCATGATTGGCTCTTTATTGTACTTATGTGCATCTAGGCCAGATATAATGCTTAGTGTTTGCATGTGTGCACGATTTCAAGCTGCACCGAAGGAATCACATCATACGGCTGTGAAGCATATTCTTCGATATCTAGCTCACACACCAACACTAGGATTATGGTACCCCAAGGTCTCAGACTTTGACCTCATTGGATATTCTGATTCTGACTATGCTGGTGACCGTGTGGATCGCAAGTCAACATCTGGTACTTGTCATTTCCTCGGACGATCCTTGGTCTGTTGGTCCTCGAAGAAACAGAACTGCGTATCACTGTCTACTGCTGAAGCTGAGTACATTGCTGCTGGTTCTTGCTGTGCTCAACTACTATGGATGAAGCAAACACTCAAGGACTATGGAGTCAACGTGAAGAATGTGCCTCTCCTCTGTGACAATGAGAGTGCCATCAAGATTGCTCACAACCCAGTTCAGCACTCGAAGACAAAGCACATTCAGATTCGTCATCATTTTCTTCGTGATCATGTGTTGAAGGGCGACATTTCTATTGAGCATGTGAAGACTGAAGAACAGCTAGCCGATATCTTCACTAAGCCCTTGGATGAGAAGAGATTTAGCAAGTTGCGGTGTGAGCTAAATATCTTAGAATCTTCGAATGTACTTTGAAAATGCACTCATCCTAACACTTATGCATAATTGACGACTTAGATGTGCAACACATGAAGAAACGTTTTTCTTCAATCAATGAAGAATAACACTCTAAGTGTGAAGAAATTAATGAAGAATCTGATTCTCAGAACCCTACGACAATTGTAAGCGGTGTCTGAATTCATCATTCTTACATGGTGGGTCACGCCACCACAAAAGTTGAAAATCTTCAATTTGAGTTTTTCCTCAACTTTTGAAATTCTTCAGTTTTTCAAATTCTTCAAACTTTACAAAGTCTTCACTTGTGCCATCGTTTTTCTATATATATATATATATATATATATATATATATATATATATATATATATATATATATATATATATGTATATGTGTGTGTATGAGTTTATGTCCTCTACAGCATTCACTTATAGCTATTTCTTCAAGTTGAAATTTTTTTTCTGCTAAGTGAATGTGATCGGACCCTTCCCCTCTATGCTATACTCAATCCAGTCTATTCACAAATTCTTCATGTGCGTTCTATTTGAAACTCGTTCAAATTCTTCACTGTGTCCTTGTCAGCTGAAGAAATTGTGAACGGAACGTTAAAACTAATCTTATCCAAACCTTCGGTTTTGCCGCGCAATCCGTTCCACTTCCCACGATGGATTATTTTACTCACCCACGATCTTACACTATCTCCACTACACAGTACGTGGGTGACACATGTCAAGTAAAGGAGAACGGCGAGGGGCATGTTGGTCCTAAATCTTCGGACGAGCAGTTTCACTGCGGCTATAAATACCCCTCCGTTGCCATCCTCACTTCCTTTACCTCGCTCAAGCTCTCCAAACCCTAGCGCCGTCGCTACTCCATCGTCGTCGGTGAGGAAAAGCTTCACTGCCTCGACCTCATCGCCGACGTACTCGCGCCGACAGCGGAAATCTTCACCTCCGCCGCCGCCGTAGACGTCTTCCTCCGCCAAGTTAGGGCGTGGAAGATCTGCATTGACGAACTTCACTGTTCCAACTCACAGTTCGTCGTGTTCTTCATTCAGGGTAATTAAAAGCTATTTTTTACTGCCCTCTTTGATTCGAAGGTTTTCTACAAAATCTTCAAAGGTGTTTTTTTTAAATCCTCACACACAAAACACCTCACTTATTCTCTGTTCTTGATTCATTTCCCTAAGTCTAAAATACATATGGAGCTTAGTGAAATTCCTCAAGACGAATCTGGTCAAATTCCTCAAAACTTGTTCTTTATAAAAAAACCTCTGAGAACGCATATGACCTCTTCAAATTCCTCGCAACTATACTCTATTCACAGGTACACATGTCCGCTGCTGAATCCTTAGGTTCTCATCAACTTAACTCATTTGCAGCGTTCCTCGAAGAAAAGTTGCATACTTCTTCAGAGAATTCCATTGTTCAAATTCCTCATCTGAAGAAAATGGCTGAAGGTAAAAGGCCGCAGAAAGGAGGAAAGAGACCAGAGGTCATGGCTGCATTTGCAATCCCTGAGGACATTTATGCTGGGTACTACACACCTCCTGAAGAAGATAGAAATCAGCGCAAGGTGCGCATACAGAAGATTGAAAGGAGATGGGCAAGAGAATGGAGGGAGTACAGATATGTTACTCCTAAGTACATGAAGAAATTCGCCGTAAACCCTCCATGTCAACGCCCTCCATTGGCACCTGGCCAAGTGGCTGATCCCTCTAGCATCAGAAGAGGTGAGGAATTTCCTCAAGAATGGGCCAAGCGCCAGCGTAAACTGCAAAAGCAAGCAAAAGAAGCAGTGAGGAAATTCAATGAAGAATCTGCTGCTGCTGCTGCCACTGAGGCTTCTGCCAAGCCGAGGAAATCAATGATGAAGAAGCCTGCTCGTAAGCCAAGTGCTTCACCTTCAATGCCCTCACGGCCAAGTTCCTCAGCTGCGCCCTCATGGCCAGAATCTTCAAAATCTTCAATGCAAATTCGTCATGCTGCTCCTGCTCCCACAAAGTCCTCAGCTCCTGTGCATCTGGCCTCATGCCAAAGGACAACTGGCATCTCTATTGCCTCTGGTGTCTCAGCTAGTTCCTCAGCTGGACCCTCGTTACTGAAGAAAAAGGCTACCGCTGGACGCGGAACTCGCCCAAGTCCAAAGAAGCAAGTGGTCTTCACTATGCCCTCTGATGATGATGAAGCTGATGAAGAAGAACTCGCTGAAATCATCAGAGACAGCCAAGAAAGGGCTGCTAAAGCCAAAGGCACACCTGTGCCCCTGCTTTTGGATCCAAAGGCGATCCTAGACTATATTGATCTCTAGCACAAGGATCCCAACACTCCTATGCCTGATTTCAAGCTGACACCTGGCCAAAGTCACATGCTGACTCACTTCATCCAAGAGGAGAAGTGGAAATATGATAGGGCCAGAGAGATCAAGAAATCCCAGTACCGCAAAGAGAAGCTGCTGAAGAAAAATGTTCTCAAAATGAAGCCTGAGGAACTTGTCAAAATGCAGGCTGAGATCAAAGCCCTCAGCGACAACTTTGACTCGTACTATGCTGATTGGCAAGGAGCCAAGGTCAGATTTGTGAGACTGACTGATACCTTCACCAAGGGTACTGCCTCAAAGCAACAAATTCCTCAAGCTAAAGCATCTGTTCAGCAAACTGAAGAACATGCCAGCACCGCTGATGAAGTTCAGGCTGCTGAAGAAAATGCTAGTTCCAAGGCTGATGACTCTGCTCCAGCCGTTGATGAAATTGCCAGGGCATCCACTAGTGGTGCGCCTGAAGAAAATGAAGAGACCAGGGCAACTGCATCAGTTGTGCCTGAAGAAAATGAACCAGATTCCTCAGCTCCACCTGCACCAACTCCAACTCCAATTCTTCCCTCTGCTTTAGATGTGAAGAAAACCAAGGCTGCAGAGCGAGCTGCAGTGAAGAAAAGGAAAGCATCAAGTGCTTCAGAATCTTCAGTCCCAAAGAAGATGAAGCCCATGACCAGCTCATTTGCAGATCCAATTGATGTTGTTCCTATCTCCTCCATGCCATCAAAGGACCTTGTTCCTTTTGGTGAAGATTATGAGATACCAAGTGGATCAAATGAAGAAACTCAGTCTCCTGCTTCCTCAGAGCAGATTGATGAAGAAATTGAAGTGGATACAATCCCTTCAACCCCGATAGTCTCATCACCAATGCCTCAGTTTGATGCTGAAGAGGTTGGTGTTGAAGAAATTGATGATGAAGATGTGGATATTGGAAACACAACTCCAGTAATGAATGACGACTTTTGGGAAAGTCAGCATCCCAATTCCCCACTCTTCACTCCCCTGCAGCAAATTCCTCACTCTCCTTCACCAACCGTAAAATTGGGCTCTGATGCAACTCATCCCACTGCTTCTGTGAATGAAGAAATTCCAGCCACTAGTGCTGAAGAAACTGCTGCTGAAACAGACAAGGTGACTGCTCCTGAGGAAAATCCTGAAATTCCTCAGCCTGAAGAACCTGAGCTTGTGATTCCTGAGGTCGTGATGCAACTCACTGACACTCCTCTGCCGAGGCCAAAGGATCCATTCTCACGCAAACAGAAATTCAAGGCCGAAGACTTCTATGGCGAGCACGTATTCTTCACTGAATACAATCCTTATGACTCTGCTCGCATAAGGAAGAGGCGTTTCTGGACTGCCAGCCAAGCAAACTTCTATTCCTCAGTGCTTTACAACAAAGACAAAGTCTTCGACCATGCACATATTCCTCACATGGATATGGAATCTATGTCGTGCTTTACGCCAGTCCTCAGTGTTCTTCACGACGCTGGGCTACTCAACTTCTGCACATATATATGTGATTGGAATGAAGAACTTATTCTTCAGTTCTATGCTACACTGCACATCACTGGCAACTCTGAAAATGTCAATTCATGGGTTCTGGACTGAATGACTGAAAATACACATTACAAGGCCCCAGCAACTGAATTGATTCGCTGCCTTTCTCTTAGTCCACCCACTGAAGATGCGTGTTGCGTGTATGATGAACCTGAACTGTCAAACCACTATATGCAAGTGCTCATGAAGCCTCTGAAGCCAGGGCAATCACCTCGTACCAAATTCCTCGTCAAGGAATTGCTGTATGTGCCTAGGACTGTCTATCGCATTCTGACGAAGACAATATGTCCCATCAAAGGACACGATTCTTCAGATGAAGAAATTGTTGGCATCATGAAGAATATGCTTTTCAATATCATACATGGCGTTCCCATAAACTTCCATGATTTCTTCATGAGGACTCTGGCCAACATTGTTATGTCACCATTTGAGCTGAAGCCTTATGCACCTTGGATTATGAGATTCATCAGGACCAGGTCTTCACTCAACTACAAGGCTGAAACTCTCAATCACTGCAGCTACTTGCCTCCTATTGAAGTCCTCAAAAGGACATTTTCCTCAGCTGATGAAAAGGGCAAGGCCACTGCTGTGATAGATGAAGGCATTCGTCCATTGGATGGTCAATTCCGCAAGGCTGCTTCTTATTCCACCAATGATGACTCTGCCACACATGACTCTGCTGCTAATACTGCCAAGACAAATCCTCAAGCCACAGCACCCAGGGTGATGACTGATCGTGAGTTACTCCTCAGTCTTCATCAAAAGGTTGATTGCAATCACAAATGGGTCAAGCGTCAGTTTGGTTCAATTCTTCACAACATGACTGCCACATATAATGCAGTGAAGAAAAACCATTACTACCTTCATGAAACCCTCAACCGCACCTGGGCTGTTCTGTCTCAAGTATATAGTGCTGAAGATTTGGAGAACATGGGCCTCAAAGAAGAATTTGCCTGGTCGGCACCTCCGCCGAAGAAATTCAAGAAGGTCAAGGTTCCTTCTCTGGTGGCCAGTTCCTATTCTTCATCGCGCGACACTGATGAAAATGAAGACTTGGACGACACTGCAGCAGGCCCTACTTCAACAACTGACCCCAACAACAACACTGGCGCTCCTCCATCAACTTGAATATCTTCAGGGGCGTTAGTCCTCAGTTTCGATCCTTTTGGTCATTTGATGACAAAGGGGGAGAAATCTGAGTTAGTCTTCAAGCGGGTCTATAATAAGGGCATATTTTTAAGTTGCAACTCTCGTTCTTCCGAAACTTTTATTGGATCGAGTTGTAATCTTAAACCCTATGGTGCTCGGTGCTCTGATACTTCGATACATGCTTGAGCTCTGATACTTTTGATGCACTATTCTGCATGCTTATTCCTCATTAATGTTATCGCACGCATGCTGAATTGCATCAGGCACCATATTTCATCATGCATTTCAAATTCTTCAAATCACATATCAAATGCGTGTATGAATTACAAGATATAGGGGGAGATCTCCATGATTTAACTCTTCAAGTGTGCATTGCCTCAAAAGCAAATTCCTCACTATGCACAACCTCAGGGGGAGTTCTTCTATATCTTGCAATCAAATTCCTCAATATCAGTTTCTACACTTCATATATTTATCCCCGTTGAAAACTTAACCTATGTTGTCATCAATCATCAAAAAGGGGGAGATTGTAAGTGCATCTAGTGCCCCTTAGTGATTTTGGTGTATTGAAGACTTATAGGTTAAGCATCTGATGTGTTTATGAGTGTACACAGGTCTATAAGTCTATGAGGAGTTTGATATTTACAGTAAAAGTCGACCCCTAAAAATGAAGTTCTTCGACTGAAGACTTTCTGAAGACTTTCTGAAGACTTTGAAAGTGAAGAAATTGGTGTGACCTTGAAGACATGGTATTCGTTTGAGGAACGTGAAGCGTGAAGACTTGTTTTCATAGTTTCATTTTTCTCTTTCTTGAGTCATAGGAAACACCATACTATTAAAGGGGGTCGAGTGTCCGGGACTGTGTGTCCTCGAGTTTAAATACTCAGCCGCTCCAACCAGACGTACAACTGAGACAGCAGTTGGAACTGGTCTACCAAATCATTGTCTTCATCAAGCTTACTGGTTCCATTTCCTCAACACCTTCATTTCCTCATTACTGTGTTGTCTGTTTGTTCATATCTGTGTTTGAAGACTTTGACTGAAGACTTTCACAAATTCCTCAGTTCAATTTCTTCAGTCTGTTTGTCTTCATCTAGAGTTATCCTGTGCCTACGCTGTCTGTACTCTGTGTTTGTCTTCATTTCATCATGATGACCATGCATGTAATCTGTTATGTTTACTTCTGAGTACTTATTCCGCTGCTAGTATTTCTTTGCTAAGGAATTTCCTCACGAGCAAATTCCTCAGTGAAGAATTTCATAAAAATCGCCTATTCCCCCCCCCCTCTAGTCGATATAACGCACTTTCACCTGTGGGTCTTGGATCTCCTGACGCATACTGAGATAGGCAGTCCAAGTTGCCGGTAGCTGGTGATCAACTTCGGCTAGAGGACCCTGCCTGTAGTATGGTTCAGTGTCAAACACTAGGTCTTCTTGCTCGCTCTCGATGATCATGTTGTGCAAGATGACACAGTAAGTCATAATCTCCCACATTTGATCTTTGGACCAGGTCTGAGCGGGGTACCGAACAACAGCAAATCAAGATTGGAGCACACCAAATGCCCGCTCGACATCCTTCCTGCAAGCCTCCTGAAGCTTCGCAAACCAGGCGTTCTTGCCTCCTGCCACAGGGTTTGAGATCGTCTTCACAAATGTCGACCATCTCGGATAGATGCCGTCAGCTAGATAGTACCCCTTGTTGTATTGGTGCCCATTGATCTCGAAGTTCACCGGAGGAGAATGGCCCTCAACGAGCTTGGCAAAAACAGGAGAGCACTGCAGCACGTTGATGTCATTGTGAGTTCGTCATTGTGAGTTCCTGGCATACCAAAGAAGGAGTGCCAAATCCAGAGGTCCTGTGTGGCTACCGCCTCAAGCACCACACTGCAACCGCCTTTGGCGCCTTTGTACATCCCCTGCCAACCAAATGGACAGTTCTTCCATTTCCAATGCATGCAGTCGATGCTTCCAAGCATCCAAGGAAATCCTCTTGCTGCATTCTGGGCTAGGATCCGAGCAGTGTCTTCCATATTGGGTGTTCTCAAGTATTGTGGCCCAAACACTGCCACCACTGCCCGACAGAACTTGTAGAAACACTCTATGCTGGTGGACTCGGCCATGCGCCCATAGTCGTCGAGTGAATCACTGGGAGCTCCATATGCAAGCATCCTCACCGCTGTCGTGCACTTCTGGATGGAGGTGAATCCAAGAGCGCCAGTGCAATCCATCTTGCACTTGAAGTAGTTGTCGAACTCCCGGATGGAATTCACAATCCTGAGGAAGAGCTTTCGGCTCATCCGATAACGGCGCCGAAATGTTCTCTCGCCATGAAGTGGAGCATCGGCGAAGTAGTCGGAGTAGAGCATGCAGTAGCCTTGGAGACGATGCTGGTTCTTTGCTTTCACCCGCCCCGGCGCCGAGCCACCTCGCCGCGGCTTTTCATTGCTCGCCAGCAGCTGGGCGAGGGCGGCGAGCACCATGAGATGCTCTTCTTCCTGGACATCGTCCGCGGCTTCCTCCTCCAGCAGCGCGGCGAGCTCTTCCTCCTCATCCGAGTCCATCGCCGAGACAGGCAAAATGCCGAACACCTTGCGCTCGGTGGGCATGTACCCGCCGTTAAACCACGCCTCCGCGGCCGGAAACGCCCAGCTGTTGTGGGAGGGGCTGCCGCGGCGAAGAGCTGCTATTTTCCGGCGGGGAATGGCTATCTAGCGGAGTAGGGCGGCGGCCGTCGCCGGGATATAGCTAGTGCTGGCCGAGGGCGCGGGTGCGAGGCAAGTCGGGGGAAGAAAACCTTGACTTTTCCCCTGTCGGTGTGGGCCAGGCGTGCTTTTCCCTAGCGCCGGAGCTCCCAACTGCTCCCAGCGCACCGGGTTCGGCCTGTGACCGCCGGGCGGAAAAAAGGTCCGAACCGGCGATTTTCAGCGTCCTGGGGGCGTGATTGGGCCGTTTTTTTGGCACCGGCGCCGAAAAAGTGGCCTGGGGGGGCCTGTTGGGGGCGCGGCTGGAGATGCCCCCAGGAAGGCCTCCCCAGGCGTTTTTTTTTTGCGCCGGCGCCAAAAAATCGGCCCAGTCGTGCCCCCAGGAGCCCGATTTTTGCCGGCCTGGGCCGAAAACAGCGCCGGCGGACCCAGGCCGAACCCAGCGCGCTGGGGGGCGCCCGGGGGCGCCGGGCGAACTTTTTTGGCGCGAAAAAGCCGCGGGCCCGCCGCGTCAGCGACACGATTCTCTTCTCGCCCCTTCGTCGTTCTCATCGCCTCGTTTCCCGTGGCGAATCAATGCCAAAGATGCCGCGCTGCCGCGCCGGTCAGCCTGCGCCATTGATGCCTCACGGGCGGCGCAGTGAAGGCCAGACGACGCGCGTCCCTCGCCCTCCCTCGCCCGCCACGCGTACACACGGCGGCCACGCGTACGGGCGGCGCCTCGGCCTATATAAGACACTCACCAGCGTGCTCGGCGATCACAGTCTCCACTCTCCTCTCCCTCGCCGCCGTCGTCGTTCCTCCCTCTCCTCTCTCTCGCCGTCTCCAGAACCCATGGCCGAGCGCTTCCCAGGCGACGGCGCGGCGGCGAACGGCTTCGGCCGCCGCCATCTCCACGAGGACGAGGCTCGCCTCCTTTACGAGGCCGAGTACCCGGTCCCGCCGGACATGCGGGTGCCCGGCGCGTGGAGGATCAGCGCCGGCGGCGTGCCGGTGCCCCCGGTACCCACCGGCGCGGCGCGGCGTGCGGAGATCGCACGCATCCGCTCGAACCTGCCGCGGGCGGCGAGGGAGGGACCTCGGTACGTCCCCGACAGCCCGCTCTGGGAGCCCTACTTCCGGCGCCGCCACGCCCGGCAGCTCGAGGCCACCAACGGTGTAGAGCCCTCCGGCAGGCTCAACTCCGCCGGCCGGCGTCGGTGGTGGGGCGTGCCCGGGCGCACGTTGGAGGCCGTCCTCGAGTACATCGAGGGCGGCAACACGCCGCGTCTCGAGTACCCCGCCCCCCCTTCCTTCTCACGCCGCCGGGGAAGCTCCTGGACCCCGAGGCGCATGGAGACCGGGGGGTCCTCCTCGTCGTCCGGCGGCTCGCCCTGCCTCCGCCCCGTCAAGCCGAAGACACAGGGCATGCCGGTCAGCGCGCGCACCCTTAGCTCCGGCGTCCGCATCGGCGCCAACGCCTCCCCGCCCACCGGCCGATTCGTCCTCGTCGAGCCCAAGCCGGAGCCCAGCCTCCCCGCGGAGTACGAGGAGATAGCCCGGCGCGGCTTCTCCGACGAGGACGCCCCGCGGTGGGCACGGGACGACTACCTCCGCGTGGAGACGGTCCGGCAATGCCGGGCCCTGGAGGAGATCGCCGCCCGCAGGCGTGGGCGCGAGGACGAGCACGGCGTCGTGGTCCTCGACGACGACGCCCCCGGACCGTCCAACCCGCCGCGCCAACCGGGGGAGGGATGCAGCAGGGACGGCGGAGGCGTAGGCGGGGGCGACGACGACGACGACGATGACGACGGCGGTGACTACACGCGGTTCTACAGCCTCCTCGGCATGTAAACTGTGTGCGCGGGCAGCGAGGCGGGCGGTGAGGGAGACGGCGGGGGTAGCCCGCGGAAGTTTTTTTTTTTGTAAAATATGTTTAAGTTTGAACCAACTCGCCGATGTTTGCGTTAAATTTCGTCGTGTTTGCGCCTATTTTGGATTTTTTAAATAAACGTGGGCGCCGCGACTGAGGGCATCACGCCCCCAGTGCGCGGTTTAGCGCCGGCGCGCCTCTAGGGGGCGATTTTTTGCCCTTCTTGGGGGGGCCAACGGCTGGAGATGCACTTAGAGAGCAGGCAAATGCTGCCTCCGAAGACCATTGGTGCTCTCATTTCTCATAGGAGCAGGGACTGTATGCGTGCATTCATGTATGTATCGTCTGCATTTTTACGGTCTTTCTAAAAAGAAAACGCTGAATGATAGGCCAGCAAGCGCCATTTGAACAATTATTCATAGAGTCAAGACCAAAACCCAGGCTGTCACGCGAGTCCAGCCGAACCATCGGACAGAGGCAGTGGCGCCTGGTACTGCCAGTTAGAAAGATTCGCATATCATGCTTGCAAAAGCTGCGTCGATGTTCCTTTCATAGCCAACAATCATAACGACCGAGAAAACCTGTAACTTCCACGTCAATGCAGATTCTGATCACAAGTATTACGACGTCTGACTTGAGTCTCCCACTGTTGCATTACCGTAAGAGCTGTTTCTTTGCAGGGCTCAACTCATCGTCGCTTTTCATTTACTCTAGTAAATGATGAGATCATTCAAGCAGCAGCATAAACTATTTGTAACGAAGGCCAAGGAGAGAAGAACATGACAGTTCACGATGTTTTGCGCAAAAGGCCGAGACCACACGCAAGCCAGGCCCGACCATCAGAGATGGAGAGCAGCGCCACAATATAGACACATTCACAATCACAGATGCTAGATGTGCAGAAATTGCACAAAAGCTGTGCTCAAAATGGCATAAATCCAGATTTCGATGTTTTGCAGCCAAGGTGTATCCAGATATCGAAACAAGATCGTAAGGCGGAAGTTTCCATGTCAAACACGCAAATCACAAGCATTACAGCCTCACTAACTCTTCATGCAAAAGAAGTGTCCCCCCCTCCAAGTCAACCTCACTGTTGCCTGTGCAAGTACAATGTATAATGTCAAGAGAACTGTGATATAAAGTATAGTGTCAAAAGCATCGCAATACAAAGTATTAAATGGCCAAGTGCTGGAGACATGTTTAATATAGGCCCGTAGCATATTTACGTTTGTAGTTGAGTACCAAGATTCAAACTATCATGGCCAGGCTTGTTTATTTTCGTTTACTTCACCGCAGATGAGATCACTCAAACAGCACCGTACTGTTTGTGTGAGAAGAAAAAGAAAAGAAAAAAGGACGAGAAGAAAGATAAGATCTTACTTGTGAAGACTTTCCATGGCAGCTTCAAGCTTCTTCACGTCAGCACCAACCACTTCGCTGCTCTTCTCGCCTTTGTGATAGAAGTGGAAAGTTGGCTGTGCCAGATTCAGCAAGAGTCAAATATTTGGATTACGAGTTAGGATGAAGGTTGGTAAGAACACAAATACACAAACATGCTGGTAGAAGGATATTTCTATAATCTGGCTCTCACTTTAAGTGAACTCAACGAACATGCACGTATGCATTTAACAAAGTAAGGTTGAATCAATGCATATTCTCAGACTCCTCCAGTCACAAAAACAACATCCGTATCTAGACAAATCTAAGACAAGAATTTTGGGACGGAGGGAGTATGTAACGCATCATTACCATGAAACAGAATAGTACAAGTCCCTCCTGCAGCACAAGAGGAAAAGAACAAAAATCTCATGAAGTACAATTTCGGGTATGCAACTTACGATAGAGAATATTTTCAGGTTACTAAGTCTGGTCCCAAGTCCCTCCTGCAGCACAAGAGGAAAAGAAATCGTGTATCAATAACAGGAGCAGGCATACTGTTGAGAAAAATAAATATAGCCACAACAGCAATGACTTTTAATGTATTTGAAATGCATTCCACCTTGCATGGTCAAATGCATTCCACCTTGCATGGTCAAATGCATTCCACCTGGCATGTGCTGACAACAAACTGAAGTAACCACTATAACATTTGTCCCCTTTACACTCAATCCCAAATTCACAATAGAGTAAAACCACTGAACTGAACAGTGAACAGCACCTCAACAAACAGTACTTGATTTTGAATATTCTCTACTGAGAGGACTATGCAGGTATGCACTAACTCTCAAGTCAACCTGCTTACTATAAACAAATGAGTATGCCCATACAAGGAAACCATGAACAGTAATTTTTAAATAGGATTACTAAATTGCATTGGTCTATACTGGGTACATGCCTGGTAGCGCATCATCACTTTCAGGCAAGTGATACTGCATAGATCATGCGTGTCTGGAATATGTTGCCGAAGGTAACTCGTCTAGACAAATTTGCTTAACTAAGAGCAGACCAGTTACAAAGCAATTTCATGTATTCTCAAAGTTCTAAAAGAAGGCTAACTGAGAGAGAAAAATACTGTGGCTCTGAGTTATCCTAAGCTTCAACCTTCGTAATGCTACAAAGCTGGCAAATATAGCTATGCTGAACCTACCAAACCTAAGAGAGTACAACTTGAGGCTTCCCTTTAGCATGTATGGTCTAGGAGCAAAACTTTTTAATGGTCGTAGTGCAATTCCACCAACCTAACAGAGTAATTCTGCATAAATCCTCCCAATGGGTGTTATACTGGCCTTATGACCACATCACAACTTTCGCCCAAGTGACACCACATAGATAATTTTCTTTAACAGAGGCAAAAGCTTTGCCTCATCATATTAATTAAGGAGTTTTACAGAAATAACAAGGGCAGAGGTGCCAAACAATCAGTACTTAGCACCGGCAAAAACCCAAAGGGAAGCCTCCTCCTAGATTTTTTAAAAGATCAAGCATACAGAATATCCAACTAACTGCGGACTAGTTATGAAGCAACTTTTACAACGATCCTGGATAAGTGACGATGCTAACTTCATTCTCAAACTCCTAAGAAGAGAGCTAAGTGAATAAGAAAATGTGACTGAATGACCCAAACTTGATTTTTCAAGAAAGCTGACAGATATATTAACGTACATCAACTCTACGAGATCACAACTTAAGGCTTCATTTTAACAGGCATGGTCTATCAACAATTACTTGTCATAACGAAATTTCAAACGTCATGGTTTAAGTGACACAGCTTGACGAATGAACACGAGGAGTGTGATGCAATGACCTTTGGTAAAATAAGGTTACAACTTAGAACAGACTCATACAGTCATACTCATGCAAATTTACCATTCATATCCAAACAGAGCACACTTTAACATGGAATTTACTATCATATCAATATATCATCATTACAGCAGGACTGAAATCCGATGGCTTACCATGTCGATGTCGACTTTGTACACGGGTATCTTGGGGTACTGCCTGCTCATCTTCTCGATCACAGGTGCCATCGCCCGGCCTGCAACACCAAACAACAGAATTGTAGCTCCCTCTAGTCACACACACTCAAATCCCAATTCATGGCACGGAGTCGAGCACTTACACGGCCCGCACCAGACCGCCGTGTAGTAGAAGACGGCGGGGAGCTTCTCAACTGCAAAAGGAAGAGCCAACAGACCAGCAATGTGAGAACGAAACTTGCGCACGCATCATACTGGGGCGGGAAGGGAGGGGATCGGCGCCGCACCTTGCACCTTGGCGTGGATGTCCTCGAAGGAGTCCGCCGAGCCGACGACCACCATGCTGGAATCGCCTGCGGGAGCCGGGAAACTGTCAGCGCCGGTCAAGGGCCGCGGGGGGTCGGCGGGGAGGAGGAGGCGTTTCGGGCGTACCTGCGGATGACGAGGAGAAGAGGCGGGGGAAGGTGGAGAGCGTCGGCGTCGGGGAGGAGGAGGGACGGAGGCGGGCGGCGGGGCTAGGGTTTAGGGCGGGGAGGCGGGGCTGGGGCTTGGGGGCGGCGGCGAGGGGGAGGAGGAGGCGAGGGAGACGGCAGAGTCGGCGAGCCATGCCACGGATCGATCCCGCTGGGTAAAAGACGACTTTGCCCTTGTATAGCTTTGGGTAATGGGTACGGCAGGCCCATTAAGAAGAATGGGAGCTATACGGGCCGAACGCGGCAGGTGGGCTCTTGGGCCTCCTGCTCCAGCACCGGACGGTTAGTTTTTTTTTCCTCGATTTTTTGTCTCAGATTTCCGCAGATGAAAAAGCCCTAACCCTAGCTCGTCCACGCAGGCGGCGATGAGAGCCGATCCGATCTTCAGGCAGCGATGCCAGCGCCGGTAAGAGGTATATGTGTCATGCTGTTTTTTCTACAGTATTTCACTATGACAAATATCATCTTGATCTTGTTCTTTAATTGTTTCTTGTGTTCATATTCTCCACTTGTTGTGTCCTTGATAATGGGCATGCAGTTACCGATTTATTCCTCTCTACATAGTCCTATTTACTCTGATTTGCTATATACTTAGTGCCTTGCTGTTTGACAATGGGGATATCTAACATTCTTAAGAAGTTGATCCCCATTACAACCTATTCTCTCATCATGTACACTGTCCACATCAGTAATCAACATGCAACCATCCACCTCCTTCCACCTCAGCAGTCTAGCCACATCATCGATTCTATCCTGTGATTTAGTTTTTCTTTTGTCAATAATACTAGGTCCATGGAATAGACTCTCGGTCTCCCAAGGATGGCAACTCAGAAAAACATACGCAAGCACCCGAAGAGACATGATCAATCGTGGGATTCAAAGAGACATGATCGATAATTATTGGCATTCAAAGAGACACATGATCGATCGTTTTATTTACCTTCTGCATTCAAAGAGACACCCGAAGAGCCAGTGCCTCCACGTCGCGTAGAATCCCTTCATAAATATCTTGGTCGATTTAGCTGGAGGATCGGCGGCGCGCAAGGGGTCGGAGGACCGGACCTCATCTCGGGGTTTCGGAACGAGCCTGTGCTGCCGCTCAAGTTGGCCGTCTGCATCGGCGAGGAGTAGGAGGACACAAAAGGAGGAGCGGTGACACGCAGGGATTGGGAGGACCGCATCTCCGAGCTCCCCAACGAGGCTGCACTGCCGCTCAAGTCGGCCATCTGCAGTGGCGCGCTCCCGTCACGGTACTGCAACCTCTCGGAGTAGTGGCGGCCCGTGTCTCATCGTTCTGCCTCCGAGTCTTGTCGGGCGCGTCATCGATAGCAGGGACGGGGGGGGGGGGGCAGCTCGCGGCCCTCGGAGCAGCGGCGGCCTGTGTGTCATCGCTCTGCCACTGCCTCCGAGTCTCGCCGAGCACGTCGACCACGGCAAGGACGGGGACAGCTCGGGGCCCTCGACAGGTGAGAGAGTTTAGGCGAAACGAGGCTTGATTGGCCGCCGGAGAAAATAGATAGAACTGTAAAATCCACCATGCCCACTGCTTCAGTGACCTTGGCCATCTTCCATGCTCACTCATGCGCCGCACGCACCAGGGCAAGGTAGAATTAGATGCATGTCTCGGCTCGCCAGTTGTCCCGTCCCGTCGTTATACTACAGCAGCACCGCCAAGACGGCATATCCGGCTCCGTAGGCTACGGCGGACTCAACGCCGTGGAGCGTGGCGATCCCCAGCGTGACGACCCACAACGTGGAGGAGGATCGAGCAGTGCGATTCACCTGCGTTGTGTGGCTAGGAGCTCGGCGAGGAGCATGCGGAGGTGGTGGCAGAGGAGACAGGGGAGCAGATCGAGGCGTGCGGTAGAAATGCCTGCGTCTTCCTCATGGTAAGAGGGTCGGTCAGAGAGCCTCCTCAGTTTTTTCCCATGACTGAGCTTATTGTATTTTGTCAGGTTCCGCCGATGCTGCATAGGTGCTAGACGTCTTGCCTGACAAGGATAGTTATCGTTGCTGCAAAAGTTGGTGATTCTATGTTGCTGTATAGGTCTATTGTTGTTCGCAATCTACATTGCTCTCATATCATTTAGAGAGCATAGGATTCTGATTAATTCTATTTGCTACTCCTACATCAGAAAACTCAACATCGTAACTGTGCTGGAGCCTGGATGACATTGAGCATGCATAATAATGTGCCTTTACTGGGTTTCATGGCATATATGTATGATTATCTGAATATTTCAAGTAGTAGTACAGCGTTATCTCATTTAGTTGATATTGTGGTTTTGTCAAAAGTAAAGAATGGTAAAAGGAAAAGTTACTTGCAATGCTTTCCGTCTATTTTCCCTTTGCACATAAACCATTTACCTTCAAAAATCATTACTTTGAACTCGAATTCACACGTTTTTCTTGATTGCTTCATTTTAATCAGCACACTATTGGTTCCTACTTTCGTAACGTCCTACTTAATTCTTTCAAAATGTTCCGCGGCAACGCGCGGGGTATCATCTAGTTACAAAAGCAACTATGTGCTGGTTTCTTCTTGGCCAAGTTCATGCTCATGCTTCACTGTTGGAGGAAAACAGTGGCGGATCCAGGATTGGACCAAGCCCCGGGCCCAATTTTTTTTTTCGTCACGAGAGAAAAACTTAACGTCGATCAAGCTATAGCTACCTCAAAAAAATACCTCAAATATGGCTCAATTGCACCCAAAATTTAGAATTTACACTCCATGCTTAGAAATAAAACAAAATAGATAAAAAAAGATGACAAAAACTATGAATAGTATGTGCAGTAAAAAGAATACCAAATCAATGGCTGCTTCATCAGTGTCTTTCATAACTTATCAATGGTGAAAGAAGAGCCAACACCTTAGAGAAATCAAAAGCAAAATTTCATAAGAAAAGACATAAACATCAAGTGAAACAACTAACATTGTACAAAGTTGAAAACTTACTACTACGATGAGGTAGAATTCCTTTGCGAGATTTATAGAATTGAAAGCGATATATAATAGCATCATTATCAACGTTTGCAAATACTTCTCGCTCAATATTGCACACCATAGAATAATTCAACCAATCATCAACCATCTTATTCCAAACATTATAGCAGATAAAAAATGTTAAATCTTTAAAGTTTCTATCTACAGCAGATCAGCACTCAGGCTCAGCAGCAGCCGTTACCAATTTACCCCCTGAATCCGGGGCCGTATGGCGGAGAGCAGGAGAGGACGGAGCCTGGCCGGAGCAGAGCGGGCGAGGCGGCGAGCACCGGAGCAGCAGGGGACCGGGGCCAGTCTGGGCGAGCGGCGGAGCAGCAGGGACGGCCGGACGGGCGAGGCGGCGAGCGGCGGAGGCCGGAGGGCGCGGGCTAGCGGCGGACCGGCGGAGCAGGCGAGCAGCAAAGCAGGGGAGCGCCGGACCGGAGGGCAGGCGGCGGCGGCTGGCTCGCTGCCTCGCTGCACAAGGCGTGCGTCTAGGGCGTCGGGGTTTGCTGGGGCTCCTGCCGTCCTCGCTCCTGGGTTGTGCGAACGTGGAGATGGAGAAGCTGGCTTGGGCCTTCGCTGTGTGTTGGGCTAAGCCCCGGGCCCATTCGAAAAGATGGCTATATAATAACTAAAAAAAATTGCCACGCCCCGGGCCTGGGCCCTGGGGGCCTGGGGCCCAGATCCGCCGATCCAGTTGTAACAGAAAGATCCAAATCCTCTTGCAGGGCAGCATGAGCATAAACATGACTAAGAGGAGACAAGCAAGACTGCTTCTATGATGCTCCTGCCATCAAATGGTAGCAAATCAAAATGAGTAGGGTTATTCAGAAATACTTTATCGGTAATTGTTGGCCTATTATTGGGTAGCCAACTAACCTAGAGTATGAATACAACGAAGTATTCAGTGAAGCAAGATTGAGATAGTGTTTGTGATATCGTAGAAGAAGGAGCATCATATGTGTTAACACACGAACACGTCATCGGGTACCCTCGACGCCGGGGGTGATGCACCGCAGCTCACGTCGAAGGAGACCCGCCGGAAGCGCGGTACGCAAGACAATCCGGCGGGCGCTTTTGTAGACCCGAAATCCCACACGCCCGGGAGGGAGCCCGTCAGGGCGCGCGGCGGCTATGGGCTGCCCTACGTCGACCTGATCGCCCCTAGGGCCTCGAGGTTCGCCGCCTTGCAACAACAAGAACAGACGAAGAACAAGAAAGAGAGATAAAAGTAAAGGTAAAAAGTGGTAGATGATTTGATCGATTGTGTGTTGTTCATTCGGCCGTCACCCCTTAGATATATAAGAGGCGGCTGGACTTCCGGTGCAAGGAAAAGGCTTGGATTCATGTCCAAAACCCTAGTCAAATTCGGATTGGTTTTGTCCGAACTTTCCAAAACTGTTCGGTTAACTGGCTGCACCTTGCGGGTCTTTTTTGTGGTGGTAAATGATCTCGGATGGAAATGAGCCCAAAAGCAATATTGACCGTTTCGACAAGACGAACAACTTTAATGTTGAACGTTTTTTGATCAGAGGTCATCTTGAGGGAGTTTTCGGCTGTTTTCCGAAGCCTGCGGCAGAAAAATCCAAAACCCGGACAAACATCCCCGGAGTGTCCGGCCATCCTCGCAGAAATCCAAAACCCGGATGATCATTCCGGAGTGTCCGGCCATCCTGATGCAGCCACGCATTTTCGGCCATAACTTTTACATACGAACTTTGATTGAGACGTTTCTTATATCAAAATCGATCGTTTCGACGAGTCGAAGACAATCCGTGTAGGAACTTTTCTCATATGAGGTCATCTTAGGGGCGTAATAGGCCGAATAGTTTCTGAATATAAAATTGGAGTACTTCAAACACAACTTCGGCCTTAGAGATGAGGCCGGATGGCTATGGCCCAAATATGAAAGTTTCTCCTTTTGACGATACGGAACTTTCTCACTTTGAGCACTTGTCCATTTGAGGCCTTCTTAATTATGTTTTCGACCATGCCAAAATTTGCTCTTGGAGATTTTGGACCGCCAGGAACAAACTCAAATGCGACAGACTGTAATCTTGGAGCAGTTAGTACAACAGCCACCCCGAGGAGAGAACTCTCATGAGGGTGGGACACAGGACAGCTTGCGCCAATTCCTGCGACTGAAGCCGCCTGCCTTTCTTGGCAGTGCTAATCCTATGGACGCAGATGACTGGTTAACTGAGATAGAAAAAATATTTGAAGCAAGGCACTGTCCAGAGCAAGAGAAGGTGACACTAGCTACGTTTATGTTACAAGGTGGAGCTTTTGATTGGTGGAATGTGCACAAGAAGAAATATCCAGAAAATTATTTGGTTACTTGGGCGATATTTAAGCAAGAATTTCAGAGAAAATATTTTCCTGAAAGTGTTCAGAGGAAAATGGAGCTTGAATTTCTACAGCTAAAGCAAGGTGATAAAAGTGCGGCAGAATATGAAATTAATTTTTCTAGACTTGCCCGTTATGCGATGGCGTACGTTGAAAATGATGAAGTAAAGGCGCGAAGGTTCGCTCAAGGCTTACGTCAACCCATCAAGGCACGCGTGGAGGTATTTGAATTAAAATCATTTCGTGACATAGCTAACAAGGCTCTTACAGTGGAACAAGCATACCTTGAAGAACGTGCTGAAGTTGAGAAACCAAACAAAAAGATGAGGTTCGATGACCGTGGTCAAGGAAACATGCAAAGGCAGGCACATCAAAATTGGCGCCCAAATAATCGAGCAACATATCAGCCCATAGTTTATAAATGTGTTATTTGTCATGGAGATCATATGGCTTCCCAGTGTGAGCAGCGACAGGGAAAATGCTTCGGATGTGGCAAGGAGGGACGTGTTATCAGTCAGTGCCGGAACAAGAATTCTACTCCTAATCAGCCATTTGCTTTGCCAACACCAAAAACACCATTGTATCTACCTGCACCGCCTCCTAAGGCGAATATTGCTCCTTGGTACACGAACAATCCTGGAAGGAAGCAACAGCCTGTTCGTGCTAAAGTAAATCATTTGGCCCAAAATGAGGTGGACAATGATAGCAATGTGGTTACAGGTACGTTCTGAGTATGTTCTCATAGTGCGGTTGTTTTGTTTGACTCTGGTGCTACCCACTCTTTTATATCTTCTAAATTTATTGGTACCCATGGAATAGAAAGTACACCTATAAAGAAAAAAATCGTGGTAGAGTCTCCAATGGCTGAGATGATAACTAGAAGGGTATGCACTAATTGTCCGGTTATTATAAGGGGACATAAACTTCGGGCAGATTTGATAGTACTAGATATGCATGATTTTGATATAATACTAGGCATGGATTGGTTGATTGAAAATCATGCAATTATTGATTGCCATGGGAAGAAAGTGATACTTCAAGTACCTGGTCAACAGAAAATAGTGTACCAAGGGAGCCACAAGAAAACAAGGTACTCACAAGTTAGAAACTTGGAAATAAAGGAGAAATGTATAGAGGATATTCCTGTGGTTAGAGAATTTCCTGATGTGTTTCCTAAAGAGTTACCTGGAATTCCACCGGACCGAGAGATTGTGTTCAGCATAAACCTGGTCCCTGGTACCAATCCTATTTCAAAGACCCCGTACAGAATGGCTCCAGCAGAACTAAAAGAACTCAAGCAACATATCAAAGAGTTAGAAGAAAAGGGATTTATTCGTCCAAGCATGTCACCATGGGGCGCTCCAGTATTATTTGTAAAGAAGAAAGATGGCAGTTGGCGATTATGCATTGATTATCGGGAGCTGAATAAGGTAACTATTAAGAATAAATATCCCTTGCCCAGGATCGATGATTTATTTGATCAGCTACAAGGTTCCCGGGTATTTTCAAAGATAGATTTGCAATCGGGATATCATCAGCTAAAAATTAAAGAAGGGGATATTTCAAAGACAGCTTTTCGTACCAGATACGGACACTACGAATATATAGTCATGCCGTTTGGATTAACAAATGCACCCGCAGCTTTTATGGATTTAATGAATCGTGTATTCAGACCATTCATGGACCAGTTTGTTGTGGTATTTATTGATGATATTTTAATACATTCAAAGACAGAAGAGGAACACGCCGAACATTTGAGAGCAGTACTTCAAACATTGAGGGAACACCGGTTATACGCTAAACTCAAGAAGTGTGACTTTTGGTTAGACAAAGTATCATTCCTAGGCCACATTATTTCTGGAGAGGGTATATCTGCAGACCCAACAAAAGTCCAGGCAGTGTTGGACTGGAACAGACCAACCACGATTACTGAGATAAGAAGTTTTCTTGGGTTAGCCGGATATTACCGAAGATTTATTGAAGGTTTTGCTCAGCTTGCAGCGCCATTAACCCAACTTACCCGCAAAGGGGTAAAATTTGACTGGACAGAGAAGTGCGAAGAAAATTTTACAGAATTAAAACGTCGACTAGTGTCTGCTCCAGTTCTAGCAGTTCCAGTAAATGGGATTGGATTTACTATTTTCTGTGATGCTTCAAAAATTGGTTTTGGTTGTGTCCTCATGCAGAACAATAAGGTAATCGCGTATGCCTCTCGACAACTTAGACCATATGAGAAAAATTATCCAACACACGATGTGGAATTAGGTGCTATAATCTTTGCTCTAAAAATATGGAGACATTATTTGTATGGAGAACACTGTGAGATTTTTACTGACCACAAGAGTTTAAAATATATCTTCACACAAAAGGAATTAAATATGCGGCAGCGAAGATGGATCGAGCTATTTAAAGACTATGATGTCAATATCAATTACCATCCGGGTAAAGCAAATGCAGTAGCTGACGCGCTAAGCAGAAAAGCTGATTGCAATGTGGCATCTTTAATCACCTCACAAAGGAAGATTTTGGAGGACCTAGACAAGATGGGAATAGAGGTGCATGTACGTGACCCATCGATCACTATTATGGCACTACATGTCAAACCTGATCTTCAGGAAAGAATTAGGATAAAACAACTGGAAGATCCTTTTCTTGTCAGTCTCCGAGAAGGCATAGAGCAAGGAAAGCCATCAGAATTTCACATACGGATGGATGGATCTATATGGTTGAGAGAACGTATTTGTGTAACTAAAAATGCAGAGTTGAAATTGGAGATCATGCAAGAAGCCCACACCACTCCATACACTGTACATCCTGGTACCACAAAGATGTATTGGGATATTAAAGGAAATTTTTGGTGGCCAAATATGAAGAGAGAAATGGCAAGATTTGTTCTGGAATGTCCAATATGTCAGCAGGTAAAAGTGGACCATCAAAAGGCAGCAGGCCTCCTGCAACCACTAAGAATTCCCAGTTGGAAATGGGAAGATATCAATATGGATTTTGTTACAGGATTACCAAAAACTTCTGCAGGATATGATTCTATATGGGTCATAGTGGACAGATTGACCAAGGTGGCACAATTCATACCAGTCAAGAAAAAAATGACCCTTGAAAAATTAACAAGGTTATATATTAGGGAGATAGTTGCGAACTATGGTGTCCCTGCAAATATTGCTTCAGACCGGGATCCAAGGTTCGTTTCAAGATTTTGGAGAAGTTTACATAAGGCCTTGGGAACGAAATTTAATTTTAGTACAGCCTATCATCCCCAGTCTGATGGACAAACAGAGCGAGTTATACAAATACTGGAAGATATGCTTCGAGCAAGCACGTCGGACTTCAAAGAAAAGTGGGATGAGTCCCTTCCTCTAGTCAAATTCGCATACAACAACAGTTATCAATCCAGTATAAAGATGGCCCCATATGAAGCTTTGTATGGTAAGAAATGTCGTTCTCCTATATGCTGGGAAGAAATTGGTGAGAGGAAATACATAGGCCCAGAATTAGTTCAACAGGCAGAGAAAAAACTACGAATAATTCGGGAGCATTTAACGGCGGCACAGAACCGTCAAAAGAATCAAGCAGACACCAAATGGAGGGAAGTTGAATTTCAAGAGGGAGATCTAGTATACCTAAAAGTTTCACCTTGAAAAGGTATGAGACGTTTTGGTTTGAAAGGAAAGTTGAGTCCAAGGTATGTAGGACCTTTTCAGATTATTGGCAGAGTTGGACCAGTAGCCTACCGATTAGAGCTGCCTCCAAATTTGTCAGGGGTACATAATGTTTTTCATGTATCCACACTGAAGAAATGCAAGGCACTGTCAGAAGCAACACAACTACCAATCGTGGAAATGAGACCAGACCTATCATACGAGGAGTACCCCCTAAGAATACTAGATGTCAAAGATCGAGTTATGAGAAAAAGGACTATTCGATTTGTCAAAGTCCAGTGGAGCAACCACAGTGAGGACGAGGCGACATGGGAAAAAGAAGACGAACTTCACAAAACTTTCCGCATCTTCTATCGACCGGTAATTAAATTTCGAGGACAAAATTTTTATAAGGCGGGGAGGATGTAACACCCGTGTGTTACTTAAGGATAATTAAAATGCGTCGATTGTCATTTAGAATTAAATTTTGCTTAACTAACATTTTTCTAATAACTCGGGCATGCTAGTATTTATAAATAATTTTGGAGATAAATATCTTAAGACTAATAGGTGCATGCCAATCATTAGTAGATTTTCTTTGTATTAGAAGATGGTGGAGTATTACATTTGCTTGAGCAATCCACGTACACTTACATGCATGCATCAATGCATGGCATGCACCACATCCATGGTCTGTACTCGACGCACTGCATGCATGTAGCGTCCATCTAGTCACCCAGTTGCCGTGATGCATGTACGTAGCCTGCCGACTAGCTCAGTAAGCTTAGCTACATTTTCTTCTCACGGGCCAGCTAGCTCTTGAACTGCACTGTACGTACTACCGTCTAGGGCAGTAGATATTTTTGGCATGCGGTGATGGGAAGGCTTGTTGCATGGCTACGTGTCTTTTCCTTGGGAGATAGAATGTACGTGTCACTTGCTCTGGTTAGAAACATATGCATGCATGAGCTAGTAGGTGCATCGAACCAGCCATTAGGTGAAGCAAAGGGGCACTAGCTTTATTCTTTGGAGCAAGCAGGAGTTATAGCGGCAGCTGGACGGCGATTAATGCGTTCACAAGGAGCTACGCATTTTTTACCAGTATATAAGGCGACCAGGTGCTGTAGCGTAGGGCCATCGACACACTAAATTGGAGCTCTCGCTGGTGTTGTTCCTAGCGACCGCTGGTCAGGCAAGTAGCCGTTCCTTTGTTCTTATTCCGTTGTTGTGCTTAGTCCTGCGACTTGCATTCTGTTTCACTGATCTAGAGATATACTGTTGCTAGTATCTCTTTGCTAGCCACTGTACTGTGATATATGAGTTCTTCTGCAACTATCCTCTGTTCATTGGCCACGGTACTGTTGAAGAGAAATATGTTCTGGTGAGCAAGTAATCGTCATGATTATTAGGGCTTACGCGGAGACGTGAGGATTACTACATAAGTTTCATCATACCACTGACCTCCTTATTTCCATATTCACATATTGTCTATATTGGTGTCACGACCGCAAACATATTGTACCGGTCACGGTTCAGGTATGGGACTGTCTGAGTTCTCCGCTGGGGGCGACACTTGTTCCGAACAGGGTATTGGTGATGGATCCTTGGGAACGACCCATACTAGTAAGTCAAGTATTCGTGCCTCAGGGGATCAAAGGGCTCTGCTCTTCTGGAACCCACGTGGTTCAAATCGAGGCTGTCGATGTCGGTGTACCCCTCTTAAGAGTGTAAAGTGTGAATATTCACCCCTGTGAGTCCCGGGTAGGGAACCTTGCTGGTCACGTGTGATACCAATATTTTCCCTATACACCGCTGTAAATATTTCCAGTATTTCCGTTGAACTCTGTTTAATATTATCTTTTAATTCAGCCTTTTGCACTACTTTATTTTCCGCCGCTAAATCTGTCCATTGTTGTGGTATCATTTCCTTGAAACTGAATTACACCGTCAAAAGGCGCGGGTTTTAGGCCTATCAGCAGCGCGGGTGCCCGCGCTACCAATAAGGCGCTACAGCTAACTCTTAGTAGTAGCGCTGCCTGTACCCGCGCTATCACTATTGACTATAGCAGCAGCGCTTTTCAGGAACACGCTGCTATTATTTAGCTGTAGCGATTTCCTGGTCCCGCGCTACTGTTATATCTTTCACCATTTCCCCATTCCAGCTTCGATAAACTGCAATTTCCAGATACTAGGTACTACTAGATATCAATTTCATAAAGCATTATAGATACTAGGTAGTACTTCCTCGGTTCGAAATTACTCGTAGTGGTTTTAGTTCAAATTTGAACTCAAACCACGGCGAGTAATTTGGAACCGAGGGAGTACTAGATAACAATTTCATATATACTCAACATGAATCCTCAAGCAGTACAAGGTGACATCGACGACAATCATCATATTTAGTTCTAGATGATATCGACGACGATGATCATATGTAGTTCTACATGATATCGATAACGATCATCATATGTAGTTCTAGATGATATAGCCACACACACATATGTAGTTCTAGATGATATAGCCACACACACATATGTAGTTCTAGATGATATCGACGATGATCATCATCCTCAAGCCTGGGCGGTGGGTGTTCCTGATAGTAATTAGGATGGCCTGTCCAACACGAAGATTCTTGCCAACGAGGAATCTCTTCCACCCAACCGAGTTCAAGTGTGTGCGACCATCTGTGTCCATGCGGTAAGTACATGTGGTGACGGAGCCCCTTGCGGTAAGGCGTAGTCCAACTGAGCCTTCTTCATCAGGCTCGATACCACAACTCACAGATAGGTCTTTGGCAATCTCTGAATAAGAAAAACATATCAATTAATAAATAGCCTCACACATACTCTCGCAAATATATTTCTATTAAGTCTAGATTTCTACACTATCAAAAGATACAGTACTATGCATTTGTACTAATTAATCATGAATTCTACTAATAAGTATATATGGATTATCTACACTATTAATAGTTCCTTGGATTCTACACTAATAAGCATGTGATCAGACTCTACACTAAAGTATATCATCGACTAGATTCCACAAAGAATATCATTGGACTATACACTAAGCATATCATCGGATTCACTAAGCATATAATTGGATAATTTGCATTTGTAAGTATAACAATAAAGCATATATATATATATATATATATATATATATATATATATATATATATATATATATATATATATATATATATATATCATCAAATTACTACATGCAGTACGTATAACATACCATTTCATGCCGATCGACCATGGTACTTGTCAGGCGGGTCACGAATGGCACCCCGACAAAGTCATCACGTGGCGGAATTATGTCCCATAGGTTGCACACCTCCTCCTCGCTCAGCCTCATTCTTTGAGCTATGATGGCTTCATGGAGTGGGTTCTCATCATCTTCATTGAGTGGGTCCTCATTATCTTCATCATCTTCGTCATCTTCATCATCTTCCACCAGGTTGATATAAATGACAACCAGCTTGGGTCTTTCTGCTCTGAAGGAGAATCTGATCAACTCACCACCAGTAAGACGCATGCGAGCGAGGAAACGAGCCCATCCATCTCCTCCAATCTGCGACATATTGCGTCCTTTCTCGACCTCCATAGTGTACGGCCCCCCAGGAGCCTCAAATGTCACAATGTCTCCTGTCAGCTTGTTGAATTTCAACCTCATATTGCATGGGACGATCTGTGTAAGAAAAGCAAAATGACACAATGCAGTAATGCCAACACTAAAAATAAAATAGTTGTTACATTTCATCTAATTTCTTACCGCCGCATGACGAAAACTCGGATGGAAGTAGATGTCGAACAGCTTGCCAGTTGCAAGGCTGCTGGCGCACCTTGACTTGCACAGTCGACATAGTGGTGCTGGTGGTGGCGCCATTTTCCTAAAGCAATATGAGCAAAGGATTAACGATTCACTTCACAGGAAAGAAAAATAGTAGCATGTGATACTTTTGGTTCTTCCGCGAGAAACAATTTTATGGACAATTATAATCCTAATTTGGCCCCTATTGCCTAAGATAATTGTTTAAACAAACAAGTGGCAAATTTAACTAAATTGGCACCTACATTTTGCCAAAAAATAACTTATTAAAAAAAAAGTAAATCGAGCATACTAAATCAACTAAATCCACTAGCATACTAAATCCACTAGCATACTAAAACAACTAAATCAAAATGTTCTAAATCAACTAGCCTACTAAATCAACTAAATCAACTAGCCTACTAAATAAACTAAATCAAAATGTTCTAAATCAACTAAATCAACTAGCCTACGAAATCAACTGAATCATATCAACTAAATCAAAATGTTACATATGAAAGCCGACTAAATCAAAATGTATCAGGGAGGAGGGACAAGGAGGGGCGACTCGAGGAGGGAGAAGATAGTAGGACGGAGGAGGAAGGCGAAGCGAGGAGGGGCCGGCCGGCGGCGAGTGGAGGGAGGACGGATCGAGGAGGAAGGCAGAGCGAGGAGGGGGCGGCCAGCGGCGAGTGAAGGGAGGACGGAGGAGGAGGCCGGTACCGAGTCCACCGAGGAGGATGAGGCGACAGCGGCACAGATCGGGGGAGGGGCGACGGGGGAGGACCGGTGGGGCGGGAGGTAAGGAGGAGACCGTGAGTGTGTGTGAGTGTGATCTATGGATGAGGCTAGTGAGTGGGGGAGATGGAATGGCATAGCAGTAGCATGCTATAGGTAAACGCGCTACTGCTACGTAGCAGTAGCACTGTTTATTTTAACGCGCTGCTGCTATAACTGGCCTCGCGGCGGCGTCGTGGGATTTTTAGCAGTAGCGCTTCTTGGAGTGCACGCGCTACTGATAAACTTGTTTCAGCAGCGAGTTTCTATGGCCCGCGCTACTGCTACTTAGCAGCAGCGCCTGATTTTAAAGCGCGCTGCTGGTAAGATTCTGTGTATAGGCTTTTCCCTAGTAGCGCGTTGTGATATCCATAACACTTTCTCCTTTTGTACCCTTGAATAAATGCTACTTGCTGGGTATGAATCATCATACTCACCCTTGCTTAATTTCTATTTTTGCAGCCCAAAGCGGTAATGATCCTGAGCATGGCTTTGAGCAGTAGGCGTAGCACGCGCCGGGAGGGAATAGATTGAAGTACTTTAGAAGTTTATTTTCAGCAAGAGCTATGTATCCCCAGAATAAAGAATACATGCTTATTGTGTGTATTATTGTGAAAAGTTTTAGTTTAGGCCTCACAGGTTTATAATCTTTTGTTTATAAACGCGTGGCGGCTGTTACGTCTGAACCATGTTTTGGGGCGTGACAGCACCAGTCCCTTTGCAGTATAATCACTTAGTCTCAGGCTTAGGTCCAGACTTGGGCTTCTTCACTTGAGCAGCAACTTGCTTGCCGTTCTTCTTGAAGTTCCCCTTCTTTCATTTGTCCTTTTTCTTGAAACTAGTGGTCTTGTCAACCATCAACACTTGATGCTTTTCTTGATTTCTACCTTCGTCGATTTTATCATCACGAAGAGTTTGGGAATCGTTTCTGTTATCCCTTGCATATTATAGTTCATCACGAAGTTCTAGTAACTTGGTGACTAGAGAACTCTGTCAATCACTATCTTATCTGGAAGATTAACTCCCACTTGATTCAAGTGATTGTAGTACTCATACATTCTGAGCACATGCTCACTAACTGAGCAATACTCCTCCATCTTGTAGGCAAAGTGATTGTCAAAGGTCTCATACCTTTCGTCATAGGCATGAGTCTGAAATACTGATTTCAACTCTTGGAACATCTCGTATGCTCCGTGGTGTTCAAAACATCTTTGAAGCCCCGATTCTAAGCCGTAAAGCATGATGCACTAAACTTTCAAGTAGTCATCATACCGAGCTTTGCCAAACGTTCATAACGTCTGCATATGCTCCTGCAATAGGTCCGTCACCTAGCGGTGCATCAAGGACATAATTCTTCTGTGCAGCAATGAGGATAATTCTCAGATCACAGACCAAATCCGCACCATTGCTACTAACATCTTTCAACATAGTTTTTCTCTAGGAACATATCAAAATAAACGGGGAGCAACATCCGAGCTATTGATCTACAACATAGATATGCTAATGCTACCGGGACTAAGTCCATGATAAATTAAATTTCAATTAATCATATTACTTAAGAACTCCCACTTAGATAGACATCCCTCTAATCATCTAAGTGATCACGTGATCCATATCAACTAAACCATGTCCGATCATCACGTGAGATGGAGTAGTTTTCAATGGTGAACATCACTATGTTGATCATATCTTCTATATGATTCACGCTCGACTTTTCGGTCTCCAGTGTTCCGAGGCCATATCTGTATATGCTAGGCTCGTCAAGTTTAACCCGAGTATTCTGCGTGTGCAGAACTGGCTTGCACCCGTTGTACAAGAACGTTGAGCTTATCACACCCGATCATCACGTGGTGTCTCGGCACGATGAACTTTGGCAAAGGCGCATGCTCAAGGGGAACACTTGTACCTTGAAATTTTAGTGAGAGATCATCTTATAATGCTACCGTCAATCAAAGCAGAATAAGATGCATAAAGGATAAACATCACACGCAATCAATATAAGTGATATGATATGGCCATCATCATCTTGTGCCTTTGATCATCTCCAAAGCACCGTCATGATCACCATTGTCACCGGCGCGACACCTTGATCTTCACCGTAGCATCGTTGTCGTCTCGCCAATTATTGCTTCTACGACTATCACTACCGCTTAGTGATAAAGTAAAGCAATTACATGGCGATTGCATTTCATACAATAAAGCGACAACCATATGGATACTACTAGTTGCTGATAACTCCCTTACAAAACATGATCATCTCATACAATAAAATATAGCATCATGTCTTGACCATATCACATCACAACATGCCCTGAAAAAACAAGTTAGACGTCCTCTACTTTGTTGTTGCAAGTTTTACGTGGCTGCTACAGGCTGAGCAAGAACCGTTCTTACCTACGCATCAAAACCACAATGATATTTCGTCAAGTTAATGTTGTTTTAACCTTCAACAAGGACTGGGCGTAGTCACACTCGGTTCAACTAAAGTTGGAGAAACTGACACCCGCCAGTCACCTGTGTGCGTAGCACGTCGGTAGAACTAGTCTCGTGTAAGCGTACGCGTAATGTCGGTCCGGGCCGCTTCATCCAACAATACCGCCGAACCAAAGTACGACATGCTGGTAAGCAGTATGACTTGTATCGCCCACAACTCACTTGCGTTCTACTCATGCATATAACATCTACGCATAAACCTGGCTCGGATGCCACTGTTGGGAAACGTAGTAATTTCAAAAAAATTCCTACGCACACGCAAGATCATGGTGATGCATAGCAATGAGAGGGGAGAGTGTCGTCTACGTACCCTCGTAGACCGTAAGCGGAAGCGTTATAACAACGTGGGTGATGTAGTCGTACGTCTTCACGATCGACCGATCCTCAGCACCGAACGTACGGCACCTCCGTGTTCAGCAGACGTTCAGCTCAGTGACGTCCCGCGAACTCACGATCCAGTAGTGCTTCCAGAAAGAGCTTCGTCAGCACAACGGCGTGGTGACGGTGATGATGATGCTACTGACGCAGGGCTTCGCCTAAGCACCGCTACGATATGACCGAGGTAGATTATGGTGGAGGGGGGCTCCGCACACGGCTAAGAGATCAATGATCAATTATTGTGTCTTGGGGTGCCCCCTGCCCCCGTATATAAAGGAGCTAGGGGGGAGGCGGCTGGCCAAGGAGGAGGGCATGCCAAGGGGGGAGTCCTACTCCCACCGGGAGTAGGAGTCCTTCTTTCCTAGTAGGAGTAGGAGAAGGGGGAAGTGAAGGAGAGAGGAGGAAGGAAAGGGGGGCGCCGCCCCCCCTCCTTGTCCAATTCGGACTAGAGGGGGAGGGGGCGCGCGGCCTGCCCTGGCCGCTCCTCCTCTTCTCCACTAAGGCCCAATAGGCCCATTACACTCCCCCGCGAATTCCCGTAACTCGTGGGTACTCCGATAAATACCCAAATCACTCGGAACCTTTCCGATGTCCGAATATAGTCGTCCAATATATCAATCTTTACGTCTCGTCCATTTCAAGACTCCTCGTCATGTCCCCGATCTCATCTGGGACTCCGAACTACCTTCGGTACATCAAAACACATAAACTCATAATACCGATCGTCACAAAACTTTAAGCGTGCGGACCCTACGGGTTCGAGAACTATGTAGACATGACCGAGACATGTCTCCGGTCAATAACCAATAGCGGAACCTGGATGCTCATATTGGTTCCTACATATTCTACGAAGATCTTTATCGGTCAAACCGCATAACAACATACGTTGTTCCCTTTGTCATCGGTATGTTACTTGCCCGGGATTCGATCGTCGGTATCTTAATACCTAGCTCAATCTCGTTACCGGCAAGTCTCTTTACTCATTCCGTAATGCATCATCCCGCAACTAACTCATTAGTCACATTGCTTGCAAGGCTTATAGTGATGTGCATTGCCGAGAGGGCCCAGAGATACCTCTCCGACAATCGAAGTGACAAATCCTAATCTTGATCTATGCCAACTCAACAAGTACCATCGAAGACACCTATAGAGCACCTTTATAATCACCCAGTTACGTTGTGACGTTTGGTAGCACACAAAGTGTTCCTCCGGTATTCGGGAGTTGCATAATCTCATAGTCATAGAAACATGTATAAGTCATGAAGAAAACAATGGCAACATACTAAACGATCAAGTGCTAAGCTAACGGAATGGGTCAATTCAATCACATCATTCTCTAATGATGTGATCCCGTTAATCAAATGACAACTCATGTCTATGGCTAGGAAACTTAACCATCTTTGATTCAACGAGCTAGTCAAGTAGAGGCATACTAGTGACACTTAGTTTGTCATTAAACTCATGTCTATGTCTATATATTCACACATGTACTAAGTTTCCGGTTTAATACAATTCTAGCATGAATAATAAACATTTATCATGATATAACGAAATATAAATAACAACTTTATTATTGCCTCTAGGGCATATTTTCTTCACACCATTCCGCAACGGCAACTTCACCGATGGATAGTTTTTCTCCTCCTGCCTTCGTCACGCTGCAGCACATCTCTTATTTACTGTCCTTCTCATGTTCATCTCCAATCTCTCTCTCTCTCCCCTCAATGCCGCACAATAGTTCATTGGCTCCTCTCTCCTTCTCCTGTTCATCTCCTATCTCTCTCTCCCCCCCCCCCCCTCAATGCCTCACAACAGTTCATTGGCTCCTTTGTCCTTCTCCTGTTCATCTCCTATCTCTCTCTCTCCCCCCTCAATGCCTCACAACAGTTCATTGGCTCCTGCAGCACTTCTACTCCTCTAGCACGGGCACGGCCATGGTGTTGTGTTTCTGTAGCAAAAATACTAATCTCGAGCTGGCCTACGTGAGAGTAAACCACTAAGATTGGAAAGTGCTGAAGATTGAGAGATGTTGTTCTGTTTGAGGATCCCAACCCGGCTAGAAAAGAAGTAAAAAAAACTCCACCAATCCATACTCTAGATGCACTAAAAGATCTACTAGCCTAATAAAAAGAACAACAGTTGAACGCACTACTCCATACTCCACTGACGCATACCACAAATCCCCGTCGGGGAAGCTTAATGCCATGTTGGTGCATGCTACAATTTGCCAGTAATTTTAGTTTTTGCTTGACAAAACAACATTCTATCATGCACTTCGCATAAAGAAGATAATGATGTGCAGGTATCCCTGTTCATGTTTGGGATTTCCAGAACATGCTACAGTTTCCTTTATTATTTTCTTCATATTTTTTCCGGAAGGGATTTGTTGTCTAAATGTTGGAACCCTTTACTATGGAATACTCATCTTCCAAAAGATCTGAAGGAGAAAAATATTAATGCGATTCAATTTAATCGCCATGCAAAAGAGAAAACAAAGAGAAGTTACTTTGGCTCAAGAAGCTCCGTTTAAAAAAAGGTTTGGTTCAAGGAGCCTTACTTTTGTTGTAATGTTGTTAGCACAAGTTCAGAACCAACTCCTGCTAGCAACAGAACAAGAGGGGTGCAATTTTCATCTGGTCAAAAAAAGGTTTGCTTTGGCAAACCTGCTATGAACATGCATATGCAAGCAAGAATCCGACGAACTCGATCCCATGTGCTAGGTTGACGAAAAGGTCCATAGTGCAGTCTGGGTGAGTAATTTGTATTTAACTATAGGAGTAGGCCTCATTTAATACGGCCCAGGTCACGAACGTTAATTGCATTGAATGGTAACCTGCAACCATAAACACACCAGTAGTTGGCCCACGTTAATGTATTAACATTGTGTATTTGCTAGCTTATCCCCGTGTATTGCCGCAGTATCCAGTTAATCACTATATTAAGTGCGAATCGCTAGCATCAATCATCGGTCAGCATAACATCCTCGCGTGGTACCATGTCCCAAAAATTCGCGTCATGTGTGAATCTACTTTATAAATTTTGGAATACATGTCATATGAGGATATGTGATAACCAGAAAAGGGGACCAACAGAAAACAACCAGTTACAGAATAAGATTCAGGCGGAGACCAAGCTGCTCGAAGGCAGCAATAGATGTTCTAACAAATGGCACATAAAGAGTTTCAGACGCATGACACAAAACTTGACATAATCAAAGAGAATACGATGGAAGAGGCCGCCAGGCCAGGTAGCCTGGGGAACTCGCCCGGAGAACTCACTGGCCACCACGTAGGCGGAGCACCAGATGGAGAGTAGACTCCTTCTGAATATTGTAATCCGCCAGCGTGCGACCATCCTCAAGCTGCTTGCCCGCAAAGATCAACCTCTGCTGGTCCGGAGGGATGCCCTCCTTGTCCTGGATCTTCGCCTTCACATTGTCAATCGTATCCGAAGACTCGACCTCTAGGGTAATGGTCTTGCCGGTGAGGGTTTTCACGAAGATCTGCATGCCACCCCTGAGCCTGAGCACCAGATGGAGGGTGGACTCCTTCTGGATATTGTAATCAGCAAGTGTCCGGCCATCCTCGAGCTGCTTGCCAGCAAAGATGAGACGCTGCTGGTCCGGCGGGATGCCCTCCTTGTCCTGGATCTTTGCCTTGACATTGTCCGTCAGAGGACTCGACCTCAAGTGTGATGGTCTTCCCGGTGAGAGTCTTCACAAAGATCTGCATCTGAATAGTTGAAATTGCAAGAAAACAGATATGTCAGGCATATATAAACGGATCAAGAAAGACACAAGACACAAACATCAATAATATAAATCTTGCAACAAATACGCATAGCTGGAAATTGAAAATAAAGATAAGTCAGCACGGTAGGAGCCTATACAAACAGAACTACGAAGTCATGAAGCAATGTGAAGTGAAAGATCTAAACCTTGGAATAAACAACAAAGACAATGGACTGGAAGACGATCTAACTGCAGCACATTAATTGTAAGTCTAACATACAAATGCAGTACCACGATCAATCCAAATTAGCAGAAAGAGATTGAATAACAATAAGGCAGAGTAGCAGACCATGGATGAATACTAACGAGATTCTACTTAACACCATGGGCTAGCCGAACCTGGTGCAGCAATAAACAAGAATCTACCACGGCAGGTCCAACAGTAATCGGCAAAATTCTACAATAAACAACTCCAGATGAACCATCAAGGGACAGCGATTTCATGGAACAGAATTGACCAGGAGCTCATACACCAATGATCCCCCAGCAGTAGCTCGATGTTTTCTGCCTACCAGCATGTCAACAAAACCATAAACCATGGGCACGGCGATCTGCGCGGATCAACGGAAATCGCCAAGGTGTTTGTACAGACTAATCATCTCTAATCAGGTACGCATCTAGATTAATAATCCCATAACGTGAACACATAGCTCGGGGGAAAGCTAAATCGATGGCGGGCGCATACCTTGATGGAAGTTCGCGAGAGCCGAGATCGACGCTTGTGTTGCGGCGGATTTTCTCGATCGGAGTGGATTGGGGATTGGGGGTGGTCGACGCGTGTGGGGAATTTTATACCGTAGGTCGGGGGGAACGGGGAAGAGGCAGGCTCGGTTACGCGCACGCGCGAGCCGAACAGAGCGTACGGCTTGTGCGGAGTCCGTCCCCACCTGTAGCCTCTCGATGGCAATTGCAGCTGCGAGGTGGGCTTTACGTGGGCCTAACGTGAGATGGCCGGCCCACCTGTAGTCCGACCCGTTTTATAGTTGGCCTGTCGTGGGTTTGTTTTCTCTTAAAAAAAATCTACCATGCATGTAGTTTTTAATGTGCACAAAAAAAAAGCAAGTCCCCTCTCGTTAGGGTTTGGCTCCTCCCGACGGCGCTTTCACTCTGCCATGGAGACTTCCGATCCCCTGCCTCATCCCTAGTCATTGCCGGTCGGGGTCTTGTACTCCCGACCCCCACGGCCAGAACGAGGAGAGAATAGGGCGCGGAAACCACTTTTTCCATGGAAAAGAGATCTGATGGGTAGTTCAACCGAGGCCTCTGGCTCGGGCTTGAGCGATGTGGAAAAGATGATGAAAGAACTAGGTCTCAAAGAAGACGATCTGGTCGACATAGTGGTGGAAGATGGCGAACTGCCCCAAGGTGCAGCAAGGTGGATGCCGATTGCTCAGGTTCGTGTGGATAGACCCTATAGTCAGTACTTGTTTTTCAGGAATATGCGTGTGGCGTGGGATCTCGCACAAGAGGTTAAGTTTGGTCGGCTCAATGACAATTTGTACAATATGCAATTCTCTTATATTGGTGATTGAGAAAGAGTGATGGAGGATGTACCCTAGACCTTCAAAGGCAAGGCTGTAGTAATTGAACCTTATGACAGATTCACTCGGCCATCAACGATCTTGCTCAATAAGATTGAGATGTGGATTCAGATACATGACCTATTGGAGATTTTTTTTCCATCTTATAAAACCCCTTGCTTTCACGGTCGACGAGTTTGTGTATGCTGAGCCATCTCAAGATTTCGAGGGTAATTTCTTTCGTGTCCCAATCAAAGTGGATGTCACAAAACCTCTGAAAAATGACGTGTCTCTCGTGATCAAGAAGAAGAGGGAGATCATTGTTGTCAAGTACGAAAGACTCCCCGACTAGTGTGCTATGTGTGGGCATCAGGGCCATCTTTCAAGGAATGCGAAAACGGCATACGTCCCCCATCGGTTACATACGGGTTCAAGAGGCGGTTGCGCGGAGTCCGTCCCCACCACGCGGTCTCTCAAGCGTCTCGATGGGAATTGCAGCCGTGAGGTGGGCTTTACTTGGGGTCTAACGTGAGATGAGCGGCCCACTTATAGTCCGATCCGTTTTATTGTGGGCCTACCGTGGGTTTGTTCCCTGCAATGATGTGCCAATCTACCGCATCATGAGGCACCCCAACGTAAACAACACACTGAACCATAGACCGCCATCATAGATTCACAGACTGTGAGAACGGAGGCAAGAAATTTCATTGTCATCATCAGATACTCTGTCAGGTGCGTCAGCTACAATTTTGAAAAGAGAAATTTTGGAAAGACTAGGAACAATCAAGAAATAAGGATGCCGGTCATCCTCCCGGCTCCTCAGCGATTTGGGATTCCTGGCCGTCGGATCTGGTTGCTTGATGGATCTTGGGCCGTCGGATCGACCCCTGGAACGACCTCGCTCGTTGGATAAAAAAAGTTACTGCTGGAATGAATAGTTACCGTCCCATTCGTGCCACCGCGCGTAATTACGCTACCCCGCCGAGGGCATTTTCGTCATTTCACATCCTCCGGTATAAAACGGGGCCGCTCTATGGAGAGAACCCTAGCCGTCACTCCCCGCCCCGCCCCGCCGTCTCGCCCGCCTGTCCCGCTCGCCCTCGCCATGGCCGATGACCGCGGCCCCGTCGTCCCGCCCCGCTCGCCGTGGCCGATGCCCCGCCGCCTCGCCCTCTCGCCCCCCTCCCCCCCGCCCGTCCCGCTCGCCGTGGCCGGTGACCGCGCCACCAGGGACCACGGCCACTCGATGAGGAGGCCTGGACCTTGGCGCAGACCCGTGCCCCCGTGCGGCGGCGGCGGCAGATCCTTCCTCAGTGCCACGCCGCGCCGCGATGCCGCTGGCTTGGAGGCCCGTGTTCAGGCAGCCGCTGCGGCGTCGTCGGCGCCGGATGCGGTGCCAGGCTCTCAGGGGACCGCTTGGCAGGGGGGCCGTCACGGCTTCCGGTCGTCCTCCTCACCATTATCTCTGACCTCGACGATGGCTGCTAAAACCGCAGGTCTCTCTCTCCCCCCCCCCCCCCCCCCACTGCTGATCCCCTTTTTTGCAGCTCAGTATGCTAGGGAACGGATTCACAGTCACAATGGAGAACTGGGTGTGACATCCAGCCTCAGGTTGGTATTCTACCCCTCTGAGATGTAATCTTGTGTGCTGCAGTCTAACTTGAGGAGAGGGATTAGCAAAAAAATTTCTTCTTGTGGAGGAGATTCTCAGATTTAGCTAGGTTCCAAAGAAGAGATTTTTCTTTGTCTTTCTTGATTTGTTTGTACCTTGCTGCCAACTAAGGCCTTGGATCTAGCTAATTACTTACAGAGCACATGTTTGTTGCCTTGCTTGGCTTGTTGGCCGTATTCTGCTCTATGTCCGTGTATGCGTAGAGGTGCTAGCTAAGATACATCTGTATGCATATATGTGTGTGTTTTCTTTGCTTCGGTTGAAGATGTACTGATTTTGCCCCAAAAGAAGCCATGAATATTGCAATTTGCCTGATTCCCACTTGTGTTATTGTTAAGCATGATTTCTTTTTTTCCAGGAGCCTATGTGATGTGTACATGTGTTGTGCATTTACAGAAGATCCATTATGCCTCCCCCTCGGTAAGCACGACAAGCTTTTACTTGTACCCTGAGACATGGTGTGGATTCTGTCAATATTAGGTTCTCAGCTACATGGAAGTGATAGTACATTTTAGTTCTCCATGCTTATTATCATTCTTAACAATTTTATATTTGCAGTGCTAGAAATTTTCAGTTCTCCATCCATGGTAACTATCAATATATAACTCCAGATCATGTTCTTCTAATTATACATGAGGGTATGAAAAATCCACACTCTTATACATTACTACTACTTTACTTCATATATGTGTCTTGATAAATATGTGAAGGACGTGAGGTGTCGCTGATGAGACCTTTGTGTTGGCCGGTGATCATGGGCAACATTATATAGTTAGTTTGATATGTTATATGGTCCAGCTAGGTTCGAAGGAAGGGGATCTTTGGATCAGTCCCATATTCATGTTAGTTTTATAACAAATCGGTGAGAATTACTTCTCTGTGTTGTTGCTTCAAGTTGAAGTTTGGTCACTTGTTTTCAGGTCTACCCCGCCGTCATTTCTATAAAAATAAACAAATTCTTTATTTATAGTCGACTGTCATTTTCCTTTTGGCTATGTGTTGGTCGCCCCTCATCCGCGGCTGCTCGCGGGCGCTCCCGCAATGCCGCGGGTAAAACTGGTGGTGGCCATGGCATTGCCAGCGGCTCTGCCTCTTGCGGTGACTTTGTAGAATACAAGTCAAGTTTAAAGCTTTCGCCCGCGACGGCTGAAAAACCAAAGTAAATGCATCATATATATTTTAATAAATGCATGCGAATCATAGAAAATATGGTAAGCACCTATCCTGCAATTTAGGACTGGCGTGATGTTGCTCTTTGTTGATAGAAATCATACTTGCATAGCTGTTTGATTGATTTGATTATAATCAAACTACACTGTCATAATTTTAATATTGTGATTATTCATATGAAAATGATCAAAGAAATACATGTACCAAAGTCGCATTTGTTGAGATCATGAGTAGGCATAAAATTCTTGGTCATTATGTTTTTACATTTCTGGGTTGTGTGCATTTTACAGAAATAAGAATAGAAGCTCCTCAGCCCGCTCCTCAGCGATTTGGGATTCCTGGTCGTCGGATCTGGTTGCTTGATGGATCTTGGACCGTTGGATCGACCCCTGGAACGATCTCGCTTGTTGGATCAAAAAAAGTTACTACTGGAATGAATAGTTACCGTCTCATTCGTGCCACCACGCGTAATTACGCTGCCCCGCCGAGGGCATCTTCGTCATTTCGCATCCTCCGATATAAAACGGGGCCGCTCTATGGAGAGAACCCTAGCCGTCACTCCCATTCCCGCCCCGCCATCTCGCTCGCCCCGCCCCGCCCCGCCCCGCCTGTCCCGCTGGCCCCCGCCTATCCCGCTGGCTTGGAGGCCCGTGTTCAGGCAGCCGCCGCGGCGTCGTCGGCGCCGGATGCGGTGGCAGGCTCTCAGGGGACCGGTTGGCAGGGGGACATCTAGCTTCAGGTTGGTATTCTACCCCTCTGAGATGTAATCTTGTGTGCTGCAGTCTAACGTGAGGAGGGGGATTAGCAAAAAAAAATTTATTCTTGTGGAGGAGATTCTCAGATTTAGCTAGGTTTCTTCTTGTGTAATTCCAGTGCCCCGCCGAGGGGCTGTAGCCGGCCGGTCGGAAGCCATTCTTTTTAGGGCGATGATGATTAACCGTGGCTGAAATAAGTGTGCCTTTGAGCAATCGAGGCACCTGTGGGTATCAAGTTGGATCCTCCCTCGTGTCTCTAGAATCCTTTTTTATCTTGCGATACCTGTTGTTCTGTCCTTGGATGGTCATTCTTGTTGAGTGATAACCAGGACAACTCAACTGTATAAACAGATTGATCTGTTGATAAGAGATAACGGGGTAGGTAATATGATTGAGGAAAGGAGAATCTGAGCCCACTATGCATTGGACCCTGAACCCTTTTTATTTGATTTAAAGGTGTTTCTTATTTATGCTCCGGTGTTTATAGTCGTATAGATCTCTTCTCTCTTATATCTTTATTGCATATAAGTTGTTCTTGATCTTTTATTGTTTGTTTTTGGTCCTTAATTTAATCTGGTTAAGAGTAAGTTGGTCCTTGATTTAATCTGGTTAAGAGTAAGAGTAAGTTCCATATAAGTTGTTCTTGATCTTTTATTGTTATACTTGATCTAATCTTTTATTGTTTGTTTTTGGTCCTTGATCTTTTATTGTTTGTTGTTGGTCCCTTTTATTATCCTTGTGTGACACGGCTCTATAACCCGCTGAAAAGGTCTAGACTGGTTCATTTGCTTGCCTAATTAGAAATAACTCTCCATTTTGATTTCATCGATTTTTTGGACAATATGGCCCTTACTGTTGTTGCATGGCAGGGTTGTCTTAACAAAAAGTTCTATCTATAGTTCATTCGGTGTTGTTGGAATAACATGATAATGTCCAGAAGAAGGATGTCAAAGTAGCGCAACCAACAATTTGTTTTCAAAGACTTCTAATTTTATCCTGAAACTATTAAGGTTGAGAAAATATGATTTAGAATATCTAAAAACCTTTTATGCTATGGTTACTCTAATCAGTAATAAGAAAATACTTACTAAGTTCTATATATATGCATGTTATGTAAATATATTGCTTAGGCTACTTGTGTGTTGGAGAATTATTAGATCATTTTCTGCATTAATACTGGCATCCACTCTTTCTTCTTTGTATATTCAAATTGTAGATAAAATGCATAAGTGGCATGCGCTTTGGTCCTTGTTTTCTCTTTATGTCGTACCATCTATGATGATATCTTCTAGCTCTATAATTTTCACACAGAGGGAGGGAGAGGGAGGGAGAAAGTACATTTAGTTGTTTCAATTTTAAACTACACTTGAGCCCATGTTCCTAATAGCCTCAAACTGATATATGTTTTGCCTTACATGAATTGAACTATGCTACTCTAAAATCAGAAAGCAGATAGCTGTAGGTTTAGTTTTTATTTAAAAGTAGTAGCTACTGTATACGTCAAATTGTTGTAGATAGTAAATTGTAACATCTGCAAACCCCTGATGTAAACTAGCCAGTGTTTGTTCGGTAGTTTGGCAAAAATGTGTCGTTGTGGTCATGAGCCTCCAGTGAACTCCGAAGGACCTCCATTAGGAGGATGCCATCTCCAGACTGGCATCGAGCTGTGGTGAGCCCCCTCATCCTTTTCGCGTCCTTCCATGGGCCTCTCCTTCGTGGTGCTGATATGGTGTGCCGCTGTCGGTGAGAGCAGGTGACAAGATGTGGTAGGATCCACCGGCCTCCCCTCCGGTGACCAGCCCTTCTCCCTTGCCCTCAGCCTCGACACTGTCGCTGACGCCTCTGGCAGCAGGGAGGCATCGACACCGATGCCGACAAGGAAGTGGTGAGCGTCCTCTCCACTTTTCCCCTATTTTGCTCGCTGTGTGTCGGGCTGTGGCTCATGTATGTTTATTCTCCTGTATTCCATAGCCTTTGGTTAGGGTTTAGTGCCAGGCTCCTTGCTACTGTAGCTGATGGGGAACACTGCTATGGGCTGCTGCATGGTGGCGGGGTTTGGGCATGCCGCTGGTGCTCCTTCAGATTGGTGTGGATGCCTGTGCTCGGAATCTGCTGTATCTACGGGTTCCCAGGTTCTTCCCTTTCTCTCTGGTGGCCGGGGAAGGCATACTTTTCTTAATTGATCTAGGCGTTGTCAAATGCTTCAGGTTTATATGCCCCTTGTATAGAGTGCATTTTGGATGATTAATCTGGAGCAGATATAACATGTAGATGTTCTTTAACATAAATCAAAGATTGAGATGGCAAATATTAAAAATATGAGAAGCTATAAAACTGGCGTGTTGACTGTGGTTTGTTTTGCAGGCCCCCTTGCTAATTTTATAGTGAGCTAGCATTCTGGATCTTTGGGTAAGATAACTTTTCCAGTGCTTTTTGGCATACCTATGTACAAACCTTTCTTTTTGTTCTCATGTTGCTTAATTTCTCATTCATGGACGGGGGAGGATCCTCACCGGAGCCTCTCAAGGAGTGGATCGGCACCCAAAGGTGTTGACTTTGATGTGGCCGCCGTGCCGACCAGAAGTTTCCTTTGGATCCACACCGCCTATTTTTTGGACTGGAGATATGTTGTCAGCATTTCAAGCAGGTAACGCTCATCTATTTATATTTCAAATCATGGTCTCCTTATTGACATGATGGGTGTCGAAAAGAAAATTCTTAGAGCCTGTTCGGTTCCTCTCCTCTCCCTCGACTGTGTGGCGGCGGCGGCGGCCAAGAGGCGCATCGCGACAGGGAGCCTGAGTTCCTCGGCGAGCCTGTCCCTGCTGACGAGGCCCACGCAAAGTGGCTGCAGTACTGCCAGCGTCGCTCGCCCTAGAGGTACGCCCCGGACCCGTCGCCCATCCGCCCCGCCCTTCTCCTTCCTGCTTGCCGAGCAGAGATGCTCGCGTCGCTGCTGTACTTACAGTTTCAATTGCTTAGGGCATACGTGCAGTAGTTATTGATTTTGCTGCTCCACTCAGAATGATGAAACCGCACAATCATTCACAACTCTGAAACTTTAGCCTAATTTTCTAATTTATTCCAGTGATAGGATAACACTAACAATTTGTTTGCTACAAGTAGTCTTGCCAGATATTGTCTGGACCAAACTCTGAATTTGGTTTGCTGGTTTGCAGGCGAAGAACAGATGGGCTGGGAAGACCGTTGTAGATCTCTTCACGGATGAATTCAGGGGGCGGCCCTCCATCGCAGAGGAGATCCGGCCGGCATGCTGGGTCTCACACAGGTGATTGTGAAGGGAGAATCATATAACCAACATCCTCCTCCAAGCCTACATCTACTACCTCGCCAAGCAACACTAGCCTACAGCAACAAGGTCAGCCTCCTGCTCTGTAGTTTCTTTTTGAGTTAAATACACTTATGATACATGAACTTACACGGTAGGTACAAATTCATACAACAACTTGAAAAATGACGCAAATTGATCACAAAACTTGAGTTTTAGGTTCTTTTAGGTACATTTCGGTCTATTACCCTTAACGCCCCGTTAACTCTGCATAACGTGGCACATCAAACATGGCAGTGGACCCACGCTCTCTCTCACTTAATTGTGTAGGTCCCACCTGTCAGCTAGGGGAGAAATTAATTATTTTTCAAAAATGCAGTGAACAGGATTCAAACCTGGGAGCAGTCCTATCAGTCAAGCGGGGCTAACCGCTAAGCACCTACTACTTCTTTATCCAATTGTCTGCACAAATTTTACTATCTCAACAGCAGGACAACCCATAAAATCAACTTATGGCTGTACCGGCCACTGGACCGGGTCGCCTCTCATTTTTCTGTTGAGCAAATTTTACAAAGTTCTGCCGTAGTATCACCGAGAATTGGAATCGATGCATGCAAACAAAGTTTGTGAGTAACCTAATACTGATTTTGTTACTGAGGACATGTGAAAAACTGTAAATTTGCATCCAATATAAGGTTTTTAGATATGCTTAAGTCCATGCATTGGAATTTGCAAATTTATAGTTGGCCAAATGATAATTCCTACTACTGTATTTTGTTTGATGACCTCTTACCTGCTGACAAATGGGTCATGCATAGATGGTCCAAAGGATGAATTAATATATCTTCCACATACTATTTACGAATATTATATCCTTGCCATGTTGTAAAGTTTCAGTTGGGTTGGTCACGGCACACTATATGCGATATGGCAATGTTTTGTACCAATCTTTGTGATGTACTCCAGAAGAAAGCTATACAAGAAGAACTATCTCCAAATGTATAAAGAATTAGCATGTTCTTAGTGGTTAGTAGCGCCTGATTCAAAGTGACTGTGAACGGGTTCGAATCCTGGTCACTGCATTTTTTAAATAATTAATTTCTCCTAGGAGCTGACACGTGGGACCACTGCCACGTAGGCAGGCTTAACGGAGCTTTAACGGCAATAGACGGAAATGTACCTAAATGTACCCGGAACTCAAGTTGTTTGACCAATTTGTATCATTTTCCAGGTTGTTGTACAAAATGTACCTAAATGTACCCTTAATGGTGAGAAATGGATTTAAAATAGAGCTGGATCCATTGTTGAGTTTCTTATGCAGTAGAGTTGGATCTTTAGACTCACAACATTTCTTTTGCTCTGGTTCAGGTTCGTTTTTGTGTATTGTTCTTTACTGTCAAGTCTGAAGTTAGTGTTTCTTGAGTGAGCTGCGGAAGCTACTACCGTCTGTTATCTGCTCCATCTGTGCGCTGACGAACAAGTTAATTAGGTGGCTGGTGTGTGCTTGTCGACCGCCATAGCCGACGACTCATCGTCCCCGACATCTTACATTCCTTTGTAAATAAGTTTGGTCATCTTTTGGTGCATGTGATGGTCTTGTGGACTGCTGTGTTTGTTATTTGTGATTCAAGCCATCACTAGCTACTGTGATATGTTGTGCAAACTACTGTCTGATTGTCCTCGCCTTTTGTAAGAGTGCCCTGCTCTAAGAATTATGTAACATTATTTATGTTGACTACATATTAGTTACACTGATGCACTTTTGGTTCTGGAGCTTTAGCGGAACTATATGGTTTGCTTTTGATATCTAATAACCCAACTATAGTACTTGCTGAGGACCCATCATCTTGGCTTAATTCTGCAACCAATTATATATTTATATTTCCACTTTGGCATGAACTTCCACATCAACTGTTCTATTTTCCATCCTGCTTGCTTTGCTTTTGTTATATCCAATTTTACTGCCCCTTTGTATTGCTTTGAGAAAATGTTCCAGGCTATTGATTTAACTTAGTGGGTTGAACTATCAAAAGCAATCATTCTAATTCTCATTTGCCAAATGTACTGGGTTGATCCATCCCAAACAATAATCTAATTCCCATTTGGTGACATTAAATGCTTTGTTTAAGCGCTTGAATAGTACGTTGAGCCAGGCACCCTCGCGCCAAGGCGCGTTGCCGATCTAGTATGTGATGCCATCAAGTACATTTAACGACCGCGAGACACAACTGGATAGGAAGCTGCATACTACCTCTTGTTTGGTTTAAAAGGCTACGCATAGCCCTAGATCTACAATTTAACCAACATAGTACGAGTTATATAAAACTTCAAATGTTATATTTTCTAATAGTATAAGTTTTGCACTATGCAATTCATATTACATTGATAAAATTGACGACCTAGAGGTACATGCAAACATGCAAGGCCTACAAACCTAAAAGGAGCCGCTCTATGGAAGTCATGATGCAATTCATATTACATTGATAAAATTGACGCTAGAGGTACATGATGCAACCAGAAGGTTTTGTCAATCCTAAAAGTGTTAACAAAATATGCAAGCTCCAGCGATCCATCTGTTGACTGGTGCAAGCATCTCGGAGTTAGAATATGCGCTTTGATGAGATGATCAAAGTATATAGTTTTTATACAGACTTGTGGTGAAGCCAGTATTTACAAGAAAGTGAGTGGGAGCACTACAACATTTCTGACAAGTATATGTGAATGACATATTGTTGATCGGAAATAATGTAGAATTATTCTGCAAAGCATAAAGGAGTGTTTGAAAGAAGTTTTTCAAAGAAAGACCTCGGCGAAGCTGCTTGCATATTAAGCATCAAGATCTATAGAGATAGATCAAGACGCTTGATAAGTTTTTTCAATGAGTACATACCTTGACAATATTTTGAAGTAGTTCAAAATGGAACAGTCAAAGAAAAGAGTTCTTGGCTGTGTTACAAGGTGTGAAATTGAGTAAGACTCAAAGCCCGACCACGGCAGAAGATAGAAAGAGAATGAAAGTCATTCCCTATGCCTCAGCCATAGGTTCTATAAAGTATGCCATGTTGTGTACCAAATCTATTGTATACCCTACACTGTGTTAAGCAAGGGAGTACAATAGTGATTTAAGAGTAGATCACTGGACAGCGGTCAAAATTATCCTTTGTGCAATAAGGAAATATTTCTCGATTATGGAGGTGACAAAAGGTTCGTCGTAAAAAGTTACGTCAATGCAAGTTTTGACACAGATCTGGATGACTCTAAGTCTCGATCTAGATACATATTGAAAGTGGGAGCAATTAGCTAGAGTAGCTCTGTGCAGAGCATTGTAGACATAGAATTCGCAAAATACTTACGGATCTGTATGTGACAGACCCGTTGATTAAAATTATCTCACAAACAAAACATGATCACACCTTAGTACTCTTTGGGTGTTAATCACATAAGCATTGTGAACTAGATTACTGACTCTAGTAAACCCTTTGGGTGTAGGTCACATGACGATGTGAACTATGGGTGTTAATCACATGGTGATGTGAACTATTAGTGTTGAATCACATGGCGATGTGAACTAGATTATTGACTCTATTGCAAGTGGGAGACTGAAGGAAATATGCCCTAGAGGCAATAATAAAGTTATTATTTATTTCCTTATATCATGATAAATGTTTATTATTCATGCTAGAATTGTATTAACCGGAAACATAATACATGTGTGAATACATAGACAAACAGAGTGTCACTAGTATGCCTCTACTTGACTAGCTCGTTAATCGAAGATGGTTATGTTTCCTGACCATGAACAAAAGAGTTGTTATTTGATTAACGGGATCACATCATTAGGAGAATGATGTTATTGACATGACCCATTCCATTAGCTTAGCACCCGATCGTTTAGTATGTTGCTATTGCTTTCTTCATGACTTATACATGTTCCTATGACTATGAGATTATGCAACTCCCGTTTGCCGGAGGAACACTTTGTGTGCTACCAAACGTCACAACGTAACTGGGTGATTATAAAGGTGCTCTACAGGTGTCTCCAAAGGTACATGTTGGGTTGACGTATTTCGAGATTAGGATTTGTCACCCCGATTGTCGGAGAGGTATCCCTGGGCCCTCTCGGTAATGCACATCACTTAAGCCTTGCAAGCAATGCAACTAATGAGTTAGTTGCGAGATGATGTATTACGAAACGAGTAAAGAGACTTGCCGGTAACGAGATTGAACTAGGTATTGAGATACCGATGATCGAATCTCGGGCAAGTAACATACCGATGACAAAGGGAACAACGTATGTTGTTATGCGGTCTGACCGATAAAGATCTTCGTAGAATATGTAGGAGCCAATATGAGCATCCAGGTTCCACTATTGGTTATTGACCGGAGACATGTCTCGGTCATGTCTACATTGTTCTCGAACCATAGGGTCCGCACGCTTAACGTTACGATGACAGTTTCATTATGAGTTTATAAATTTTGATGTACCAAAGTTTGTTCGGAGTCCCGGATGTGATCACGGACATGACGAGGAGTCTCGAAATGGTCGAGACATAAAGATTGATATATTGGACGACTATATTCGGACACCAGAAGTGTTCCGGAGAAGTTTCAGATAAAACCGGAGTACCGGGGGGTTACCGGAACCCCCCCGGGGGTTAATGGGCCTTATGGGCCTAAAGTGGAGAAGAGGAGGGGCGGCCAGGGCAGGCCACGCGCCCCCTCCCCCTCTAGTCCGAATTGGACAAGGAGGGGGGCGCCCCCCTTTCCTTCCTCTCCTCTCTCCCTTCCTTCCCCCTCTCCTACTTGGACAAGGAAAAGTAGGGAGTCCTACTCCCGGTAGGAGTAGGACTCCTCCCTGGCGCGCCCCTCCTGGCCGGCCGTCCCTCCCCCTTGCTCCTTTATATACGGGGGCAGGGGGCACCTCTAGACACACAAGTTGATCTTCGTGATCGTTCTCTTAGCCGTGTGCGGTGCCCCCCTCCACCATAATCCACGATAATATTGTAGCGGTGCTTAGGCGAAGCCCTGCGACGGTAGAACATCAAGATCGTCACCACGCCGTCATGCTGACGGAACTCTTCCCCGACGCTTTGCTGGATCGGAGCCCGAGGATCGTCATCGAGCTGAACGTGTGCCAAGAACTCGGAGGTGCCGTAGTTTCGGTGCTTGGATCGGTCGGATCGTGAAGACATACGGCTGCATCAACCGCGTTGATATAACGCTTCCGCTTTCGGTCTACGAGGGTACGTAGACAACACTCTCCCCTCTCGTTGCTATGCATCATCATGATCTTGCGTGTGCGTAGGAATTTTTTTGAAATTACTACGTTCCCCAATAGTGGTATCAGAGCCAGGTTTATATGTGTTGATGTTATATGCACGCGTAGAACACAAGTGAGTTGTGGGCGATATAAGTCATACTGCTTACCAGCATGTCATACTTTGGTTCAACGGTATTGTAGGATGACGCGGCCCGGACCGACATTACGCGTACGCTTATGCAAGACTGGTTCTACCGACGTGCTTTGCACACAGGTGGCTGGCGGGTGTCAGTTTCTCCAACTTTAGTTGAACCGAGTGTGCCTACGCCCGGTCCTTGCGAAGGTTAAAACAGCACCAACTTGACAAACTGTCGTTGTGGTTTTGATGCGTAGGTAAGATTGGTTCTTGCTCAGCCCGTAGCAGCCACGTAAAACTTGCAACAACAAAGTAGAGGACGTCTAACTTGTTTTTGTATGGCATGTTGTGAGGTGATATGGTCAAGGCATGATGCTAAATTTTATTGTATGAGATGATCATGTTTTGTAACCGAGTTGTCGGCAACTGGCAGGAGCCATATGGTTGTCGCTTTATTGTATGCAATGCAATCACCCTGTAATGCTTTACTTTATCATTAAGCGGTAGCGATAGTCGTAGAAGCATAAGTTTGGCGAGACGACAACGATGCTACGATGGAGATCAAGGTGTCGCGCCGGTGACGATGGTGATCATGACGGTGCTTCAGAGATGGAGATCGCAAGCACAAGATGATGATGGCCATATATCATATCACTTATATTGATTGCATGTGATGTTTATCTTTTATGCATCTTATCTTGCTTTGATTGACGGTAGCATTATAAGATGATTCCTCACTAAATTTTAAGATAAAAGTGTTCTCCCTGGGTATGCACCGTTGCCAAAGTTCGTCGTGCCCAGACACCACGTGATGATCGGGTGTGATAAGCTCTACGTCCATCTACAACGGGTGCAAGCCAGTTTCGCACACGCAGAATACTCAGGTTAAACTCGACGAGCCTAGCATATGCAGATATGGCCTCGGAACACTGAGACCCAAAGGTCGAGCGTGAATCATATAGTAGATATGATCAACATAGTGATATTCACCATTGAAAGCTACTCCATTTCACGTGATGATCGGTTATGGTTTAGTTGATTTGGATCACGTGATCACTTAGAGGATTAGAGGGATGTCTTTCTAAGTGGGAGTTCTTAAGTAATATGATTAATTGAACTTTAATTTATCATGAACTTAGTCCTGGTAGTATTAGCATATCTATGTTGTAGATCAATAGCTCGCGTTGTTGCTTCCCTGTATTTATTTTGATATGTTCCCAAAGAAAACTAAGTTGAAAGATGTTAGTAGCAATGATGTGGATTGGATCCGTGATCTGAGGATTATCCTCATTGCTGCACAGAAGAATTATGTCCTTGATGCATCGCTAGGTGAAGACCTATTGCAAGAGCAAATGCAAACGTTATGAACGTTTGGCTAAGCTCAATATGATGACTACTTGATAGTTTAGTGCACCATACTTAACGGCTTAGAATCGGGACTTCAAAGACGTTTTTGAACGTCATGGACCATATGAGATGTTCCAGGAGTGGAAGTTAATATTTCAAGCAAATACCCGAGTTGAGAGATATGAAGTCTCCAACAAGTTCTATAGCTAAAAGATGGAAGAGAATAGCTCAAGCAGTGAGCATGTGCTCAGATTGTCTGGGTACTACAATCGCTTGAATCAAGTGGGAGTTAATCTTCCAGATAAAATAGTAATTGACAGAATTCTTTAGTCACCATCACCAAGTTAGTAGAACTTTGTGATGAACTATAATATGCAAGGGATAACGGAAACGATTCCCAAGCTCTTCGTGATGCTGAAATCGACGAAGGTAGAAATCAAGAAAAACATCAAGTGTTGATGAGACCACTAGTTTCAAGAAAAGGGCAAAGGGAAGAAGAGGAACTTCAAGAAGAACGGCAAGCAAGTTGCTGCTCAAGTGAAGAAGCTCAAGTCTGGTCCTAAGCCTGAGACTAAGTGCTTCTACTGCAAAGGGACTAGTCATTGGAAGCGGAACTACCCAAGTATTTGGCGGATAAGAAAGGATGGCAAAGTAAACAAAGGTATATTTGATATACATGTTATTGATGTGTACTTTACTAGTGTTCATAGCAACCCCTCAGTATTTGGTACTAGTTCAGTTGCCAAGATTAGTAACTTGAATCAGGAGTTGCAGAATGAACAGAGACTAGTTAAGGGTGAGGTGACGATGTGTGTTGGAAGTAGTTCCAAGATTGATATGATCATCATTGCACACTCCCTATACTTTCGGGATTAGTGTTGAACCTAAATAAGTGTTATTTGGTGTTTGCGTTGAGCATAAATATGATTTGATCATGTTTATTGCAATACGGTTATTCATTTAAGTAAGAGAATAAATTGTTGTTCTGTTTACATGAATAAAACCTTATATGGTTACACACCCAATGAAAATGGTTTGTTGGATCTCGATCGTAGTGATACACATATTCATAATATTGAAACCAAAAGATGCAAAGTTAACAATGATAGTGCAACTTATTTGTGGCACTGCCGTTTAGGTCATATTGGTGTAAAGTGCATGAAGAAACTCCATGCTGATGGGATTTTGGAATCACTTGATTATGAATCACTTGATGCTTGTGAACCATGCCTTATGGGCAACATGACTAAGACTCCGCTCTCCAGAACAATGGAGCGAGCAACTGACTTATTGGAAACAATACATACTGATGTATGCGGTCCGATGAGTGTTAAGGTTCGCGACGGGTATCGTTATTTTCTGACCTTCACAGATGATTTGAGCAGATATGGGTATATCTACTTGATGAAACATAAGTCTGAAACATTTGAAAAGTTCAAAGAATTTCAGAGTGAAGTGGAAAATCATCGTGACAAGACAATAAGGTTTCTACGATCTGATCGCGGAGACAAATATTTGAGTTACGAGTTTGGTCTTCAATTAAAACAATATGGAATAGTTTCACAAACTCATGCCACCTGGAACACCACAGCATAATGGTGTGTCCGAATGTCATAACCGTACTTTATTGGATATAGTGCAATCTATGATATTTCTTACCAATTTACCACTATCGTTTTTGGGTTATGCATTAGAGACAGCTGCATTCACGTTAAATAGGGCACCATCTAAATCCGTTGAGACGACACTATATGAACTGTGGTTTAGCAAGAAACCAAAGTTGTCGTTTCTTAAAGTTTGGGGTTGTGATGCTTATGTGAAAAAGTTTCATCCTGATAAGCTCAAACCCAAATCGGAGAAATGTGTCTTCATAGGATACCCAAAGGAGACAGTTGGGTACACCTTCTATCACAGATCCGAAGGCAAGACATTCATTGCTAAGAATGGATACTTTCTAGAGAAGGAGTTTCTCTCGAAAGAAGTGAGTGGGAGGAAAGTAGAACTTGATGAGGTAACTGTACCTGCTCCCTTATTGGAAAGTAGTTCATCAAAGAAAACGGTTTCTGTGACACCTACACCAATTAGTGAGGAAGTTAATGATGATGATCATGAAACTTCAGATCAAGTTATTACTGAACCTCGTAGATCAACCAGAGTAAGATCCGCACCAGAGTGGTACGGTAATCCTGTTCTGGAAATCATGCTACTAGATCATGATGAACCTACGAACTATGAAGAAGCGATGGTGAGCCCAGATTCCGCAAAATGGCTTGAAGCCATGAAATCTGAGATGGGAACCATGTATGAAAACAAAGTATGGACTTTGGTTGACTTGCCCGATGATCGGCAAGCAATTGAAAATAAATGGATCTTCAAGAGGAAGACGGACGCTGATAGTAGTGTTACTATCTACAAAGCTAGAATTGTCGCAAAAGGTTTTCGACAAGTTCAATATGCTGACTACGATGAGAGTTTCTCACTCGTATCTATGCTTAAGTCTGTCCGAATCATGTTCGCAATTGCCGCATTTTATGAAATCTGGCAAATGGATAAACAAAGATGCATTCCTTAATGGATTTCTTAAAGAAGAGTTGTATATGATGCAACCAGAAGGTTTTGTCAATCCTAAAAGTGTTAACAAAATATGCAAGCTCGAGCGATCCATCTGTTGACTGGTGCAAGCATCTCGGAGTTGGAATATGCGCTTTGACGAGATGATCAAAGTATATAGTTTTTATACAGACTTGTGGTGAAGCCTGTATTTACAAGAAAGTGAGTGGGAGCATTACAGCATTTCTGACAAGTATATGTGAATGACATATTGTTGATCGGAAATAATGTAGAATTATTCTGCAAAGCATAAAGGAGTGTTTGAAAGAAGTTTTTCAAAGAAAGACCTCGGCGAAGCTGCTTGCATATTAAGCATCAAGATCTATAGAGATAGATCAAGACGCTTGATAAGTTTTTTCAATGAGTACATACCTTGACAATATTTTGAAGTAGTTCAAAATGGAACAGTCAAAGAAAAGAGTTCTTGGCTGTGTTACAAGGTGTGAAATTGAGAAAGACTCAAAGCCCGACCACGGCAGAAGATAGAAAGAGAATGAAAGTCATTCCCTATGCCTCAGCCATAGGTTCTATAAAGTATGCCATGTTGTGTACCAAATCTATTGTATACCCTACACTGTGTTAAGCAAGGGAGTACAATAGTGATTTAAGAGTAGATCACTGGACAGCGGTCAAAATTATCCTTTGTGGAATAAGGAAATATTTCTCGATTATGGAGGTGACAAAAGGTTCGTCGTAAAAAGTTACGTCAATGCAAGTTTTGACACAGATCTGGATGACTCTAAGTCTCGATCTAGATACATATTGAAAGTGGGAGCAATTAGCTAGAGTAGCTCTGTGCAGAGCATTGTAGACATAGAATTCGCAAAATACTTACGGATCTGTATGTGACAGACCCGTTGATTAAAATTATCTCACAAACAAAACATGATCACACCTTAGTACTCTTTGGGTGTTAATCACATAAGCATTGTGAACTAGATTACTGACTCTAGTAAACCCTTTGGGTGTAGGTCACATGACGATGTGAACTATGGGTGTTAATCACATGGTGATGTGAACTATTAGTGTTGAATCACATGGCGATGTGAACTAGATTATTGACTCTAGTGCAAGTGGGAGACTGAAGGAAATATGCCCTAGAGGCAATAATAAAGTTATTATTTATTTCCTTATATCATGATAAATGTTTATTATTCATGCTAGAATTGTATTAACCGGAAACATAATACATGTGTGAATACATAGACAAACAGAGTGTCACTAGTATGCCTCTACTTGACTAGCTCGTTAATCGAAGATGGTTATGTTTCCTGACCATGAACAAAAGAGTTGTTATTTGATTAACAGGATCACATCATTAGGAGAATGATGTGATTGACATGACCCATTCCATTAGCTTAGCACCCGATCGTTTAGTATGTTGCTATTGCTTTCTTCATGACTTATACATGTTCCTATGACTATGAGATTATGCAACTCCCGTTTGCCGGAGGAACACTTTGTGTGCTACCAAACGTCACAACGTAACTGGGTGATTATAAAGGTGCTCTACAGGTGTCTCCAAAGGTACATGTTGGGTTGACGTATTTCGAGATTAGGATTTGTCACCCCGATTGTCGGAGAGGTATCCCTGGGCCCTCTCGGTAATGCACATCACTTAAGCCTTGCAAGCAATGCAACTAATGAGTTAGTTGCGAGATGATGTATTACGAAACGAGTAAAGAGACTTGCCGGTAACGAGATTGAACTAGGTATTGAGATACCGACGATCGAATCTCGGGCAAGTAACATACCGATGACAAAGGGAACAACGTATGTTGTTATGCGGTCTGACCGATAAAGATCTTCGTAGAATATGTAGGAGCCAATATGAGCATCCAGGTTCCGCTATTGGTTATTGACCGGAGACATGTCTCGGTCATGTCTACATTGTTCTCGAACCATATGGTCCGCACGCTTAACGTTACGATGACAGTTTCATTATGAGTTTATATATTTTGATGTACCAAAGTTTGTTCGGAGTCCCGGATGTGATCACGGACATGACGAGGAGTCTCGAAATGGTCGAGACATAAAGATTAATATATTGGACGACTATATTCGGACACCAGAAGTGTTCCGGAGAAGTTTCAGATAAAACCGGAGTACCGGGGGGTTACCGGAACCCCCCCGGGGGTTAATGGGCCTTATGGGCCTAAAGTGGAGAAGAGGAGGGGCGGCCAGGGCAGGCCACGCGCCCCCTCCCCCTCTAGTCCGAATTGGACAAGGAGGGGGGGCGCCCCCCTTTCCTTCCTCTCCTCTCTCCCTTCCTTCCCCCTCTCCTACTTGGACAAGGAAAAGTAGGGAGTCCTACTCCCGGTAGGAGTAGGACTCCTCCCTGGCGCGCCCCTCCTGGCCGTCCGTCCCTCCCCCTTGCTCCTTTATATACGGGGGCAGGGGGCACCTCTAGACACACAAGTTGATCTTCGTGATCGTTCTCTTAGCCGTGTGCGGTGCCCCCCTCCACCATAATCCTCGATAATATTGTAGCGGTGCTTAGGCGAAGCCCTGCGACGGTAGAACATCAAGATCGTCACCACGCCGTCATGCTGATGGAACTCTTCCCCGACGCTTTGCTGGATCGGAGCCCGAGGATCGTCATCGAGCTGAACGTGTGCCAAGAACTCGGAGGTGCCGTAGTTTCGGTGCTTGGATCGGTCGGATCGTGAAGACATACGGCTGCATCAACCGCGTTGATATAACGCTTCCGCTTTCGGTCTACGAGGGTACGTAGACAACACTCTCCCCTCTCGTTGCTATGCATCATCATGATCTTGCGTGTGCGTAGGAATTTTTTTGAAATTACTACGTTCCCCAACAGTGGTATCAGAGCCAGGTTTATATGTGTTGATGTTATATGCACGCGTAGAACACAAGTGAGTTGTGGGCGATATAAGTCATACTGCTTACCAGCATGTCATACTTTGGTTCAACGGTATTGTAGGATGACGCGGCCCGGACCGACATTACGCGTACGCTTATGCAAGACTGGTTCTACCGACGTGCTTTGCACACAGGTGGCTGGCGGGTGTCAGTTTCTCCAACTTTAGTTGAACCGAGTGTGCCTACGCCCGGTCCTTGCGAAGGTTAAAACAGCACCAACTTGACAAACTGTCGTTGTGGTTTTGATGCGTAGGTAAGATTGGTTCTTGCTCAGCCCGTAGCAGCCACGTAAAACTTGCAACAACAAAGTAGAGGACGTCTAACTTGTTTTTGTATGGCATGTTGTGAGGTGATATGGTCAAGGCATGATGCTAAATTTTATTGTATGAGATGATCATGTTTTGTAACCGAGTTGTCGGCAACTGGCAGGAGCCATATGGTTGTCGCTTTATTGTATGCAATGCAATCACCCTGTAATGCTTTACTTTATCATTAAGCGGTAGCGATAGTCGTAGAAGCATAAGTTTGGCGAGACGACAACGATGCTACGATGGAGATCAAGGTGTCGCGCCGGTGACGATGGTGATCATGACGGTGCTTCAGAGATGGAGATCGCAAGCACAAGATGATGATGGCCATATATCATATCACTTATATTGATTGCATGTGATGTTTATCTTTTATGCATCTTATCTTGCTTTGATTGACGGTAGCATTATAAGATGATTCCTCACTAAATTTTAAGATAAAAGTGTTCTCCCTGGGTATGCACCGTTGCCAAAGTTCGTCGTGCCCAGACACCACGTGATGATCGGGTGTGATAAGCTCTACGTCCATCTACAACGGGTGCAAGCCAGTTTCGCACACGCAGAATACTCAGGTTAAACTCGACGAGCCTAGCATATGCAGATATGGCCTCGGAACACTGAGACCCAAAGGTCGAGCGTGAATCATATAGTAGATATGATCAACATAGTGATATTCACCATTGAAAGCTACTCCATTTCACGTGATGATCGGTTATGGTTTAGTTGATTTGGATCACGTGATCACTTAGAGGATTAGAGGGATGTCTTTCTAAGTGGGAGTTCTTAAGTAATATGATTAATTGAACTTTAATTTATCATGAACTTAGTCCTGGTAGTATTAGCATATCTATGTTGTAGATCAATAGCTCGCGTTGTTGCTTCCCTGTATTTATTTTGATATGTTCCCAAAGAAAACTAAGTTGAAAGATGTTAGTAGCAATGATGTGGATTGGATCCGTGATCTGAGGATTATCCTCATTGCTGCACAGAAGAATTATGTCCTTGATGCATCGCTAGGTGAAGACCTATTGCAAGAGCAAATGCAAACGTTATGAACGTTTGGCTAAGCTCAATATGATGACTACTTGATAGTTTAGTGCACCATACTTAACGGCTTAGAATCGGGACTTCAAAGACGTTTTTGAACGTCATGGACCATATGAGATGTTCCAGGAGTGGAAGTTAATATTTCAAGCAAATACCCGAGTTGAGAGATATGAAGTCTCCAACAAGTTCTATAGCTAAAAGATGGAAGAGAATAGCTCAAGCAGTGAGCATGTGCTCAGATTGTCTGGGTACTACAATCGCTTGAATCAAGTGGGAGTTAATCTTCCAGATAAAATAGTAATTGACAGAATTCTTTAGTCACCATCACCAAGTTAGTAGAACTTTGTGATGAACTATAATATGCAAGGGATAACGGAAACGATTCCCAAGCTCTTCGTGATGCTGAAATCGACGAAGGTAGAAATCAAGAAAAACATCAAGTGTTGATGAGACCACTAGTTTCAAGAAAAGGGCAAAGGGAAGAAGAGGAACTTCAAGAAGAACGGCAAGCAAGTTGCTGCTCAAGTGAAGAAGCTCAAGTCTGGTCCTAAGCCTGAGACTAAGTGCTTCTACTGCAAAGGGACTAGTCATTGGAAGCGGAACTACCCAAGTATTTGGCGGATAAGAAAGGATGGCAAAGTAAACAAAGGTATATTTGATATACATGTTATTGATGTGTACTTTACTAGTGTTCATAGCAACCCCTCAGTATTTGGTACTAGTTCAGTTGCCAAGATTAGTAACTTGAATCAGGAGTTGCAGAATGAACAGAGACTAGTTAAGGGTGAGGTGACGATGTGTGTTGGAAGTAGTTCCAAGATTGATATGATCATCATTGCACACTCCCTATACTTTCGGGATTAGTGTTGAACCTAAATAAGTGTTATTTGGTGTTTGCGTTGAGCATAAATATGATTTGATCATGTTTATTGCAATACGGTTATTCATTTAAGTAAGAGAATAAATTGTTGTTCTGTTTACATGAATAAAACCTTATATGGTTACACACCCAATGAAAATGGTTTGTTGGATCTCGATCGTAGTGATACACATATTCATAATATTGAAACCAAAAGATGCAAAGTTAACAATGATAGTGCAACTTATTTGTGGCACTGCCGTTTAGGTCATATTGGTGTAAAGTGCATGAAGAAACTCCATGCTGATGGGATTTTGGAATCACTTGATTATGAATCACTTGATGCTTGTGAACCATGCCTTATGGGCAACATGACTAAGACTCCGCTCTCCAGAAGAATGGAGCGAGCAACTGACTTATTGGAAACAATACATACTGATGTATGCGGTCCGATGAGTGTTAAGGTTCGCGACGGGTATCGTTATTTTCTGACCTTCACAGATGATTTGAGCAGATATGGGTATATCTACTTGATGAAACATAAGTCTGAAACATTTGAAAAGTTCAAAGAATTTCAGAGTGAAGTGGAAAATCATCGTGACAAGACAATAAGGTTTCTACGATCTGATCGCGGAGACAAATATTTGAGTTACGAGTTTGGTCTTCAATTAAAACAATATGGAATAGTTTCACAAACTCATGCCACCTGGAACACCACAGCATAATGGTGTGTCCGAATGTCATAACCGTACTTTATTGGATATAGTGCAATCTATGATATTTCTTACCAATTTACCACTATCGTTTTTGGGTTATGCATTAGAGACAGCTGCATTCACGTTAAATAGGGCACCATCTAAATCCGTTGAGACGACACTATATGAACTGTGGTTTAGCAAGAAACCAAAGTTGTCGTTTCTTAAAGTTTGGGGTTGTGATGCTTATGTGAAAAAGTTTCATCCTGATAAGCTCAAACCCAAATCGGAGAAATGTGTCTTCATAGGATACCCAAAGGAGACAGTTGGGTACACCTTCTATCACAGATCCGAAGGCAAGACATTCATTGCTAAGAATGGATACTTTCTAGAGAAGGAGTTTCTCTCGAAAGAAGTGAGTGGGAGGAAAGTAGAACTTGATGAGGTAACTGTACCTGCTCCCTTATTGGAAAGTAGTTCATCAAAGAAAACGGTTTCTGTGACACCTACACCAATTAGTGAGGAAGTTAATGATGATGATCATGAAACTTCAGATCAAGTTATTACTGAACCTCGTAGATCAACCAGAGTAAGATCCGCACCAGAGTGGTACGGTAATCCTGTTCTGGAAATCATGCTACTAGATCATGATGAACCTACGAACTATGAAGAAGCGATGGTGAGCCCAGATTCCGCAAAATGGCTTGAAGCCATGAAATCTGAGATGGGAACCATGTATGAAAACAAAGTATGGACTTTGGTTGACTTGCCCGATGATCGGCAAGCAATTGAAAATAAATGGATCTTCAAGAGGAAGACGGACGCTGATAGTAGTGTTACTATCTACAAAGCTAGAATTGTCGCAAAAGGTTTTCGACAAGTTCAATATGCTGACTACGATGAGAGTTTCTCACTCGTATCTATGCTTAAGTCTGTCCGAATCATGTTCGCAATTGCCGCATTTTATGAAATCTGGCAAATGGATAAACAAAGATGCATTCCTTAATGGATTTCTTAAAGAAGAGTTGTATATGATGCAACCAGAAGGTTTTGTCAATCCTAAAAGTGTTAACAAAATATGCAAGCTCGAGCGATCCATCTGTTGACTGGTGCAAGCATCTCGGAGTTGGAATATGCGCTTTGACGAGATGATCAAAGTATATAGTTTTTATACAGACTTGTGGTGAAGCCTGTATTTACAAGAAAGTGAGTGGGAGCATTACAGCATTTCTGACAAGTATATGTGAATGACATATTGTTGATCGGAAATAATGTAGAATTATTCTGCAAAGCATAAAGGAGTGTTTGAAAGAAGTTTTTCAAAGAAAGACCTCGGCGAAGCTGCTTGCATATTAAGCATCAAGATCTATAGAGATAGATCAAGACGCTTGATAAGTTTTTTCAATGAGTACATACCTTGACAATATTTTGAAGTAGTTCAAAATGGAACAGTCAAAGAAAAGAGTTCTTGGCTGTGTTACAAGGTGTGAAATTGAGAAAGACTCAAAGCCCGACCACGGCAGAAGATAGAAAGAGAATGAAAGTCATTCCCTATGCCTCAGCCATAGGTTCTATAAAGTATGCCATGTTGTGTACCAAATCTATTGTATACCCTACACTGTGTTAAGCAAGGGAGTACAATAGTGATTTAAGAGTAGATCACTGGACAGCGGTCAAAATTATCCTTTGTGGAATAAGGAAATATTTCTCGATTATGGAGGTGACAAAAGGTTCGTCGTAAAAAGTTACGTCAATGCAAGTTTTGACACAGATCTGGATGACTCTAAGTCTCGATCTAGATACATATTGAAAGTGGGAGCAATTAGCTAGAGTAGCTCTGTGCAGAGCATTGTAGACATAGAATTCGCAAAATACTTACGGATCTGTATGTGACAGACCCGTTGATTAAAATTATCTCACAAACAAAACATGATCACACCTTAGTACTCTTTGGGTGTTAATCACATAAGCATTGTGAACTAGATTACTGACTCTAGTAAACCCTTTGGGTGTAGGTCACATGACGATGTGAACTATGGGTGTTAATCACATGGTGATGTGAACTATTAGTGTTGAATCACATGGCGATGTGAACTAGATTATTGACTCTAGTGCAAGTGGGAGACTGAAGGAAATATGCCCTAGAGGCAATAATAAAGTTATTATTTATTTCCTTATATCATGATAAATGTTTATTATTCATGCTAGAATTGTATTAACCGGAAACATAATACATGTGTGAATACATAGACAAACAGAGTGTCACTAGTATGCCTCTACTTGACTAGCTCGTTAATCGAAGATGGTTATGTTTCCTGACCATGAACAAAAGAGTTGTTATTTGATTAACGGGATCACATCATTAGGAGAATGATGTGATTGACATGACCCATTCCATTAGCTTAGCACCCGATCGTTTAGTATGTTGCTATTGCTTTCTTCATGACTTATACATGTTCCTATGACTATGAGATTATGCAACTCCCGTTTGCTGGAGGAACACTTTGTGTGCTACCAAACGTCACAACGTAACTGGGTGATTATAAAGGTGCTCTACAGGTGTCTCCAAAGGTACATGTTGGGTTGACGTATTTCGAGATTAGGATTTGTCACGCCGATTGTCGGAGAGGTATCTCTGGGCCCTTTCGGTAATGCACATCACTTAAGCCTTGCAAGCAATGCAACTAATGAGTTAGTTGCGAGATGATGTATTACGAAACGAGTAAAGAGACTTGCCGGTAACGAGATTGAACTAGGTATTGAGATACCGACGATCGAATCTCGGGCAAGTAACATACCGATGACAAAGGGAACAACGTTGTTGTTATGCGGTCTGACCGATAAAGATCTTCGTAGAATATGTAGGAGCCAATATGAGCATCCAGGTTCCGCTATTGGTTATTGACCGGAGACATGTCTCGGTCATGTCTACATTGTTCTCGAACCGTAGGGTCCGCACGCTTAACGTTACGATGACAGTTTCATTATGAGTTTATATATTTTGATGTACCAAAGTTTGTTCGGAGTCCCGGATGTGATCACGGACATGACGAGGAGTCTCGAAATGGTCGAGACATAAAGATTGATATATTGGACGACTATATTCGGACACCAGAAGTGTTCCGGAGAAGTTTCAGATAAAACCGGAGTACCGGGGGGTTACCGGAACCCCCCCGGGGGTTAATGGGCCTTATGGGCCTAAAGTGGAGAAGAGGAGGGGCGGCCAGGGCAGGCCGCGCGCCCCCTCCCCCTCTAGTACGAATTGGACAAGGAGGGGGGGGGCGCCCCCCCCCCCTTTCCTTCCTCTCCTCTCTCCTTTCCTTCCCCCTCTCCTACTTGGACAAGGAAAAGGAGGGAGTCCTACTCCCGGTAGGAGTAGGACTCCTCCCTGGCGCGCCCCTCCTGGCCGGCCGTCCCTCCCCCTTGCTCCTTTATATACGGGGGCAGGGGGGCACCTCTAGACACACAAGTTGATCTTCGTGATCGTTCTCTTAGCCGTGTGCGGTGCCCCCCTCCACCATAATCCACGATAATATTGTAGCGGTGCTTAGGCGAAGCCCTGCGACGGTAAAACATCAAGATCGTCACCACGCCGTCATGCTGACGGAACTCTTCCCCGACGCTTTGCTGGATCGGAGCCCGGGGATCGTCATCGAGCTGAACGTGTGCCAAAAACTCGGAGGTGCCGTAGTTTCGGTGCTTGGATCGGTCGGATCGTGAAGACGTACGACTACATCAACCGCGTTGATATAACGCTTCCGCTTTCGGTCTACGAGGGTACGTAGACAACAGTCTCCCCTCTCGTTGCTATGCATCACCATGATCTTGCGTGTGCGTAGGATTTTTTTTGAAATTACTACGTTCCCCAACATTATCACCATACCTGTACCATCCGCATTGTGGACTTGATCATGCCCATGGTATCTTTCATGCACCGTGACCTTCTCAAGCTCATGGGTGATGTGGTCGGTTGCACCGGAATCAACGTACTAATTGGTGTCTACACCATAGGGTGTGTTGGCTGTCGCGGCAACCTTCTTCTTTTGTGAGTTGTCATCTGCATAGCGCCATTTGCAACCTTCTTCTTTTGCTATGTGATTAGTTTTCTTACAAATCTGGCAGTTTCCTTCGTATTCATCATACCCTCGAAAGTTGTTGTTGTAGTTGTTCTGGCCTCCCCTATTGTTGTTGTAGAAGGGGCGACCACCATTGTTGTTGTAGTTCTGTCCTCCGCCGCCACCTAAGTTGGACTAGTGGCCGCCACCGTAGTGTCTGCAATATCATCTTAAAAGTTACGTCAATGCAAGTTTTGACACAGATCTGGATGACTCTAAGTCTCGATCTAGATACATATTGAAAGTGGGAGCAATTAGCTAGAGTAGCTCTGTGCAGAGCATTGTAGACATAGAATTCGCAAAATACTTACGGATCTGTATGTGACAGACCCGTTGATTAAAATTATCTCACAAACAAAACATGATCACACCTTAGTACTCTTTGGGTGTTAATCACATAAGCATTGTGAACTAGATTACTGACTCTAGTAAACCCTTTGGGTGCAGGTCACATGACGATGTGAACTATGGGTGTTAATCACATGGTGATGTGAACTATTAGTGTTGAATCACATGGCGATGTGAACTAGATTATTGACTCTAGTGCAAGTGGGAGACTGAAGGAAATATGCCCTAGAGGCAATAATAAAGTTATTATTTATTTCCTTATATCATGATAAATGTTTATTATTCATGCTAGAATTGTATTAACCGGAAACATAATACATGTGTGAATACATAGACAAACAGAGTGTCACTAGTATGCCTCTACTTGACTAGCTCGTTAATCGAAGATGGTTATGTTTCCTGACCATGAACAAAAGAGTTGTTATTTGATTAACGGGATCACATCATTAGGAGAATGATGTGATTGACATGACCCATTCCATTAGCTTAGCACCCGATCGTTTAGTATGTTGCTATTGCTTTCTTCATGACTTATACATGTTCCTATGACTATGAGATTATGCAACTCCCGTTTGCCGGAGGAACACTTTGTGTGCTACCAAACGTCACAACGTAACTGGGTGATTATAAAGGTGCTCTACAGGTGTCTCCAAAGGTACATGTTGGGTTGACGTATTTCGAGATTAGGATTTGTCACGCCGATTGTCGGAGAGGTATCTCTGGGCCCTTTCGGTAATGCACATCACTTAAGCCTTGCAAGCAATGCAACTAATGAGTTAGTTGCGAGATGATGTATTACGAAACGAGTAAAGAGACTTGCCGGTAACGAGATTGAACTAGGTATTGAGATACCGACGATCGAATCTCGGGCAAGTAACATACCGATGACAAAGGGAACAACGTTGTTGTTATGCGGTCTGACCGATAAAGATCTTCGTAGAATATGTAGGAGCCAATATGAGCATCCAGGTTCCGCTATTGGTTATTGACCGGAGACATGTCTCGGTCATGTCTACATTGTTCTCGAACCGTAGGGTCCGCACGCTTAACGTTACGATGACAGTTTCATTATGAGTTTATATATTTTGATGTACCAAAGTTTGTTCGGAGTCCCGGATGTGATCACGGACATGACGAGGAGTCTCGAAATGGTCGAGACATAAAGATTGATATATTGGATGACTATATTCGGACACCAGAAGTGTTCCGGAGAAGTTTCAGATAAAACCGGAGTACCGGGGGGTTACCGGAACCCCCCCGGGGGTTAATGGGCCTTATGGGCCTAAAGTGGAGAAGAGGAGGGGCGGCCAGGGCAGGCCGCGCGCCCCCTCCCCCTCTAGTACGAATTGGACAAGGAGGGGGGCGGCGCCCCCCCCCCTTTCCTTCCTCTCCTCTCTCCTTTCCTTCCCCCTCTCCTACTTGGACAAGGAAAAGGAGGGAGTCCTACTCCCGGTAGGAGTAGGACTCCTCCCTGGCGCGCCCCTCCTGGCCGGCCGTCCCTCCCCCTTGCTCCTTTATATACGGGGGCAGGGGGGCACCTCTAGACACACAAGTTGATCTTCGTGATCGTTCTCTTAGCCGTGTGCGGTGCCCCCCTCCACCATAATCCACGATAATATTGTAGCGGTGCTTAGGCGAAGCCCTGCGACGGTAAAACATCAAGATCGTCACCACGCCGTCATGCTGACGGAACTCTTCCCCGACGCTTTGCTGGATCGGAGCCCGGGGATCGTCATCGAGCTGAACGTGTGCCAAAAACTCGGAGGTGCCGTAGTTTCGGTGCTTGGATCGGTCGGATCGTGAAGACGTACGACTACATCAACCGCGTTGATATAACGCTTCCGCTTTCGGTCTACGAGGGTACGTAGACAACAGTCTCCCCTCTCGTTGCTATGCATCACCATGATCTTGCGTGTGCGTAGGATTTTTTTTGAAATTACTACGTTCCCCAACATTATCACCATACCTGTACCATCCGCATTGTGGACTTGATCATGCCCATGGTATCTTTCATGCACCGTGACCTTCTCAAGCTCATGGGTGATGTGGTCGGTTGCACCGGAATCAACGTACTAATTGGTGTCTACACCATAGGGTGTGTTGGCTGTCGCGGCAACCTTCTTCTTTTGTGAGTTGTCATCTGCATAGCGCCATTTGCAACCTTCTTCTTTTGCTATGTGATTAGTTTTCTTACAAATCTGGCAGTTTCCTTCGTATTCATCATACCCTCGAAAGTTGTTGTTGTAGTTGTTCTGGCCTCCCCTATTGTTGTTGTAGAAGGGGCGACCACCATTGTTGTTGTAGTTCTGTCCTCCGCCGCCACCTAAGTTGGACTAGTGGCCGCCACCGTAGTGTCTGCCATCATCACCGTAGTGGCATCCGCCATTGAGGTTGGAGTAATGGCCGCCACCGCCGCCCCCGTTTCCACCACGACGAGGGCCACCGCCGTCACCATTTCCACCATCGCGGAAACCCTTGGATGATCCACCACGGCCACGGGAGGCAGCGTTGGCCCACGACTTGAAGGCACTAGCGCATGTGCCCTGGAACATCTCGACTCGTTGGTCGAACGTAGCCACCATGCCGAAGAGTTCGTCGACAGTGATCGGATCTACTCGTACATCCAGAGCACTGATAATGGACTGGCAGTCCATATCAAGCCCAAATATGATGTGGGACACCAGCTCATCTTCATCTATGGGCTTTCCTGCCGCTGCTATCTCATCAGCAAGGCCACGCATGTGACCGAAGTAGGCAGCGGCGGACTGGGTTCCCTTCTGGGCGGTGGTGAGAGAGATGCGGATGTGGTTGTGACGAGATCGAGACTGGGCAGAGAACATGTTGGTGAGGGTTGACCAGATGGCATGGGAGGTTTCCAGAGATGCAACCTGGACTAACACTTCCTTGGAAAGGTTGCGGAGGAGATATGCAATGATCTACGGATCTTGGATTAGCCATGGCGCATAAGCAGGGTTCGAGACAACCTGATCTAAGCCCTCGACATTCTTCCTGGTTATGGTTTTGGGAGGTTGTTGTATGGTTTTGTCGATGTACCCAAAGAGAGCCGCTCCCATAATCTGGGAACAAGCTTGAGCACACCAGAGAACGTAGTTGGATCTAGTGAGGGGTTTGGAGACATTGTTGTTGAGCTCGGAGGAGACAACCGAACTGGATGACGACATAGTCGAATCAAGGATGGAAGAGATGGCTGGGAGGGATGGCTAGACGAAGGGGAAGAGGGTAGCTCTGTATACCATGTGAATTGTTGTGTGGAAGCGTCTCAACTCTCAAGATGATATGCCGGATCAGTCTCTTGAAGGTGCTCATAGGGGTAGGGTGTGCGTGTGTGCGTTCAAAAGAGTGAGTGTATGCGCGTATGTATGAGCGCTTGCGTCTGCATTGTGTTAAAAAAACTCCTAGACAGCAGCCTGTTTTGCAACACGGTAACACGGTGCAACCTTGGTATAAAACTATCAATAGATCGAGAATTTCGTAAATCGCTGGGTGGTAACTTTAGAAGGAGATATCTCTTTTGTCCAACATACTCATATAGTTCTCACGAAAAGAATACTTGTATTTTTTGAGAGTAAAACTATTTTGAACTTTCTAGTCGCAAAAAATCCTGATAATACCATCCTTGTTGTCTTTTTTCTTTAGTGTATGCATGCACTGATTAGCTACCACCGATGTCGATGTGGAAACACGAGAGATGGCAGCGAGCGTAAGTAATCCTGAAAGTGACATTGGTGGGGCACCATTTGTTGGAAAAATCAACCAATTGCCTGTTGGCCATGCGATGCGACGACTTAATTTTCAAAGTCTTCCATTGACCAGCTTGGCAGTGAACATTGAACACACACATCATCGCTCAAGTACGTACAAATCTACACATCTTCTTCAGGCTTTAGGCCTTCATCCATTCTTCCTCCACCTCCTTCACGCTTCAGGCTTCGACCAGATCACAGCTCTCCAGTTACCACCAGCCATGGCTGCCAAGACCACATCATGCTTCACTTTCCTCAAGGAAGCGCTGGTCCTCTCCACGCGAAACCCCAAGCTCTTCGCCCCCATCCTCATCCTCCTGGCCATCATCGCCTTCCTCGTCCCCGCGGCCAACGTGGTCCTCATCCAGCCGCTCACCGCGGAGATGCTCCGCCACCTCACCGAGATGCAGACCACCGACCCCTCGAGCGCCGAGTTCGCCAGGCTCCTGGAGGAGATACGGCAGGAGGCCAGGGAGCTCGTCCTCATCGCCGTCGGCCTCTTTTTCGTTACCCTGGCGCTCGTCTTCGCCAAGCAGATCCTGGCCTTCTCCGCGGCCTCCACGACCTACTCCGGCGACCGCTACTCGCTCGCCGAGCTCCTCCGAAGGGTGGCCAAGTGGGGCAATCTCAGGGGACCTCTCGTCACGGTGGGCGTGGTCACCGCGCTCCAGCTCACGTTCATGGCGCTCCTGGGCGTCTACCTCTCCACCGTCATGCGCCACGCGGAGGCGCTCTCCGTGCAAGGCGCGCTCTTCGCCCTGGCCTTCCTGGCCTTCATGTACTTCGGGGTCGTGGCCGTGGTGGGCGTCGCCGTGTCGGTGGCCGACGAGGGGTGCCGCGGCGTGCGCGCGCTCCTGCGGGCGTGGCGGCTCATGACGCGGGTGAGCAGGAAGGAGGGCGCCCTGCTGGCGGCGGTGATGGTCCTCCTGTCGACCGCTGTGAGCCCGGTGTACGCGCTAGCGCTCGTGTACGCCAAGAAGAGCATGGCGGTGGGGCTGTGCCTGCTGTTTGGGTATGCTCTCTTGTCTGCTGCGGTGGAGCTGTTCTACATGGCGGCGGCCACGGTGTACTACTATGAGGCCATGGAGAGCAAGGAGGTGGTGGTTCTGGCTTTTGATGATGGCTACTATGCCAAGATACCTTCCGGTGAGGGTGAGGCAAATGTCTGATCGATCGGCCGGCCCCGTATGCCGAGATACCTTCCGGTGAGGGTGAGGCAAATGTGTGGCCTCCTCCGTGCACATGGACAAGTGAGGGCGAGGCCAGGATATTTTTGGGCTAACTGCCGATCAACCAGGACATTGGTCCAGCCGGCACAAGATTAGCTAAAGAGAGGACCCTTGGCACTCAAAATATTCAGATATCTACAGGTAAACTTTAGGTGAAAATTAAGGAACAAGGCGTATTTGGCTGCTAGTTAGGCTAGTCATATTGGGAGTAACTTAGCTAGTAACATAGCGCACTCCAAGAAATTTTTGCTTATGTGGCAAGTATTTAATGTGAGGTGGTAACATAATATGTTACTGTAACCTAGCGCTTCCCAAGACAAGATGAGTCTATAAGCTAATAAATGAAGCCATCTATGACACTACTATCATGTTACTTTGCATTATGAAGGTAGTAACTTAGACTAGTGTCATGCATATGACACTAGTATAAGTTACTCCCCACTATGACCAGCCTTATGCAGTACCGCGTCTTATCTCATCTTCAGTTAATTATTAGTCAAATAATTAATGCAAGGGCAAGAAAAACAGCAGAAACACCAGACGAACGAGTAATTAATGGGTCTGACTATATAACATCTAGATGTGAGATAATATCTCACATCTAAGTTTGTTTTTTCTGTTTGTTTTTTTATTATAGCGCGACAACAAGTTTTTTCTGTTTGTTTTTTTATTGTAGCGCGACAAAAAATTATTCAAACGGGCGCAGTGTGTTGACCCAGAATTGAACTCGGGACCTAGTGCAGGGTAACAAGAGAACCTACCAGTCCAGCCAAAGCCACTGTTGAGATTGAAGAAACAGAACACAGTTAACAACAATACAGCGTTCGGATTAGAAGACATGTTTGAAACTTTTGAAACCTTTTTTAAATATTGTGATTTTTTTTTCAAATGACGCATATTTTCGAAAACACAAAGAATTTAAATTTCTAAAATAATTTTCAAAAGCGAACAAACATTATAATTTTGATTTCATTTTTGAAAAATAAAAACAAAATTCGGTATTCTGAATAATTGCTTTGCGAACAAATTTTGAAACATGGACGATTTTCGAAAATCCTCGAAGAGTTTTTAGAGTGTGGACACTTTTGAAGATTGCAAACATTTTCTAAAAAAACGCGAATGAATTTATTCTACTTTTAATTTAATAATAAATTCCAATGTTTTTTTTTTTGCACCATTTAAAATTTCAAAATAACATTTTGTGATGTTGAAAGAATGTATTATACAATTGAAAAAATCAGAACATTCAAAGAAATGTTTGTGACAATTTTTAAAAGAAACTTCACGCATTTTAAAAAGGAACGACATTTTCTAGAATTTTCTTATGCAATGTAAATAAAATGTTTACATAATTTTTTTGAAAAAGTTTCATGCCATTTAGGAAAACGATCAGTAGGAATTTTAAAAAAATGTTTACTATGTATTCTAAAAGATGCTCAGGCATGTATTTGAAAAAAAATATTCATCATGTATTTTACAAAAAAGTTCAATGTTTGTTAAAAAAATGTTCCCCATGCATAAAAAAAATACACAGTGTGTATTACAAAGTGGATATGTTTGAAAAAAAATACAACTATGTAGGGGTACTGGGTTCGAAACGAGTTGCATGCTGAGAGAGGACATACAACTATGTTAGGCATGAGTTGCATGTTTGGCTTGCAAATGCAACTGGGTCGGGCGGGTTTACATTTTGGGGTTGGACATGGAAGTAGAGGTCGGGGCAAGTTGCGTGTTAAAAACAAAGCACAAGCCTAGTTGCGAGTCAAATGGTGGGCTTGCAACTAGGAGAACTACGAGCTGAGTTATGAGTTGGGGATATACTTACAACTGGGACAACTACAAACTATGAGACCAGTTGCAAGTCAAGGGTCTGACTTGCAACAGGGATAAAATAAACTATGGTCCTAGTTGCGAGTCAAGGATGGACTTGCAACTAGGATGAAAGACAAAAACATAGGCCCTGTTGCGAGTCAAGGGTGGGCTTGCGACTAGGATAAAAAAATATGGGCCTAGTTGCGAGTCGAGGGTGTACTTGTAACTGAGACAAAGTATATAAAACTACGATATGAGTTGCGAGTTGAGTTTGGACTTGCAACTGAGATGAAAAACAAAACACATCCCAGTTGCGAGTCGAGGGTAGACTTGCAACTGGGACATCAACAAACTATGGGACTAGTTGCGAGTCGAGGGTGGACTTGCAACTGGGACAACAAAAGACTATGATCCTAGTTGTGAGTAGAGGATGGACTTGCAATTAAGACAACTACGAAACAAATGACCCAATTGTGAGTCAAGGGTCAACTTGCAACTAGGATGAAAGAAACTATGGTCCCAGTTGCAAGTCAAGGGTGGACTTGCAACTGTGATAAAAAACAAAATGGGTACCTAGTTGCAAGTCAAGGATGAGCTTGCAACTAGCAGAACTATGAGCCCAATTGCGAGTCAAAGGTGGACCTGCAACTGGGACAACTATGAAACGACAAGCCCGACTACAAGTCAAGGGTTGACTTGCAACTAGGATGAAACAAACTACAGTCCCAGTTGCGAGTCAATGGTGGACTTGCAAATGAGATGAAAGACAAAATATAAGCCCGATTGCGGGTCAAAAGGTGGGCTTGCAACTCGGAGGGTGGGCTTGCACATCAGACAACTACGAGCCCAATTGCGAGTCAAGGGTGGACTTGCAATTGGGACAAGTACGAAACTATGAACCCAGTTGCGAGTTAAGGGTCGACTTGCAACTGGGATGAAATAAGCTATGAGACAGTTTCAATCAAAAGGTAAACTTGCAACCGGGATGAAAAACAAAACACATGCTCTAGTTGTGAGTAGAGGGTGGGCTTGCCACTTGGACAACTACGAGCCCAGTTGTGTGTCGAGGGGGACTAGCACCTAGGACAAGTATGAAACTGCGAGCCAGTTGCGAGTCAAGGGTCGACTTGCAACTGGAGCGAAACAAGCTATGGGCCCAATTGCGAGTCATGGGTGGACTTGCAACTGGGATGAAAAACAAACATAGTTGCAGGTCGAGGGTGGTCTTGCAAGTTTGACAACTACGAGCCCGATTGCTAGTCGAGGGTGGACTTGCAACTGGGACAACTACGAAACTACAAGGCCAGTTGCGAGTCAAGGGTCGACTTGCAACTAGGATGAGAAAAACTACACGTCCAATTGCGTGTCAATGATGGACTTGCAACTGGGATGAAAAAACAAAAATACATGCTCCGATTGCGAGTCGAGGGTGGGCTTGCAACTCGGACAACTACGAGCCCGGTTGTGAGTCAAGGGTGGACTGTCAACTGGGACAACTACGAAACTACGAGGCCAGTTGCGAGTCAAGGGTCGACTTGCAACTGGGATTAAACAAGCTATGAGCCAGTTGCAATCAAACGGTAGACTTCCAACTGTGATGAAAAACAAAACACATGCTCTAGTTGTGAGTAGAGGGCGGGCTTGCAACATGGACAACTACGAGCCCAGTTGTGAGTCGAGGTGGACTTGCACCTAGCACAAGTACGAAACTATGAGCCAGTTGCGAGTCAAGGGTCGACTTGCAATTGGGATGAGCAAGCTATGAGACCAGTTGCGAGTCAACCATGGACTTGCAACTAGGATAAAAACAAAAACAAATGCTCCAGTTGCAGGTCGAGGGTGGGCTTGCTAGTCTGACAATTATGAGCCCAGTTGCAAGTCGATGGTGGACTTGCACCTATGACAACTACGAAACTATAAGCCCAGTTGCAAGTCGATGGTGGACTTGCACCTAGGACAACTACGAAACTATGAGCCCAGCGAATAACCGGGGTCAAAGATAGGTCATTGAAGATGGGGGATAAGCTTCATAGTCGAGCCCCCCAAACAACAACATATATAGGCCCATGTGAAAACAAATGCAAGAATATGACAACCCAAAACAAACGGGACAAAGAGGACGTGCGACAAAAAAGAACAAGCTGACACAGGCGTACATGATTGAGTTTGTGCGAACATTAAATCAAACAAATCAGACAGTTATAGACTTAGATGAGCTAAAACTTATCTAGATTACACTCCTCTGTAGCTACACGGTCAAACCAAAACTAAAAGAAAACAAGGAATAAAAAGACACGTGTTGCTTCAAAAAAAAAGCTAAGTCCCAAAAAAACCAATACATAAAACATAATAACGGCCCACTAAAAAAATGTCATATCGGGTCTCCCTGCTACATGAGGGAAAAAATAGAAAACACGACACAAGGACAACGAGCATGACTCAGAAGCACATGTATTTACCGGTATATGAGCTAGATGAAATATTGTAAACTCTCATTTAGATAATAATTCGGAAACCAATCCGAATCAGGACCTTATACCGCGTCGCGGAAACGGCCCAACAAAAGACACATACACGAACAAGTCGACAAGATACCAAACACACGGCGCGACACAAAGCGCGCGTGACAAAATAACCTGCAATCAAGATTTGCACAACATTTAAAGCGAACATATCATAGAGTGGAAACAAGTTCATGAATTTGAAACAAATAAATGAAAAATAAAAGGAAAAATATAAAAAATTGGCAAAGGTGAAAATAGAAAATATAAATAAAAAAATCATGAATTTAATATAGTTCATAATTTAAAAAAAATAATGAAATAGAAAAAAAAACAGAAACAAAAAAACAAATACTAGGAGTCAAATGGGACATGAGAGTGTAGAAAAATGAGAGGAACTAGGAGTGAGTGTAGCACAGACTTTTGAAAAGAAATTGAAAAAGGCAGTCGAACACCTCGCACTAGCAAACGGCCTTCAGGAGCATAGGCGAAAAGCAACAACGTACCAACCTCGATCAGCAACGAACCGGACACAGGCAGCGCGTGAGACAACGCGCCGTGAGCCAGCGGAGCAGCCAGATCGTTGTGTTTTGCACGAATATTAAAAAAAATGATCCAATGGCTCTAGACTTAGATGTGAGATAGCTATTTCACATCTAGATGTGAAATAGCGAACCCGCTACTCCCTCCTTTCCGGTTTATAGGGCTTATCTCAAAATTTTAGTTTTTTCATTTTATAAGGCTCAATTTGATCGTTTTCCATCACATGTTCAGATTCCAAGGTGCATTAAATCATTGCATGCAAGTAATAAGAGAAAATTGACCAATGCATGTAATTTATGCATGCATGCATTGCAATTAATGCATTGGTACACATACTTTTTTTAAGGAAAACAAGAGCATTAATTGGGTGCTTTTGCAAACTACAAAAAATATTCCACCACTCACCATCTACCTTGGTTGGTGAGAATTTTGAATTGAGCCTTATAAACCGGAAATGAGGGAGTAATTAAAATGCTTGTTGCCCACCGGATCTCCCTCACGAGCTTCTCGGCCAGAGTCTCCCCTCCCACACCACAGATGCGCGCGCGTCGGTCCAGCGCGAATCAATGGCGGAATTAGAGATTACCGTGGGAAATCCGATGATGGATCGGACCGCCGGTTGGATCTTCCTCCCTGGCGAGCTGCGCGTCCACCCTCCCTCTTCAACTGCGACCTGTGTGTGGGAATCAATGGCGGAGCTCGACTGTCAGAACAGAAACTGCTTACGGTGGCAAATTGAACAAGTGGAGTCGAATCCAAATCCAAATTGAACAAGATCCTCCTCACGCATAGTCATAGTCACAGAGAAAGCAACTATGAGCGTTGAGCAAGTGGAGTCTAATCCAACTCCAAATTGAACAGGGAAGCATCGCCTCCTCCCGTCCAAGCCCCAAGTCCAAGTCACACGCGCACCCCGCACGCGGACGGATGACTACCTCTTGTATATATAAGAGAAGATGACGGGGTGATGAGGAGAACAAGGAGGGACATGGTCCACGTACAGAAGGAAGGTCAAGCCGTGTCGTGGATCGCTGAGCTGGCACAACCAAGGCCCTCCCCTTCGCTGGCTAGTGGTCATCCCTAGGCACTTTGCATTTACCACATGAAAGGGAGTTAAATGACACCGGTTTCTTATGGTCACGTCATTCGATGAGGTTCCTTTCCAAGGCATTTGACACCGGATCAATTTGTTTTCAAGCAAGAGTTCACATACTTCTTGGACGAGGGAGGGGGCCTGTTAACTGCTGAATATACAACCCAAACAAAGGTGTTTTTATGAGAATTCTTTCTAACAGTTTTGCCATTTTTAAACATGGCTTTAAATAAATGCTGGGTGAACTACGGCATACGGTGATGAACTGAATTAATTTGAATGAAACAATCTTTGTAGAACCATGGCCATAACTCCCACAGCTCTATGTTCGGCGTGGCTTCAAGTTGCCTCAATATTCCAAACTCAAGATTTGCTCCGCGCACCCTCAGCTATATCAACAGCGACAGAAATTTGGCAAAATCCCAGTGGTTGTCAACTCACTGAATCATGGTGTAGTAATCCGGTCTGGTTAAACACATTGATAGATAGATACATAGCCAGGAAACAACATGATCACCATGCTAAAGATGCTTATTCTGGGCATTAACATCTTTATTTACACTTGGTTGCACATACGCAGTGTATCTCCTACATACAAGAGGGACATTGACAGGCATGTAGTAACAAGCCAGCCAATAAATTAAGCAAAACTACACTTGTTTGAAATCACAGGTTGATCATGAGAGCTAAAGAACCAGCATTACAAATTATTTTCATCAACGAGCAACTGATTTCTCAAGTCAGTCAAAGTGTTCATAAAAAATTGGAGCTCACGCCACTGAGTGTGCGCCGGTCTGGCCACCACCAGGTTCTTCTTCATCTTGGCGCCAAACCCCACCATCAACAACCCGGTGCTGCTGCAGGACACATAGATGAAACATGTTGCCCATGTAGGTAGATATCGATTCAAGATGCAAACCATGCAAGCACAATTTTGAACTGGGCATGATGGATGGGGGCATGCGGCTAGAAAGATGTTTGACCACCAACAATAGTAGATATGTTACAGTAGGAAAATGAACCAAATATTGTCACACTCATACATCATAACATGCAGGACCTACTATGCCATCACCCTTCAACCATACAAAAAATCACTCACTCTAGTAAGCACCGGAATGTCAAACCTCACTGAACAATCACCTATATCAAACAAGCCTTGTCTATCTGTGTGCCCAGACTACTCTACAATTAAAATATATTGTTTGTACATCATCCTAAGAGGACCTAAACTGAGACACCATTCATTCAGCTATATGATGTGCTCTTAAGACTGAAACTGTAAAAAGCATGAGCATACTCGAAGAAAACCACCAATGCTTAACATGAACTAAAGATATACAAGCAAACGCCATTCTCTTTGAGTAAACAATCTAAAAATCATCATCATGAGGTTTTGGACAGCTCAAAGAGAACTCACCACTCCCAAGGTTGCGGAAGCCGAGGTTGTTGAAGGTAGCCGACCTCGAAGAATCAGCCGCATGTCCGTCAAAGTGTTCATCCAATACTGAAGCTCAAGTCAGGGAAGGTGTGCTAGCCACCAACAGGTTCTTCGTCTTGGACGCCCAAGCACAACATCGACCCGCCGCCGCCGCTGCTAGAAACATGTTACAAATATGTTAGATGTCGATATAAGATGCAAACCATGTACAATTTTGAACTGGGCATTGTGGGGGCATGTAGCTAGAAAAAATAATACATATTTGACCATAGGGTTCGGTTCCTCTAGGTGGTTATACAATTTGACACTGAATAGTACAGTATCTGTGGTAGTGCTTGTTGATACTTCATAACAGGAACTACTGAGGCGTCATCCTTGCAACATACAAAAAAGGACTCACTCTAGTAAGCACTAGAATGTCGAACCTCACTCAGCAGTCACCTATATCAAACAATACCTGGTCTACTTTGTGTTGGGACTTGTCTATAATCCAAAAAACAATATGATGTCTTCCAGTTAGAAATTCAAAGGCCTCATGCATTCCTGTTACAGTGTTACACAACAGAGTGAATGAATGAATAAGTAGCCATAGAATTCTACATTAACAACAAGGGCGCCCCACAATTGTAGAATGAATATTACTCCCTCCGATCCAAAATTGCGACACTGGATCGGAGATTGTAGCAATTTAGTATGTCATTTCATTCTCAAGCACTTTAGGTCCTATAGATGAGAATGAACATAAGGAAAGTAATAAATACTCTTTAGGACTGAAACTGCGACATGCACCAGCATACGTAATAACTCAAAGAAAACCACGAATGCAAAACGGAAAGGTAAACACGAAAACAAAGTTTGACATAGTAAGAGCTTTTAGTTCAAGTGAACATTATATGAAACCAGGTAGTAGACAAGAATAAATCAACCAAACATAATTAACCATGGCATATGCATACATAGGAAGCCAAAACCCCAACCAGGGAATGAACACATCACAGGAAGAAATCTGCCATCGGCTCGATGGCCGATACACAAAGAGGACATACCTCTAAGGTTGTTTCCAGACCAATAGAGGGGGGGGGGGGGCAGAGGAAAACCTGGAGCTTACCTCAACAGTTGTAGCCAAGGCCGTACAACACCGACAACGCTCGTGAGAAGACTCAATCACAGTCAGCTTATCGTCCAGATCAGGTACCAGGTTCTTTTTCATCTAAACACTGAACCCCCACCATCGACTACCCGGTGCTACTGCTGCAACCTATAGGTGACAGAGATGGAACATGATAGACATATCTATGTAGATACCGATTGAAGATGCAAACCATGCATGCACAGTTTTGAACCGGGCATTATGGATGGGGGCATGCGGCTATACATGATTTGACCTTCCTTCTCTTGGTGGCCATACAATTTCGCAATCACTAGTTTGACAATCCATATTACAACAGTAAGAAAATGAACCCAATATTGCTTGTTGATACGTCATAACATGACCTACCAAGACACCATCCTTCAGCCATGCAAAAAAGCACTCTCTCTAGTAAGCACTAGAATGTTGAACCTCTCTAGAAAATCACCTAACCAAAATTCATTAGAATGCTGCAGGACACATATAGATGGAACATGTATGTATGTAGATATCATCAATTTAAGATGCAAACCATACATGCACAGGTTTGAACTGGGCATGATGGATGGGGGCATGCAGCTAGAAAACAATACTATATATTTGACCACCAACAATACTAGATATGTTACACTAAGAAAGTGAACCAAATATTGGTCTGTGCATACATCATAACAGGACCTGCTAAGACAGCACCCTTCAGTCATATTCAGTTAGCAAACAGGGATAAGTCGACCAATCATAATTTATACCATGTCATTGGCATATACAGGAAGCCAAAACCAAATCCCAACCAGGGCATGAACACATCACAGCAAGAAATCAACCATCAGCTCGACAGCTGACGCACACAGAGGCCATAGCTCGAAGGCTAGTTAGTTCCCAGTGCAATATAGGGCAGGACCGACGAAAATCAAGAGCTTACCTGAACAATTGTAGCCGAGGCCGTCAGCACAAACGCTGCTCATGAGAAGACTATCACAGTCAGCTTATCGTCCAGAACTTCTACCAGGTTCTTCATCTTGCTGCTGCAGCCTGCAGGACACAAATGTGGAACATATTCACATATGTATGTAAATGTAGATTCAAGATGCAAACCATGCATGCATAGTTTTTTGAAACGGCCATTATGGGGGCATGCAGCTAGAAAATATACATGATTTGACCTTTTCTTGGTGGCAATACAGTTTGGCACTTACTAGTTTTGACAATCGTAATAAACAATAATAAAATGAACCTTCGGCCATACAAAAAAGCACCCACACAAGTAAAGCACTGAAATGTTGAACCTCACTGAACAATCACCTAATATATTAAACAAAGTCTGGTCTAAAATTCAACAACACAACACAATGCCTCCCAGTTAGAAATTGAAGGGTGTCTATCAACACCAGAAAAGAAAAGAACTCCACGCAGAGATCTAAGATAAACAGAAGCATAGCCATGATGTGCACTCAACTAGGTTCCGGGAGCACCAAAGGTCCCAAATTTCTCTGTGTTGGTTGCCGAAACTAAGACATCAAAGCAAGCCAATTAATTTTGTAATCTAGTGCATATGCAAACTAAATCTGATGTTCTGTAACCTATTATTGCAAGTTCACTAGTCTGAGATTTTCTTGACATACAAGCACGGGAAACTCACAAGCAAATCTCTATCTCTCTCTCTCTCTCTCTCAAAAGAAAGAGTGATTCTACAATAGAAAAGACTGCAAGCACACACCGTGGAGGAAGCGGACACGCCATTGGGCGCACTTTGCAGTTAAAGTAGGCCTAACGTCGACAGACTCGCTGGTCATGTTCTCCCCAGCACACCTGCATCAGGAAATCCATTTACGGTGAGGAACGAGATATGCAGAGATATATGCTAGTGCGCTTCTAGAAACTGCATCAACTGCATACCCATCATAATTAACCAATACAATGGACTGACTAACATAGAGCAAAACTGCTGAATTAGAGCAACGGTTAAGTAAAGATTCGAACATGTACATCACTATGTCTCCTTAAAGAAAATGTCAACAACATGAAGCCATAGGCACAACAATACAGCATGGCACCATTCTATAGTGCATAATACATTCTTCTACTGGATTCAGATTAATTGGCAAGTTAACATGGATTGAAAATTACAACTGGCTGACTACACAGGAATGACTCACTCAGAATGTTACGACACAACCCCTGGGTGATATATGTCATGGGTATGCCTCATAAATTCATGCGAAAGACATGAGAGACTAGCAACCACAGAAAGTAGCATCTGTCACCATGATTTGACTTTGAATTGCTATTCTATGAAACCAAAACCGGATCATCACAAGGTGACAGGAAAACAAAGGAAAGAAAGAAAATGGACTGCAACATGAACACAATTCCACTTATTTGAGTGTGGTTTCAGATCTCTACCAATTGTTCCATGAGTCAGCAAGCTTTAACTGCTTGTGCTCAGATGGATTAGAGTAGTGCAATTACAGGGTCCCACAAAGGGACATGCTTGCTCGATAATGACTAATGATACAAGGGCTGGTGCATAGAAATTCGCTTCAGATTCTCAACTTTAGGAACCAGAGTAAATTTATCATGAAGATAACCTTCTTAAAGTGGTAATGCTATCTCTGAAGTAGAAATTGATATGCTTTGCATGCAAACGAAATCATGTTCAAATGAATACTAGGTTACTCAACATTTTCAAGAGAACTACCCTATATATACAAACACTCACCGGAGAAACTACACAGGATTCAACAGATTCGTAAGGACCAGTTCACACAAAAAAGATCAACTGAAATTGTATGGGAGCTTTAAGCATCATTTAGTTGCACAATCAGTTGACCAAGGTGTCATCGAGCATGAGAGGCCGCCTATTGTCCTCTTCAAATTAAGCCAAAGACTTACACTTGAACCCACTTTTGAATGAGAAAATGGTATAGTTGGAAACCAACCAAATACATTTGCAACATGAGAATGTTGTTTTACTAAACAGACAACAGTGAATTCAAAACATGGCGTAGAATGGAAAGAGGACATGCATACAAACTCCATGGTGCAATCGTTTAACCTAGAAGAACTAAACAACTGCATAGCTAAATAACTAGGCCATGAAACATGAGAAACAACCAGTTTGATTTCTGAAGAGTACTGGGGAAACAAATGAAGAGGGGCGCGCACACAAGTTGGATTTCCTCTAAACTCTAAAGCAAGAAGAATGGTCCACCACATCCAGCACTACAAGAGACAGTTGGCGATTGCCAAATTTACATGGAACTAAAATAAACATTTCAGTATATTTATCTCTAAGCATAGAAGGATTCAAAAGAAGATTCATCGGGAATAGCTTTTGCACACCAACAAGTACATTTGCAGAGTGAAGAGAAGATGTTTCTCATAATAACAGGTTACAGGAAATTAAAAAATGAAGAATGGAATCAGTTTTAACCTCTCAAAGACATTCTTGTGTTTTGGAACGGCAAAGTTGAACAAGTTGGCAAGGGAATAAATGCCCCTTGTCCTTCATAATTGTTGTCCTGCACTGGAGCCAATCCACATGATGCATCTCACCTAGCTGTTGATTAGGAACCTGCAGGAAAAAGGAGGTTAACAGAGGAGATTTGGCGGCAAAAGGAGAAGGCAAAGTTGGGGACGAGTGAGTACCTTCAGCAGCGATGCAGTGGTGATCGCAGGCAGTCCTAAAGCTCCTAACAAGGTGGAACTGCTTGTGCTCGGATGGATTAGTTCATCCAGGTTGAGCATTCAACACATTGGCAAGCTCGTTTAGTACTGCATTGTAGGAAATCATTGCATAAGTTACTTCCACAATAAATTAAATTAATTGGGATAACATAAACAGCGGATTGAATATACAAAAAATTATGCATCCACCCAGAAAGATGGTAAGTCAACAAAAATGATATAGCATACGTTCCTGCTAGACAGCAACCAAGCAGTACGAGAAGGTACGATTTTTCTGCGGAGTTGAAAAACTACAATGCTATGCTATTGTAACAACCCGGATATAACTTGCCATATTTGTAACTCCAACTCTTGCCATTTTCGGCTATGTGATATGATATTCCCTCCGTGGTTGGGTTTTCCTTCTTTTGCATTTTGTCCTTGTCATGCATTTCATGTCATGTCATCATGTGCATCGCATTCGCATACGTGTTCGTTTCATGAATCCGAGCATTTTCCCCGTTGTCCGTTTTGCAATCCGGCGCTCCTATGTTCCCCGGCGTCCCCTTTTACCTTTTTCCGTGAGCGGGTATTAAACTTTCTCGGAATGGACCGAGGTTTGCCAAGCGGCCTTGGTATAGCACCGGTAGACCGCCTGTCAAGTTTCGGGTCAATCGGAGGTCGTTTGTTACTCCAACGGTTAACCGGGTAACCGTGAAGGCCTCGTGTGTGTTGCAGCCCAAAACCCCTCCAAAACAGCCCAATAACCCATCTAAGTCACTCCCATGTCCATCACCGTTCGATCACGATCGCGTGGCCGAAAACCGTGCTCAATTTGGAGCCTCCTAGCCCCTCCAACCTATAAATATAGACCCTCCTCCGAAATCTCGGGTCCAATCCTACCCTAACCCTAGCCCCGCTTCCCACCGCGCGCCCCCGCGCCCCTCCGCTCCCCGCCGGCCACCTCCGCCGCCGCCATGTGGCACGCCACCATTCGCCGCCGCCCTGCGCCCACTTCACCGCGCCGCCGGCCCGCGAGGCCCGCCCCGCCGACCTCCTCGGGCCAGAGGAGCCCCGCGCCCCGCCAGCCGCTCCGCCGCCCCGCCGCGCCTCCGCCGCCCGACGCGCCTCGCCGGCGACCTCGCCGGCGACCTCGCCGCCACCGGATCTCGCCGGCGCCGCCCCGCCACCGCTCCGGCGCGGCCCCGCGCCCGCCGCGCCGCCGCCCAGGATCCCGCGCCCCCAACCCTCGCCGGCATCTTCCTCCACTCCGGCGAACAACTCCGGCGCCACCTCGGTTTCCGCGCCGACAAACCCTAGATCTGGACTCGGTTGACTTTTCCCTCTCCCCCTTAATTTTTATGCTAACTTTGTCATGCTATATCTCTGCATCCGTGGCTCTGTTTTGGGCGTGTAGCATATCAAATTGTTCGCCTCGATGAGTACATCATTTCATCTCATTGCGTCATTTTCATTTGAGCTCATCTTGGTGCTCGAAATGCTGTTGGTAGAGGGCTATGTGATGTTAGCTTCAGATCTGTTTCAGTAGATGCACTTTTGTCATTTTTGTCACGATTGATGTGTGCATCCTATGAATTGGAGTCCTACATGTGTTTTGTAATATGCCATGATATCTTTCCAGGGGTGTATGCCATGTATTTTTGTGATCTCTGTGGTGACTAGCACAAGCATGCAAACTAGGGATCATAATGTCGCTGATTTCAGGGACTTAGTGATTTCACTAAGTTATTCTCTGCTGTTATTTCTTATGCCATGTGTTCATGTTGTTTTAGAGAGACCTATGCCTCTTTTGAGCATGATCAGTAAGGGTGTTTTGAGCATATGGATTTGCTCTATCCATCTATGCCTTTGTTTGTAATTATGGAGTGCCATAGCTTGAGTCAATCGAGCTCTACTTTTGCTATAAAATGTTACTGGCAGATTGTTTACATGTTATTCAATTTTTCCAAGCTTGTAGTAGTTGATCCTTGCATGATATGATGTTATTCTTGCCATGTCTAGCTTCTATGCCATGTATTCTTGATGGATGTATGCTTAGTTTATCATGCAATTCTCTGTAGTGAGTGCATCGAGCTCACGAACATGCCTACTTGTTATCTGTTTTGACATGTCCAGTTTTCTGCTAAGTCTAAAAACTGTAACGAAACTTGTTTATTTGACATGGGTGTTATTATATTTTCTGGTCCTTTTTGGCTCATGGTCAGTAAGGGACTTTTGTTCAATGCGTTGAGTAGATTCATACCATGCCTTGTTTTGCTATATTGTGCTCCTGTAGCATGTTGTTTGCTTGCTCTAAACATGTCATCCTGATGTTAATTTCTGGCATGTTATTTTCACCAAGTCTGTGAACTTGTTATCTTTTGCACTTTTGCCATGCTTGTTTGAACCTGTTGTGGTGTGATTTAGCCGTAGCTCAGTGTTCATCTTTTGTCAAGCATCTTGAGTAGATTGCTGTCATATACTTTGCTGATATGTTTGGGTGCAGTAACTTAATTACTTGTTGCTTGCTAAGTAGCATCATGCTGTTAATGGCAGAATCTTGTCATTCTTGTTTTGCTTGTCATTTGCAAACTGTGCATCCGATTCCGGTAATCCTTATATCGATTTCAACCGAAATCACCTCACCTTTCCAGCGGCATACTTGGTTTGCCAAGATTATGCCTGGTTCATCTTTTTCCTTCGAAGCATGCATATGCATTGCATATCACATCTCGCATATCATGCCATGTTTTGCATCATGTTGTTTGTGCATTGCATCGTGGTTGATAGTTGTTCCTTTGCTTGTGCTCTTGTTTTGGGTAGATCCGGGAGACGAGTACGTGAACGAGGAACCTGTTGAGAACGCTTACGAGGATCAAGCCTTCGACAACTCTGAGAACCTTGCAGGCAAGATGACCATACCTTCGAAATCACTTCTATCTTTGCTTGCTAGATGCTCGCTCTTTTGCTATGCCTATGCTGCGATACCTACCACTTGCTATATCTTGCCACCCATATTGCCATGTCAAACCTCTAACCATCCTTTCCTAGCAAACCGTTGATTGGCTATGCTACCGCTTTGCTCAGCCCCTCTTATAGCGTTGCTAGTTGCAGGTGAAGATGAAGTTTGTTCCTTGTTGGAACATGATTATGTTGGGATATCACAATATCTCTTATTTAATTAATGCATCTATATACCCGGTAAAGGGTGGAAGGCTCGGCCTTATGTCTGGTGTTTTGTTCCACTCTTGCCACCCTAGTTTCCGTCATACCGGTGTTATGTTTCTTGATTTTGCGTTCCTTACACGGTTGGGTGATTTATGGGACCCCCTTGACAGTTCGCTTTGAATAAGACTCCTCCAGCGAGGCCCAACCTTGGTTTTACCATTTGCCTACCACCTACACCTTTTCCCTTGGGTTTTCGCGAGCCCGAGGGTCATCTTTATTTTAGCCCCCCCGGGCCAGTGCTCCTCTGGGTGCTGGTCCGAAGCGAGCAAACTGCGGGGCCACCTCGGGGAAACTTGAGGCTTGGTTTTACTCGTAGGATGTCTCATCCGGATGTGCCCTGAGACCGAGATATGTGCAGCTCCTATCAGGATTTGTCGGCACAATCGGGCGGCTTTGCTGGACTTGTTTTATTACTGTCGAAATGTCTTGTAGTCCGGGATTTCGAGACTGATCGGGTCTTCCCGGTAGAAGGAATATCCTTCGTTGACCGTGAGAGCTTATAATGGGCTAAGTTGGGACACCCCTGCAGGGTATTATCTATCGAAAGCCGTGCCCGCGGTTATGAGGCAGATGGGAATTTGTTAATGTCCGGTTGTAGAAAACCCGAAGTTGACCTTAATTAAAACACATCAACCGCGTGTGTTACCGTGATGGTCTCTTCTCGGCGGAGTCCGGGAAGTGAACACGGTGTTGGAGTTATGCCTGACGTAGGTTGTTCTAGGATCACTTCTTGATCACTGCTAGCTTCACGACCGTGCTTTGCTTCTCTTCTCGCTCTCTTTTGCGTTGTTAGCCACCATATATGCTAGTCGCTTGCTGCAGCTCCACCTCACAACCCTGTCTACCTTTAAGCTTAAATGGTTTTGATCTCGCGGGTGTGAGATTGCTGAGTCCCCGTGACTCACAGATTCTACCAAAACAGTTGCAGGTGCCAACGATGCCAGTGCAGATGATGCAACCGAGCTCACGTGGGAGTTCAACGAGGAACGTGATCGTTACTATGTGTCTTTTCCTGATGATCAGTAGTGGAGCCCAGTTGGGACGATCGGGGATCTGTGTAGCATTTGGGGTAGTCTTCTTTCATTTTGGTTCCGTAGTCGGACCTTGAGTGTAATCTGGATGATGAATGTTTATTTATGTATTGTGTGAAGTGGCGACTGTAAGCCAACTATGTATCTCTTTCCCTAATGTATTACATGGGTTGTGTGAAGATTACCTCACTTGCGACATTGCTTTCAATGCGGTTATGCCTCTAAGTCGTGCCTCGACACGTGGGAGATATAGCCGCATCGAGGGCGTTACAGCTATGGAACAAAGAATCCCAGACTCTCTAATTTTCCAATCCACAGGAGCCTCTCTATTTATCTAACGTCATTCATGATCAGGGGGCAGCAAGGGTATAAGTAATGAAGTGGTGGTGCTAAAGAAACCATAAAAGGACCAGCACATTGGCAAGCTCGTTCGGTACTAAACAGTACAAAAACTTAGCGTCGTTTACTTGACAATCAGTTAAGTTAAATGGGATAACTTAAACAACAAGTTGAATATTATACAAAAAGGAATGCATCCACCCAGAAAGATAACAAGTCCACAAAAATGGTCTAGCATTGCATACATTCCTGCTAGATGGCAACCAAGCACTATGAGAAGGTATGAATTTTCTATAAAGTAGAAAAACTAGAGTGCTAGGCTAGGGAACAAAAACTCCCAGACTCTCGCACTCCATGTCCTTAATTTTCCGGACCTTCACTTTGTGAGTTACATCCAGTGCAAACATAATAGGCGCATAATCACAGGAGACAGAAGTGTTGGTGTATTTTTTGTTACAACAAAAACAAAAGAAAAAAGATGGCATATGTTTCCTCTGTTCCATCTGTGTTTGTCTCATTCAACTAAACCACTATTTGTCTCATTGAACTAAAACCACCTCCAAACTACATGGATTGGAGTACCCCCAAAGCAAACCAAACCGAACGAGCTAGCAAGATATTATAGGAAATCAAAAGCACTGCAACAAGCAAGGAAGGGCCATCATCTTACCACTGCAGCGGTGTGAGCGCGGCGTAGATGGGCATCGCAGCAGCCCAGGAACTTGCTCTCCTTCTTGTCGTCAAGCTAGTTGGCGCCAGGATTTGGAGGCGCCGCCGCTCCAGGTCTGGGTGAGGAGAAGATAACAGTTATGCATTATAACAGTAAAAATATGAAGAGAAGCGGATATTTTGTTTCTCTGTCAATCACTGTCACCGTCAGAGTGTGAGCAGGCATTATACTACTCCCTCAGTTCACTTTATATAAGTCATTTCAGACAACTGAAATTGAGTTGTTTTGCACACTGTCTGAAGTGTCTACAACGCCTTATAAAAGTAAATAGAGGGTGTACTATAAACCAATTCGAATTTTGATAAATAGGCATTGCATAGAGTGAGCTGCATCCAGTCCAATGATAATAATAGAGAGAAAACAAAGCCAGTGATGTCTAGGGACCAGTTATTCCAACAGTAGACACAAAACTGTTTCAGTACAGTAGAGATCTTGCTAATGCAGCACAATAAAAGGAAATGAAGTTCCGACTGATGATGTCTTTTCCAAGATGATCGATACTTAGGCCTCAAAAATATATGAAAAAGCTGTTTTTTCAGGTAATATAATGGAACCAAGGAGCGACAGCTGGAAACAATGGGACTGAAATAAACTAGAGCTGGGGACTTGTACTAGGATTGCTGTATGGAGGAGATGGCACCACCGTGCACACACTGATGAGATGATGGAAGCATAGATGACAGCGTGCACATACTGTATGTATGTATGGAGAGAAAATTGTTGGTACTCGACAAGAGATGTACATATTTGTTACAGCGAAAACAAAAAAGATGCATCCCCTGTGTGTCTCAGTGAACAAAAACCACCTCCTAACTAGATCAATGATCGGAGCACCCCCGAAGCAAACCAAACTGCTACTCCCTCCGTTCCAAAATAGATGACCCAACTTTATACTAACTTAGCTATTAGGGAAAAATTAAAGCACTACAGTAAGCAGGAAGGAAGGAATGAAGGGTTACCACTGCAGGGGCGTGAGCATGCCATAGATGGCCATCGTCGAGGCGCTGCTGCTCCAGGTGGTCCACGAGGAGAAGATGGGCCAGTAGCCAGCCATCTCGTCTTTACCGTCAGATTTTGATGATTGACGCTCGTCTGTTCCGCACGCGTCATTCAGACTGGGCCCATCCTCCAAGTCCAGCATCAGCCACCACCCACGTCTGGTCTGGTCTTGGGCGTGCTGCTGTTGTTGCACGACACAGAGATGGAACATGTTACAAAAATGCAGTGTAGATACTAATTCAACAAGCAAACCATGTACAGTTTTGGTCTGGGTATTATGGGGGCCGCTAGAAGAACATACAAAATAGTTGACCATGGGGTTACAGTACAGATCTTGCCAATGCAACACAATAGAAGGAAATGAAGTTCCCACTCATGAATCATGATGTCTTCTCCAAGATGATTGAAACTTATGCCTCAAAAATAAATGAAAACAATCAGTTTTTTCACGTAATATAATGGGGACCAAGAGCGACGGCTGGAAACATTGGTACTGAAATAATAACCTAGAGCTAGGGAAAACTACTTGTACTAGGGCTGCTGTACCGAGACAAAAGCATTGGTACTTGACAAGAGATGTACGTATTTTTTACAGCAAAAACAAAAAAGATGCATCCTTTGTGTGTCTCGGTGAACTGAAACCACCTCAAAAATGGACCATTGATCGGAGCACCCCCGAACCAAACCGAATCGATAGCTATTAGGGAAAAAATTAAAGCACTGCAGCAAGCAAGCAAGGGAGAAATGAAGGTTTACCACTGCAGGTCCGTGAACACGCATAGATGTCCATCGTTGAGCTTGTTTTTGAGACGCTGCTGCTCCAGGTCGGCCACGACGAGAAGATGGGTGAGCAGCCAGCCATCTCGTCTTTATCGTCAGATTTTGATGATTGAAGCTTGTCTGTTTTGCACGCGAGCGAGCGACCAACCAAAACAAAGTAGACCGGTCAATTTGAAATCCAAACTAATTATTGCTCATCAACTTACTTAACAAGACGTGTTTTAGCCATTGTTTTTAAGGCGGTAAGGCGACCTAAGGCGAGCACCACCCGCTCTAGCGCCTAGATGACGCCTAAGCGCCTAAGGCGGCATATTTGTAAGGCGCTGCCCGCGCGCCTTATCGCCTAACCGTGGCCTAAGCGTCCAAGGCAGGACGCCTTAAAAACAATGGTTTTAGCGAGCGAGCGAGATAGCAAGACGTGCAGGCATGTCTTGCTGATGTTTTTTCCTTTGACACAAGGATGCATGACTTACTCTGCAACTTACTTAACGAGACAGATAGCAGACCGATCATTTATTTGAAATCCAAACTAATGAACAAACCCGCACGTACATACCCCGGACTATGCTCGTGTGCACATAAATAGAAACAACCTAGATCGATCAAGTGCCTAGTTAGATACCAACTAGTACTAGTTAGTACGTATGGAAGAATCGCATACCAACAAGCACGACCATGGAAGCCACCAACGCATGTCCTCCTCCCTGTGTCAGGGGCTTACTTCTCATCATCGCGGGGCTGAACTTCACCGTCGGCCTTGTCCTAATCTTCGTCTTCGTACTACCCGGTGAGACCTTCTACTCCATCCACATAGACTCCGCCTCCGGCCTCAACCAGCCGTCGCCCATCTCCATCAAAATTTTCCCAGACAGAGCCCTGGCATAATGAGTTCCATTAATAAGAGGTCAGCAAGGATCAACGAAAATGCATAAGATTGGACTGCATACATACATGATCTGCTCAAGTGACCCATGACGACATTGAGCAGAGTTTTTCAGATTTCAACTGGTAATTAAGTAAGTAGTGACGATAATAATACACGACAGATACAAAGGGAAACCATAGATGCATATATCTGAATCTCCAGCCGCTCTATCAATCTCAGCTCGCCCGTGAGAGATTGGGGGGAAGCAAGGGGAAAGAAAGGGCTACCTTGAAGGAGGCGGAAGGCCCAAGTCACTGCTGCTGTTGGTGGCATGCATGCGGCCGGTTATCTTTGCTCGGCCGGCAAGCCAGCTCTCTTTCTCTCCTTGCGCCGCAATGAGGAGCTCCATGGCGTCGGAGGAGCAAGGAGCCTCTCTCCTCACGCGGAACAAGGACCCGCCAGGCAGCGAGGTACATCGTGCAGCTTCACGGCGTCACCGACGGGGAGGAGCACGCCGGCTGCTGGTCGCGGGAGCCGCGGCTGCCCAAGCCCCGCCGGTCAGGTCCGACGAGGAGAGGGAGGAGGTTGGCGACCCAAATCCCTCCAGATGGCTGCGGCCGCCGTCGCGGGCCTGGGAGCGCCATGGACGCCGCGTCTCCTGCTCGATCTGGACCTAGGAGAGGGAAGGACGACGGCGGCGGCGGCGGCGGGAATAAATGAATCGTTGGGTACAGCGGGCTGGTGGGCTAGCTTAGCTAGGGATAGTTACATCCCGACCCACGGATCGTGAGTGAGTCTCCTAGATCGCTGATTGGTCCATCTTGAGCTCTCGCGGATCCATCCTCCCTTTGGGCTGATCCCAGCCGTTTGTTTGCCAAGATCCGGCCGGCGATGCACAAGTCTTAATTATAGCAGTTGTTACCGCACGACCGACCAATCGTGAGAGTTTGCTGCCACTGTAAACGAGTCCGGTCAGTCCACCAATCGTTGATTATTGATTGGTGATTGGTCAATTGCGACATCCCACGGATCAATCCCTCCCTTCGGCCGATCCAGGTTGTCCGCCCGCATCCGACGGACCAAGATACAAGTTTCAAAATATAGCGGTTGCGCGGGGCAACACATCGGTGTCCTGTGTCTCTTCATGTCATTGTTGTCTGCTACGTGTATGTATTTGTCACTAAAAAGCCACTTCCTTGGCTTAGTTGTAACGCCCCAGATGTAACTTGCCATATTTGTAATCCAACTCTTGCCATTTCCGGCTATGTGTTATGATATTACCTCCGTGGTTGGGTTCTCTCCGTTTTGCATTTTGGTCATGTCATGCATTTCTTATCATGTCATCATGTGCATCGCTTTCGCATACGTGTTCGTCTCATAAATCCGAGCATCTTTCCCGTTGTCCGTTTTGCAATCCGGCGCTCCTATGTCTCCCGGCGTCCCCTTTTACATTTCTTCGTGAGCGGGTATTAAACATTCTCGGAATGGACCGAGGTTTGACATGTGGCCTTGGTATAGCACCGGTAGACCGACTGTTAAGTTTCGGGTCAATCGGAGTTCGTTTGGTACTCCAACGGTTAATCGGGTAACTGTGAAGGCCTCGTGTGTGTTGCAGCCCAACACCCCTTCAAAACAGCCCAATAACCCATCTAAGTCACTCCCATGGCCTCCGCCGTTCGATCACGATCGCGTGGGCGAAAACGGCACTCCGTTCGGAGCTTCCTAGCTCCCCCTACGCCCGAAAACGTCTGATCGAGATCCGAGGGTCCGAAAACCCCCGAAACCCTAGCCTTTCCTATAAAAGGAAGCCTCCCATGCCATTTTAGGTCGCCACCTACCTCCCCCCCCCACCTCGGATCCCGCGCCGCCACCCCTGTCCGCCACTTGGCGCCGCCGCCGGCGCGCCCTGGGCCAGTGGCCGCGCGCCACCTGGCCTCTGCCTTCCCCGCGCCGCCAGGCCCTCGAGAGGCCCGCCCGGGCCCCGATCTGGGCCTGAGGCCCGCAGCCAGCCCGGTCGCCTCCGCCCGCTCCCGCGCCTGCCGGACCCGCGCCGGCCTCGCCCCGCCGCCGTCGCCGAACCCCTCCGCCTTCCTCCGTCCCGACGCCGTCGACGGCCGCCGTCCAAGCTCGCCGCGCCGCTTCCGCGTTCGGACCCCGGCGAACTCCGGTGCGCCGCCGCGTCTCCCGGTGCCGCCCCGCGTCGCCCGCGCCCCGGATCCGGCGGGATCCGCCCGGATCCGCGCCGGCCAGCTTCCCCCTCGCCGCCTCCGGCCGCCCCGCGGCGAACCCCGGCGAGCCTCGCCTCAGATCCGATCGGGAGCGCCGACTCGGTTGACTTTTCCCTCTCCCCTATTTTCTCTAAGTCCCCTAGAATTCACATGATCATCACCTGTTTCGCATGCCATAACTTTGCATCCAGGGCTCCGTTTTGCGCGTATAATATGTCGTTTTGTTCGTCACGAAGAGTACATCACTTTGTTCCATTGCACCATTTTCATTTGAAGTCATCTTGATGCCCTAAATGCTTTTAGAAGAGGGCTAGTTGATGTTAGTTGCTGGATCTTATCTGAACATGCACTTTTGTCATTTTTGCCATGATTGATGTGTACCTCCTATGAAGTTGAGTCCTACATGAGTTTTGTAATATGCCATGTTACCTATCCAGAGTATTTTGCCATGTATTTTTATGATCTATGTGGTGACTAGCACAAGCATGCAAACTAGGTGTCTTGATGTTGCTGATTTCAGAGACTTAGTGATTTCACTAAGTCCCTGACTGCTGTTATTTTCGTGCCTTGTATTCATGTTGTTTCTGAGAGATCCATGCATAATTTGAGCATGATCAGTAAGAAAGTTTTGAACTTGAGTATTTGCTCTATCCATCCATGCCTATGTTTGCAATTATGGAGTGCCATAGCTTGAGTCAATCGAGCTCTACTTTTGCTTCAAAATGTTGCTGGCAGATTGTTTACGTGTTATTCAATTTTGCCAAGCTTGGTGGAGTTGATACTTGCATGATATGATGTTATTCTTGCCATGTCTAGTTTCTATGCCATGTCTTCTTGAGGTATGTATGCTTAGTTTATCATGAGATGCTCTGTAGTGAGTGCATCGAGCTCACGAACATGCCTAGTCGTTAACAGTTTTCTGCCATGCCCAGTTTTCTGCTAAGTCTGAAACCTGTAACGAGACTTGCTTATTTGTCATGGGTGTAATCATATTTTATGGTCCTTTTTGACTTATGGTCAGTAAGGGACTTTGGTCAAGTGCTATGTGTAGACTCATGCCATGTCTTATTTTGCTATGTTCTGAACCTGTAGCATGTTGTTTCATTGCTCTGAACATGTCATCCTGATGTCAGTTTCTGCTACTTTGATAATTTCACTAAGTCTGGGAACTTGTTATCTTTTGCACTTTTGCCATGCTTGTTTGGACCTGTTATGATGGGATTGAGCCGTAGCTCAGTGTTCATCTTTTGTCGTGCATCTTGAGTAGATTACTGTCATATGCTTTGTTGCCATGTTTGGGTGCAGTAGCTTAATTATTTATTGCTTGCTAAGTAGCATCATGCTGTGTATGGCAGTTTCGTGTCATTCTTGTATTGCTTGCCATTTGCAAACCGTGCATCCGATTCCGGTGATCTTTATATCGATTTCAACCGAAATCACCTCATCTATCCAGAGGCATGCTTGGTTTGCCAAGATTATGCCCTGTTCATCCTTGTCCTTCCGGAGCATGCATACGCATTGCATATCACCTCTCGCATATCATGTCATGTTTTGCATCATGTTGATTGCGCATTGCATCGTGGTTGATATTGGTTCCTTTGCTTGTTCTCTTGTCTTGGGTAGAGCCGGGAGACGAGTACGTGACCGAGGATTCCGTTGAGAACGCTTACGAGGACCAAGCTTTCGACAACTCTGAGAACCTTGCAGGCAAGATGACCATACCCTCGAAATCACTTCTATCTTTGCTTGCTAGATTGCTCGCTCTTTTGCTATGCCTATGCTGCGATACCCACCACTTGCTTTATCATGCCTCCTATATTGCCATGTCAGCCCCTAACCATCCATGTCCTAGCAAACCGTTGTTTGGCTATGTTACTGCTTTGCTCAGCCCCTCTTATAGCGTTGCTAGTTGCAGGTGAAGATGAAGTTTGTTCCTTGTTGGAACATGGACTTGTTGTTCCTTGTTGGAAACATGTTTACTTGTTGGGATATCACAATACCTCTTATTTAATTAATGCATCTATATACTTGGTAAAGGGTGGAAGGCTCGGCCTTATGCCTGGTGTTTTGTTCCACTATTGCCACCCTAGTCGTCATACCGGTGTTATGTTCCCGGAGTTTGCGTTCCTTACACGGTTGGGTGATTTATGGGACCCCCTTGACAGTTCGCTTTGAATAAGACTTTTCCAGCAAAGCCCAACATTGGTTTTACCATTTGCCACCACCTACCTTTTTCCCCCGGGTTTTCGCGAGCCCGAGGGTCATCTTTATTTTAGCCCCCCCCCCGGGCCAGTGCTTCTCTAAGTGCTGGTTCGAACCGAGCAGCCTGCGGGGCCACCTCGTGGCAACTCGAGGGCTGGTTTTACTCGTAGCTTGACTTATCCGGATGTGCCCTGAGACCGAGATATGTGCAGCTCCTATCAGGATTTGTCGGCCCAATCGGGCGGTTTTGCTGGACTTGTTTTATTGCTGTTGAAATGTCTTGTAGTCCGGGATTCCGAGATTGATCGGGTCTTCCCGGTAGAAGGAATATCCTTCGTTGACCGTGAGAGCTTATCATGGGCTAAGTTGGGACACCCCTGCAGGGTATTATCTTTCGAAAGCCGTGCCCGCGGTTATGAGGCAGATGGGAATTTGTTGATGTCCGGTTGTAGAAAACCCGAAGTTGACCTTAACTAAAACACATCAACCGCGTGTGTAACCGTGATGGTCTCTTCTCGGCGGGGTCCGAGAAGTGAACACGGTTGTTGGAGTTATGCCTGACGTAGGTTGTTTCAGGATCACTTCTTGATCACTTCTAGTTTCTCGTCCGTGCTTTGCCTTCTCTTCTCGCTCTCTTTTGCGCTGTAGCCACCATATGCTAGTCGCTTGCTGCAGCTCCACCTCATAAATCCCTTTCCCACCTTTAAGCTTAAATAGTCTTGATCTCGCGGGTGTGAGATTGCTGAGTCCCCGTGACTCACAGATATTATCACCTCAGTTGCAGGTACCAACGATGTCAGTGCAGATGACGCGACCGAGCTCACTTGGGAGTTCGATGAGGAACGTGGCCGTTATTATGTTTCTTTTCCAGATGATCAGTAGTGGAGCCCAGTTGGGTGATCCGGGGATCTGTTTAGCATTTGGGGTAGTCTTCTTTCATTTTGGTACCGTAGTCGGACCTTGAGTGTAACCTGTATGATGGATGTTATTTATGTACTTGTGTGAAGTGGCGATTGTAAGCCAACTATGTATCTTTCCCCTTTATTTATTACATGGATTGTGTGAAGATTACCTCACTTGCGACATTACTTTCAATGCGGTTATGCCTCTAAGTCGTGCTTCGACACGTGGGAGATATAGCCGCATCGAGGGCGTTACATTAGTACATGTCGCCGCCCGATTCACCTAGTTGTCCCCTAACATCTCGTTCCCTCGGTTTTATGTGTCGAGTGTTGCCGCCCGCCACCGGTTCTTCCCCAATCATGTAGTTTTGCTCTGTTTGGCCTCGCCTCGCACGACAATCCATTCCTTCTCGTTTTTATATTGTAAACAACTCACTTTCTCAACTAGTAGGTGTCCGACATCGCTTCACGTTGTCATTCACTCTTTCTCTTTGTCGATAGCAACTCGATCAAAATTGCCCAGCTGAGTGTTTGGCGTCGCGTCGTCCAATCATGCATGCTTAACCGTGCATATGTATGTGAAAACGCTTAGTAAGCATAATAAGATGACAACGGTGGTGTCATGACAAAACTTAACATCGAAAATGCACACATGAAACAAGATATGCATTAACCTTCTCATCACATAAAATATCGACTTATCCTACACTATGATGAGAAATTCTAGTTGCCAAACACTATTCTCGCATGACTTTGATGTACGCAATAATTGTTATCATATGAACACTATGAGCAACCGAAAATAACTTAGAAACAATCACACTTTTTGAACCATAGTAACCTTTTCTCAAACCAACCATAAAATCTGACGGCACATCAATTTCAAAGCATAGCAGTTGTTGATTGACCAATCGCGAGAGGCTGCCTACCGGCTATGAGTGATTCCAGTCATGCCACGGATTGCTAATTGCTCATTGGTCAATCGCGACCTCTGATTTACCCCCTATTCGATCGATCCCAACCATGCACCCAGATCCGACGAACCAAGTATAAGTCTTCAAATATTGCAGTTGCACACGTACAATAATGGTAGTTATGTGAATATACGTTAGTTCTATTCTATAAAAGAAGGGCGGTAACAAGTTCTCACAATGTTCAAATTAACCTGCATGGGTGCTCTAGGCCCCCCCGTGAGCCCTTACGCCGGGGCCAGATTCATTGGTGTGCTCCCAGCTCTAGCCTATGGCCTAGCATCACCTCTAAGTTCGGTGTGTTCACATGTCCTGGTAGTTTCCAGCGGTTGTGTTCCTCACCTTGCCATCGATCCGGTGACTAGGATCGGCTCCTCGTGTGTAGTGGCAATGTCTTCACGCTGCCAACGCAGAGCTAACTAGTGAGTGTTCTAGTGATGCGGGAGCCCTGTCGTGGTCTTGCACTTAGAGCATCTTCAACGGGCGCGCCAAACTAGCGCCGCGCCGCAAAATCCTCCCTTTTAGCGCGCGCGCAACCGGAATAGCTGCTCCAGCGGGCGCGCGAAAACCGCGCGCGCGGCATACGTAGTCCAGCGCGCGGGCCGAAACGCAATCGCGCGCCGCTTATTTGCTGCGCCCGCTCCCGCGCGCTGGACTCTCGCGCGCTCGCTCGCACCTCCCACCCACCGCTCCAGCCGCGCCGCCGACGACGACCGCGCCATCAGGCGACCGTTCCGGCGCTTTCCCTGCCTATCTCCGCCCTCGCGCGCGCTTTCTCCGGGCCCCCCTCTAGGCCCGCCGCCCCGCGCGCGTGCTGGTCCGCCGACGAACAGCGCCCGCGCGCTCGCTGCCGCTCGGCGCCCGCTAGGTGTTCGACAAAACGCCTAGAAGGTATGTATTGCTCAAAAGCCATGAATTTCGTGCATGTTGATTGTAGTTTTTTATTTATAGCATAGTATTCAACGTCCTGCAGCGCATAATGATCTTCAGAAGGATCTCATTGAGGAGTGGTGGGCATGGAATGGACAACAAAGAGCATCATGATCTGTGCGTTCGTTATTGTATTGTTGAACTATTTGTTGTGTTTTAATTGCACTATTTATTGTATTGAATGATAAATTGTTTGTTTGAGTCGTAATAAACGAAATTGAACTATTTATTTTTGTTTGTTTTTGATTTTTTTTGCTTTTGTTTTTGAATGCATATGTTGTTTGTGCGAGCCGCGCGCGCTGCATTTTTGCGCGCTGCTGGAGCGGCGCGCGCACTGCATTTTAGCGCGGCTGCTGGAGTCAGCGCTGCGCGCCGCGCCAAACCAGGCGATGCGTGCGCGGCATACGTGTTTTTTGCGCGCGGCGCGACCGGCGCCTGTTGGAGATGCTCTTAGGCTAGATGCGGCACGAGGTCACACCGTTGGTAAAATGTTTATGTGTCCGATGACACCAAGTTATGCACCGGATGCCCGAGTCTTTGAGTTTTTGCAGGCCGAGCCTTCCCATCATCCTAGTCGCCAACTACGAGACTACGGTCAAGTCTTATTTCCAGCTGAATCGGACCTTCTTTATTATTTCACATATGAGACTACGCCAACTAACGACGGTGATAATGGGAACCCCGTCAGAAAAATGACATGGATGTTATTGTGTAGCCGTCACATAGACGTCATCATTGCCAACTCTTCATTTGTCTCAGAAAATCTTGGATCATGCCATGCAAATTGCCCCGATGCATGATCACATGTGTGTTGATCACCCTCTCCGCTTGTCCCACGCAATATTGGACCATGTCACGGGGATCCTAATGACGCCCAGTATGTGTTGGTCGCCTTCACTATATTGTACTAACTTTATACTAAACCAGCGGCACTTATTTTGGGACAGTGGGAGTAACAACTTAGAATTGTTTTATGATTTTATGTGGATCTTTTTGCCATTTCTTGTTTTAGTTTACCTTGCTTATTGGATTTCTTGCATTCCTGCACATGATGGTTTCTTCCATTACTACTTATCAAACACTATTTCTCCCTTTTGCTTTCATGTACATGAAAAATTCTCATATGAACACTACTATGAATGAAAATAATTTTAAAATGATTTGAATCATAGTTTTTACTCAAACGAGCCATATTTGACGATATTTGATCTAGTTTAAAATATGTATTGTATATTTGAATTCCAAGACAAGAGACACACTCATGGCATGTAATATAAACAATCTAGAGCATTTGTATTCGACCATTTCCAACTAAGAGAGGTTGTCCTAGGTGGCGGCGTATCATATTAGAGTTTTTAAAATGAGTTGCTATATATATATTAGGAAGTAATATAAAAATGAAAAGATGACCGCCATGAAGTTCTCCTAAAGGGACAAAGATGTTTTTTTTTGGACATCTCAATCTTGCACGATTATTAATTGTTGTCTTAGTCTACGGCGTGCTTTGGCTTTTTGGGCAAACCAATAATTGTAACAAATGATTTCTAGAAGTGGGTCGGAAATAGAAGTTGAGACATTATCCTCCTCTCCATCCCCGTGCGACCGCTCGCGCTAGAGCCCACGGTTGTTCCCTCCTCTCGTTATCTCTTCAGAGTTGTGAGGGGTGGCAGCCCTACGTCTATTTGTAGGTCATTAAGTTAGGGTTAAGATACCGCGACGGAGGCATATATTGTAATATGCCGCGTACGTGTAGTATGCATGCATGTGTACACTAGTAGGTGCGTCTTTTTTACTCTCTTTGTTCTTTCTCCTTGACCCGCTAATCTTTGACAGTCAAATTTGTAATGATTATACCTTTTAGAATCGAAGTCTTGATTTACAAACCATTTGAATCTCTCAGCTATGGTCCCGACGGACTCGAGAGCAGTGCACGATTAGTTAGGCCGTCGGCAGCGATGCGAGTTGTCTCCGTGGGACGTGCACGTACGCGTAAGTTCTGGGCGCCACCAATTGGCTTGCTTGTACGCAAGGATTTGGATCCCAAGCGCACGTTTTTTTCTCGCGGGGCACCCAAATTCATGGTTACCGCGGTATCCGCGACGCGCTGGTGTGGGTCCCACCCGCCCATGACGAAGGCCCGCTGCAGGGAAATATCCAGTGGTACGTACCTGCCCTCGCATGCTCCCACGATACAAACATAAAAATCTCAAATTTAAACAAGTTCAAAAAAAATCTGAAAAAAAATCATGGATGTTCAAAAGACATATGTCACTAACTCCTAAAAAACTCTGATCAAAATTCGAAATACATGTGCGGAGAAACAAAAACGACAAATTCAGGCGTGAATAGTATCAATCATTTCTGCTTTTGACACTAATCATGAAAGATTTGTCTTTTTTATTTTCTTGGCGTATATTTTGAATTTGGATCCGAATTTTTTAGGGGATGCCAACATAAATGTCGTGAACATCCATGATTTTTTTCAGATTTTTTTGAAATGTCTAAATTCAAATCTTTTAAGTTTGTATCATGGGAGCATTTAAAGATTGGTATCCCTTGATACTTACCCGCTGCGGGTAGTGTGCATTGCATTCATGCACCGTACTCAATTATTGCTCATCTTAATAAAAGCTTCACACACAATATAATACTGCAACTTGGTCACAGCTAGGATAGGAGAGATGCCGCTGAAGCACGCCTAATCAGTTTAAGGACCGCCTGCAACACGTGAATATGAGTGCAACACGTGCTGTGTGCCGTGGTGGGTGTGTTTGTATCGGTTCGCTCGGATGTATGTGATAATGTTTGCTTTATAATATAAAGCCAGGGCAACCATTTTTCGGTAATATGAAATGCAAGACGCCAGCGAAATGTCGGAGGCTGCTAAATTAAGCTTCCTGAAAAAAAGGGGGTCCGGCCGGAAACAAGCTGCTAAAACATGCATGGAAAAAGGTTTGCTCCGGGCTGTACACGTGGAGTATAAATTTCTGAAACAGGGTGGGGGTGGGTGCACGGCCTGTGACGTGGCTGCCTTGCATGGAGACGGAGGCCATGTGTCGACGGGCATCCTTTCTCTCCGGTGGATCTCTACGGCGATGAGTCACAGATGGAGGCTCGCATGGCAGCTACCACCCACAACGGTACGAGGGAGTCACAACAGCTCTAGTAGAGTCAGGGCAACACGATATAAATCAACGTATTGGCGAGTAAACAAGGTGGGATTGCAGTGCTTCGTTGGGAACGAGTTGAAATAACGAGCAGTTCCTACTGCTAAGATCAAGATGCTCATCGTACGTACCCCTCACCCTACCACGTGATTTCATTCTTCTTTTTTATTTCGTGCAATAATATCTCATGATCCCATCTCATTCATCACGTACGCATCGCATGCATGTACTCCCTCTGTCTCAGAATATAAGAACGTTTTTGACACTATGCTAATGCTAAAAACGTTCTTATATTTTGCTAATGCTAAAAACGTTTTTATATTTTGAGACGGAGGGAGTAGATGATTTCCCGGCCGATGTGCACGGATCACCCGCCCCGAACATTGGACCAGTTCGACGTCGTCGTGGCCAAGGGGCACCCCCACAATCGGGAACAGGAAAACGTTTATGTTGGGTCCTCGTCGCCATCGGGGATTAATCAAACCTTGAAGAGAGGTACATATGGTTGACCGACACGGCTCGTCGGGTCTGCACGTCTGGACATGGCGCGTGACGCGTGACCTTTTTTTTTACGGCGATGAGTCATAGATCGAGGCTCGCATGGTAGCTAGCCCGGCTCGTCGGTCGGCGGACCACCCAAGGTGGGGTACCAGGAACAAGAGCTAATCCGACTGTCATGGATGCACCTAATCATATGACCTCAAATACATACACGCGTCTAATCACTATTTAAGAAAACGCTTGCACGCCTTGATACCTTATTACCAAACCCTCAAATACACACAATCACATGCAACGTAAAATATAGTCTAAATGTTTCATCGACACCCGTTAACCACGTCTTTGTTGTTCCCTTCTGCGCCCATATCCGACGATAATGTAACTCACGAGGTCAAGGTCTGGTCGCCAGCGAGAAAGATAGGACATGGGACACAGACTGGTCCACATGGAACACGAAGTGACATCGTCTCCAATCTCACACTCTTCCTCATCAGAACCCGTGGCCTGCACGTCGTCGGTAGAGATGTGTTCGTTGACGCAGTGGGACGCATAGGCCTCGTCGTTGTGGCGTCGGGAGGTGCCGGTCACCGATTGAGGCTTTGCCTGGCCGGCGGCATGTGACTCCGCCTCCGCGACGTCGGCTGTTGCCTCCCACGCGCGCTGCCTCAGTCGACGGGCACGCCTCGCCTCCGCAATGGACGGTCCGTAGACGTTCACCTTCGGCTCAGAGCCGGACGCCTTGGGGAGGACGCGCCATCCCCGTGTTGGGGCGCCAAACTGACCGCACCGTGTTCGGCGACACAGCGGTCACGCGCCTCGAGGCTAATCCAAGTGTCATTTGCACAGATGCAATGGATTCCCACTGGATAGAGTCTGGCCGCGATGAGGCGGAGTCCTCCCAAGTGCGGCGGAGAGTCATGTAGACAACCATCGCCTTCTTAAGTCTGCATGGGACAAGAGTCGAGTCCGCTGCTCGTCATCCCAGAGATGACCAAAGATCGTCGAAATGGAGCTTGGTTGTAGAGTGGAGTGAAGTGCAGTGAAGTGGCTAGGGTTTGATCCTGAATGGGCGAATGTGATCCGGTGGACACGCCCGAGCGTATATTTAGGCATGATATAAGCGGTACCGGTCAGCCTGTACGTATAAGAGCGGTTTGAGGCGCTCAGCTAGGTCATAATTTTGTGTTATGTTATCTGATGATAGTGGAAGCCGATCCGTGTGTTGGATCGTATGCAAAAAATAATGAAGACCTCAAGCGGGTCAACTTCTATCCCCTGAATCCCGACGGGGAACTAGCTGACAAAGCGACAAATTGAAAGTTTAAGGAACTACTCTCTCGGTCCTCCGCTTGCAAGCTTGCAAAAAACGTTAGTGTTCTACACGCGATAGCAGCAAAAGTTGAGTGAAGTATTCTCAAAAGAAAAGAAAAAAGTTGGGTGAAGTAAAAAGGTCACATCACGTCCATGTCCAGACGTAGAGAGCCGACGAGAAGTCTGGATCAGTCATACGTCCGGCTCCAAGGTTTGAATAATCCCGACGGCGACGGCCCATTCACAAACGTTTTCCCGATCGTGGGGGTGCCCCACTCACCACAACGACGTCGAACTGATCCATGGTTCGGGCAATCCGTGCACATCGATCGGGAAAACATCTACGTTCATGCGTACATGACGACTGAGACGAGGCCGTGAGAAATATCACGAAGAGAACAAAAGAATCAAAATTCGAATCACACGGGGCCAGGGTACGTTGAGCATCTTGACTCGCATCGATCCGCTCCTTGTCTTTCAGAAACACCGCATCAATCTTTTTTATAACATAATATAGACTCGAGCGCTCATATATATATACGCGTATACAATTACCCATATGAACGCACGCACGCGCATCATATCTCTATGAACACCTTAGAGAAACCAAGCCGTCTTATCATCTTGCGATTCTATGAAATTATTGTGGACGCTTCGTAGTCGACGAAAACATCCCTTTCACTAAACATTATAGTCGAAAATCTTGGAATAAATGCAAGATAAATGCAAGCATCAATCTTGATAGGTACTCCTTTCGTCTCATATTAATCGATCTATTTCGACGTCAATTAATGCGGGACAAAGGAAGGTACTTGCTTTTGCTATATATGTACTATATCCAATTTTGTTGTGCATATGTATGTAGAGGTACATGCTTTTCCTATTTATATCCAGTTTTGCTTGTTTATTACTCTCTCCGTTCAGAATTACTTATCACATAAATGGATGTATCTAGAAGTATTTAAGTTCTAGATACATCCATTTCGAAGACAAGTAATTCTGAACGGAGGGAGTACTTGGTGAATGAAAGCTTGCACATCGAGCTTGCTGTTGGTGATCAGTGATGCAGGTTTTGGCAGAGCAGTCTGCATTAGCTTAATTTAGAAACTGCTCATTGTTCCAACTCTTGTTTCGAATGAACGAGCCCGTCTAGAGGGCACTGCAATTCCACTTTGTTTACTCGCCGGCACGTACATTAATTTATAGCGGCACCGTGGATGGTGTTGCTCTGATTCTGACTCTACCTGGCACCGCTGTGGGTGGTCTGCCCCGATCTACGACTCATCGCCGTAGAGACCCACCGGAGCGAGAGGCTGGCCGTCGACACATGTCCTCCGCCGCCATGCAAGGCAGCCACGTCACAGGCCGCCGCCATGCACGCACGCACACCGTTTCACAATTTTATACTCCGCGTGCGTGCTAAGGCTGACTGATGAGTACAGCACTCTTCACAGCCACGACCGGAGCAAGCTTTCCACATGCATGTTTTGGCAGCTTTTCTTCATCTTTTCTGCATGAATCTTAACTTCTTCTTTTTTTTGAGTTGCACATGAATCTTAACTTGTTGGCAGCTTCAGACATCCTGCCGGCCCACCTTGGCCCAGCTTGCATTCATATTCACGTGTTGCAGGCGGCCCTTAAACTGATCAGCGGCAGCATATGCGATTAGGTAAGGTAGCTGTGGCCCAAGCGGCATCTATTCTCTCCTATGAATTATGATCCTATCCTAGCTGCAAGTTGCATGCAGCATCGTGTGTAAAGCTTACTAAAGATAAGCAATAATTGAGTACGGTCCTTGTATTGTATTGTATTGAAATGGAGTGCACTCATAGCTAGCGGCCAAATACGCCTTCGTCATGGGTGGGGGTGGGACCCACGCCAGCGCCTCACCATCCGTGAGTGAGCAATCTCCATTTTCCTCATCGCATATCCACAGCTCAGCTCTCTGCTGGACCTTCCAGAGACACCACAAACATTCATTTCATTCATAAAAAAAAATACTCGCTGCATATATATTCACACACACTCTGGTGCTCAGTGATCAGCAAGAAGAGCTTCATTTCGATCGGTAACTGACTAACTGGTATGTACGTACTCCCTCCGCAAAGAAATATACTGCTCTTTCTCAAGCAATTTTCTCCCTCTTTTCTAGCACAGCGGTGATTTGCTTGGCTGTTCATTGATCTTCTCTGACAAAACAACATGCAAGAACACTTGCGCCCCTTGATCTTCTGGCAAAGAACATGCAACAACATATTTCCACCTTGTTCTTCTGACAAAGAAATGGCATACCGCATATGCACTGGCCCCCTCGTTCTTCTGACAAAAGAACATGCTGCTTAAGCATATTTCCCCCCTCTACCGGATCTGTCTCCTCAACGGATTCTAGAGCTGTGTTTCTATTTTTGCTCACTGCCGCATCTTCTATTTATTTTTCTTGCCGCATAGTATCTTGCAAGTTGACATGGGTTGTTTACATATACATGATGGTTGTGGTTTTGCCGAGCACAGACAGACCTATGAACCTTCTTGCATGTTGACTTGTTGAACTGTGTTCCATCCAAAGCTCTTCTCGAGGTAGTAATATCTTCAGTTTTTCACAGTGTTAGCTGAGGCTGGGTCTGATGTGTGTATAGACTATAGATTCAGTTTTTTAAGGATTCAGTTTTGCACAATTTCCTGAGGCTGAGGTCGCAAAGGACAGATGTATCTGGTGAAGGACATCGGCGGCGCCATCGGCCTGATGGCGGCGGCCCTGGTGCTCCTGGGGACCTGGCCGGTCGTGCTCGCCGTGCTGGAGCGCCGGGGAAGGCTGCCGCAGCACACGTACCTGGACTACTCCATCACCAACTTCCTGGCCGCCGTGCTAATCGCCCTCACATTCGGCCAGATCGGCGGCGACACGCCGGAGACGCCCAACTTCCTCGCTCAGCTGACCCGGCCCCAGGTAGGTCAATTAAAACTGTGGATATTTCTTCCTCGCATACTACGTCTAGATACATCTATTTCTATGACAAGTAATTTCGAACGGAGGGAGTAGAAAGAAAAGATCAACATGTATGTAAGACTGAATTTCAGGCAACACCTGAAGTTGGCTTTCAGTCTTTCTTTCTTACCTCAAGTTTAACTGACATATGTGAAGCCACAACTTCAGTTTGCTCAAAGTAGTGCAGTTGTTCTGACTATCTCTATATTGGACGAGCAATTCAGGACTACTGGCCGTCGATCATGTTTGCGCTGGCGGGCGGCGTGGTGATCACCCTCGGCACCGTGGCCACGCAGTACGGCTGGGCATACGTCGGGCTCTCGGTCACCGAGGTCATGGCCTCAAGTCTCAAGGTGGTCATAGGTAGGTACTCCATGGAGATAGATGACTGAAGATAGATTTCCAAAATCTGAAGATAAATAAACGACTGAAATTTCTGTTGCAGGGACGACACTGAACTATTTTCTGGACGGCCGGATCAACAGGGCGGAGGTTCTCTTCCCCGGCGTCGGATGCTTTCTGATTGCAGCCTGCCTAGGCTCACTTGTTCACTCCTCCAATGCTGCTGACAACCAGGAGAAGCTATCAAACTCTAGAAAATCTACTGGGTACAGTCTCATCTCTGCTTCCTTTCTTCCCCGGCATTCATTTAGTTGGTGAAAATCAGTGCATCTGAAGATCACTTGCTGAATTCTTCACAGGAACACTGCAAAGGAGGATCTCACCCAACACCTTCTTCAAGAAGAAGGTAACAACTTATGCATCATTAATCAGATGAAAATGATGATCTACTGGTCTTCTGAATAAGAATCTTTCAATCAAGAACAGAGGAAGCAAAGGATTGTGAAGAAGCAAAGCCAGCACTACCAAATAATAAGGCCGTGGAGAAAGCCGAGGCAGGAACAGCAGATTTCCTCATCGATCTGGAGGACAAGAGATCAATCAAGGTTCTCGGGTCCAACACGCTGGTGGGCCTGGCGATCGTCACCTTCGCGGGGGTGTGCTACTCGCTGTTCGCGCCGGCGTTCAACCTGGCGACCAACGACCAGTGGCACACGCTTCGCGACGGCGTGCCCCACCTGGTGATCTACACCGCCTACTTCTACTTCTGCCTCTCCTCCCTCGTCGTCGGCGTGGCGCTCAACGTCTGGTGCCTCTACCGCCCCATGGCCGGCGTGCCGCGGTCCACGCTCAGGGCGTACGTCGCCGACGGGGAGGGGAGGGGGCTGGCGCTGCTGGCGGGGATGGTGTCCGGGCTGGGTAACGCGTTCACGTTCATGGCCGGGCAGGCCGCCGGGTACGCGGCGGCGGACTCCGTGCAGGCGCTGCCGCTGGTGAGCACGCTCTGGGGCGTCGTGCTGTTCGGGGAGTACCGGAGGTCGTCGAGGAGGACGTACACGCTGCTGGGGAGCATGCTCTTCATGTTCGTCGTCGCCATGGCCGTGCTCATGGCCTCCTCCGCGCACAGGAAGCCGCTCTGACAAGCCCACTGCTGCTCATGCATGGCATGGCAATCAGGACCTTGTACGTGTAGCAACGGCGGAGAGGCTACAGTAGCAAGTTCTTCGATGAGGACGGATGTTGCGTAATTTGGACAAGTGCGATGTATGTCACATCTTTTTTTTAAATGATCATAATCTATGATCAAAGTTCACCGAAAGTAAAAAGTACCTTCAACATAATAAAAATTACATCCACATTTTGAGATCATGAAAAGACCGTCACCGCCGCCTGCGCCTGAACAAGCCGTTGTCACCGCTCTCCTATCAAAACCGGCTTGACCTTGTCGATGACAGCTGGAAAAATCTTCGTGCGCGTCTCCCTAAGGACCAACGCTCTTGAGTCATAGCCGTCGTCATTCAAGGGCCATAGTCTTGTCATTGAATTCTTGGATAGATCTGAAGCACTTGAAACCACGAGACATCCTAACCTCGCCTCCTCCCCGAGGAGACGGGAGGAATCTACACCGGAGCTCCGTCAACTATGTCTAGATGAGCAAACATGAGAAGGATCAAGCTTGGAACACAGACTCAAAGAAGAAGCGTCGCCATCCACCGAAAGACAAAGATCTTCAAAGCAACTGTAAGATGTGGGAATCACGTGTTGTATTCCTCAGGTGCAAACACACGTATATATGATGTACAAAAGGTGGGCCACGACCTCGACTATACAAGGAACTAGGAGGTGGGCCCAATACACAGATATGCACAACACATATACTCAACACCCCCCCCGCAGTCGAAGCGGCACCGCTGCTGATGCAAAGACTGGATCGAAACTCCTCAAATGGCGCCGTAGGCAAGCCCTTGGTCATGATATCTGCAAATTGTTGGGAAGTAGGGACGTGTAAAACACGAATATGGCCAAGGGCCACCTGTTCCCGAACAAAATGAATATCCAACTCAATATGCTTGGTCCGTCGATGATGCACCAGATTAGCGGAGAGGTAGACCGCCGAGACGTCACTACTAGGGAAAACCTTATACACATAAATTTAGCAACAGCGCGGGTCAAAAAAGGGCGCTAGTGCTAGATAGCAGTAGCGGCGCAGAATAAACTGCGCTGCAGACACGATTGTGGCAGTAGCGCGTGTTGCTTTAAAAGCGCTACTACTAATATTGGTGAAACGATGGGCTACGCATATCAGTAGCGTGCAAGCACAAAGCCCGCTACAGCTAGGACATGAGTAGCAGCGCGTTTCCCAATAAGAGCCCTACTGCTAATGGAAATAAAATAAAATGAAAAACAAATAGAAAAGTAAATGAAAATGAAAGAAACAGAAAAAGGAGAAAGAAAAAAAATAAAATGTAAAGCAAAATAGAAAAAACAGAGAAAGGCATAGCTGTAGCGTGTGTTAGTAAGAGGCGCTATAGCTAACATAGCTGCAGCGCGTTTCCAGCACCCTCGCTATAGAAACAGAAAATGAAATAAAAAAGAAGAAAATTACATAGGTATAGCAGTAGCACGTTTTGAAAAAAGCGCTATAGCTACATTAGCTATAGCGCGTTCTGCGAAGCGCGCTACCGGTAGTTTTGACTTAACGAAAAAACCGTTTCCCCCCGGCCACCACTTGCCCCCAAAATCTCTCGACCCACCCCGCGCCGCCGTCTTCCCGATTCGCCGTCGCCCCACTTCGCCGTCGTCTATTGCCGACGGCGACGCCCCCGGAGCCACCAGAGCCGTACGCCGTCGACGCCACCGGAGCCGCCCTTAATGCCACGGAGCCGCACGGCCTCATCAACGCCACCGGAGCCGCCGTCGACGCCACCGGATTCTCCCACGCCACAACTGCCTCCCTCGCCGTCACCGGAGACGCCCCTGTCTCCCTCGCCACCACTGCCTCCCTCGCCACCACCGGAGCCATCCTTTGTAAGCCCCCACCCCTCCTCTCTCTCTCTCATGCATAGGTTAGCTAGTTTAATTATGTTAATTATCTAGGCTAGGGCAAAAATTTAGTTAGGGCTTTGACAGAGAAGTAGTTAGGTTAACTAGTTTAATTAGGTTAATTACCTAGGTTAGTGCAAAAAATTAGCTAGGGCTTTGACAGAGAACTAGTCAGGTTAACTAGTTTAATTAGGTTAATTATCTAGGTTATTTAGGCAAGTTTTATTTTAAAGATGATCCCTTCCTAGACTTTTATTGTTGATTATATCTTTTCATTGAAGTGGCCATGTTGTTTGTGCCCAAGTGGCTTTGTTGTTTCAATGAAGCTGAGTGGCCTATATATGTTTTGCCGGAATGTTGATTCATTTCTGTTCCGGCAAATTTCAGGATCTCGATTTGTCCACTTTTTAGCAAAGGTCATACCGATATTTTCCGTGAATTTCGGCATGACTTGTGCTACAAAGTAGGACATATCGAGTGCCCGTGATTTGCCGCACCAGGAAGGAGCCAACATTCCTGCAAAACAATAGGCCTTTTTTATGTCATTATTCATTTTATTAGGTCTAGAATTAATTGACTAGATTTAATCATAGGAAACATGGCTAGCAACGATGAAGGACAGGGTTCTGGTGATTGCGACGACGTCTACCGGGCGACAGACGAATTTTTTAGCCTTAACGACGATCAACCGATATTGTTACTGGGCCCACCGGTGGCATCGGGGACTAAGACCGACACGCAGACCGGTGTTGAGACTGAGACCGGCGCTCAGACTCAGACCGGCATCGAGACCGGCTGAGACTGAGACCGGCGCTGCCTCGGGGAGCGGAGCCGATGTAGAACCGAATGCAAAGAGGCAACGGGTTCCTAACAAACTCATGACTACTAGACTGGTGGTCACGGAGGTGGACGACGGCAATTTTGAGCCAAAGGCGCCCGAGGAAGCGCGTCGATGCTATGGCAATCAAATAGGTTGCATCATACGGACAACCGCCACCATCAACGATGAGAAACTACAGAAGATAGAAAATATGAGGAGCTCCCTCCTAAAGAAGTTTCACCAGATATTCTTGTTCCCGGGCCGGAATGAGAAGGATTATGTAGATCCAGATGAGGACCCGGCAATGAAGAAGATAAACAAACACGCCATGACCAAGTTTAGCGACGCGTTGGCTGCCTGGAAAAATCGAGTGAAAGCAAGGATCATCGACAAGAAGAAACCCTACTCCGAGATTGTAAAGGATAATCCGACAATCACGGAAGAGCAGTTTCAAATATTCAAGGAGGCTTGCAAGGCCGAAGCTGCCAAAAAAAGTCTAAGTACATGAAGGGGCTTCAAGAGAGGAACATTGGGAGCCACCACCTCGGAAGCCGTGGTTACGGCGGAAACAGGTCCAAATGGGCCAAGGAGGACGCGGAAGCCGCGAGTCTAGGCATCCCAGACCCCTTGGCGGAGTTCACCGTCCCGCAGGAGCGTGACGTCCTCAGGGCCCGGCACCGTTGGGACCCAGTGAAGAAGGTTTACGAGACAAAACCGGTAATTACGGAGTTCATGAGACTGCTGGTAATTTTAGTTTCTGATCAATTCGACTGCACACGTTAGTCATATTTGTAAACGATCCTTGTGCCTTTTGCAGAGAGAGCAGTACAGGATTGCGGCCGAAAGCGACTCGCCGTCTGAGGCATTGGCGAGGCCCAAGTGGGACACTCCATTCAACCGGGCATTGAACATATTGAAACGACAACCGGTGGATACTCGACCGTCGTATGGATGCGTGCACGGTGTCGGAGACGGCGCCACGTGGAAGAAGTACTACCGTGAGACCACGGAGGAGATAAAGGAAAGACGGAGGTTAAATGAAGAAAACATCGACAAAAAGGTTGAGATTGCGGTTGAGAAGAAATCAACTCAGACAGTCACAACGGCGGTAGCTGCCGCAAAACAGGTGGCTGTAGATATTTCTACTTCCTTGGTTCCGGCCGTTTTCAATTGGACCAGGCAAAATCCAGAAAAAAAATGCAGTGGACTTTCCCCTTGCCGACTTCTTGGCGGGGAGCAGCTCGACTAGCGTTGCACCAGCACCTGCAGCTGCACCTGCTCCCGCACCGGACATGCTCGGCGGTGCTTCGACTTTGGCTGAGCTCGACGCCCTCACGGTATCTGTCACACCGGCCCCCTTCAATATAAATGTATAATCTCCCGTTTTCGTTGCCTTTCGGATGTCTTGTTGGAAATATGCCCTAGAGGCAATAATAAATTAGTTATTATTATATTTCCTTGTTCATGATAATCGTTTATTATCCATGCTAGAATTGTATTGATGGGGAACTCGAATACATGTGTGGATACATAGACAACACCATGTCCCTAGTAAGCCTCTAGTTGACTAGTTCGTTGATCAATAGATGGTTACGGTTTCCCGACCATGGACATTGGATGTCATTGATAACGGGATCACATCATTAGGAGAATGATGTGATGGACAAGACCCAATCCTAAGTATAGCACAAGATCGTGTAGTTCGTATGCTAAAGCTTTTCTAATGTCAAGTATCATTTCCTTGGACCATGAGATTGTGCAACTCCCGAATGTCGTAGGAATGATTTGTGTGTACCAAACGTCACAACGTAACTGGGTGGCTATAAAGGTGCACTACGGGTATCTCCGAAAGTGTCTATTGGGTTGGCACGAATTGAGACTGGGTTTTGTCACTCCGTGTGACGGAGAGGTATCTCTGGGCCCACTCGGTAGGACATCATCATAATGTGCACAATGTGATCAAGGAGTTGATCATGGGATGATGTGTTACGGAACGAGTAAAGAGACTTGCCGGTAACGAGATTGAACAAGGTATCGGGATACCGACGATCGAATCTCGGGCAAGTATCATACCCATAGACAAAGGGAATTGTATACGGGGTTGATTGAATCCTTGACATCGTGGTTCATCCGATGAGATCATTGTGGGACATGTGGGAACCAACATGGGTATCCAGATCCCGCAGTTGGTTATTGGCCGGAGAGTTGTCTCGGTCATGTCTGCATGGTTCCCGAACCCGTAGGGTCTACACACTTAAGGTTCGATGATGCTAGGGTTATTAGGAAGACTTGTATGTGATTACCGAATGTTGTTTGGAGTCCCGGATGAGATCCTGGACGTCACGAGGAGTTCTGGAATAGTCCGGAGGTAAAGATTTATATATGGGAAGTTTGAAGGAAATATGCCCTAGAGGCAATAATAAAGTTATTATTTATTTCCTCATATATCATGATAAATGTTTATTATTCATGCTAGAATTGTATTAGCCGGAAACATAATACATGTGTGAATATATAAACAAACAGAGTGTCACTAGTATGCCTCTACTTGACTAGCTCGTTAATCAAAGATGGTTATGTTTCCTAACCATGAACAAAGATTTGTTATTTGGTTAACGAGGTCACATCATTAGTTGAATGATCTGATTGACATGACCCATTCCATTAGCTTAGCACCCGATCATTTAATATGTTGCTATTGCTTTCTTCATGACTTATACATGTTCCTATGACTATGAGATTATGCAACTCCCGTTTACCGGAGGAACACTTTGTGTGCTACCAAACGTCACAACGTAACTGGGTGATTATAAAGGTGCTCTACAGATGTCTCCAAAGGTACTTGTTGGGTTGGCATATTTCGAGATTAGGATTTGTCACTCCGGTAGTCGGAGAGGTAACTCTGGGCCCTCTCGGTAATGCACATCACATAAGCCTTGCAAGCATTGCAACTAATATGTTAGTTGTGAGATGATGTATTACGGAACGAGTAAAGAGACTTGCCGGCAATGATATTGAACTAGGTATTGGATACCGACGATCGAATCTCGGGCAAGTAACATACCGATGACAAAGGGAACAACGTATGTTGTTATGCGGTCTGACCGATAAAGATCTTCGTAGAATATGTAGGAGCCAATATGGGCATCCAGGTCCCGCTATTGGTTATTGACCGGAGACGTGTCTCGGTCATGTCTACATTGTTCTCGAACCGTAGGGTCCGCACGCTTAACGTTACGATGACAATTATTATGACTTTATACATTTTGATGTACCGAAGGTAGTTCGGAGTCCCGGATGTGATCACGGACATGACGAGGAGTCCCGAAATGGTCGAGACATAAAGATCGATATATTGGAAGCCTATATTTGGACATCGGAATCGTTCCGGGTGAAATCGGCATTTTATCGGAGTACCGAGGGGTTACCGGAACCCCCCGGGGGGTTAATGGGCCTTCATGGGCCATAAGGGAGAAGAGAGGGGCCGGCCAGGGCAGGCCGCGCGCCCCCTCCCCCCTAGTCCGAATAGGACAAGGAAGGGGGGGCGGCGCCCCCCTTTCCTCTTCTCCCTCCCCCTTTCCTTCTCCAACAAGGCAAGAGAGGGGGGAGTCCTACTCCCGGTGGGAGTAGGACTCCTCCAGGCGCACCCCATGGGGGCCGGCCACACCTCCCCTCCCTCCTTTATATACGGGGGCAGGGGGGCACCCTAGAACACACAAGTTGATCTTCGTGATCGTTCCTTAGCCGTGTGCGGTGCCCCCCTCCACGATATTACACCTCGGTCATATTGTAGCGGTGCTTAGGCGAAGCCCTACGACGGTTGAACCTCAAGATCATCACCACGCCGTCGTGCTGACAGAACTCTTCCCCGAAGCTTTGCTGGATCAGAGCCCGGGGTGCGTCATCGAGCTGTACGTGTGTCAAGAACTCGGAGGTGCCGGAGTAACGGTGTTTGGATCGGTTGGACCGGGAAGACATACGACTACTTCCTCTACGTTGCATCAATGCTTTCGCTTCGGTCTACGAGGGTACGTAGACAACACTCTCCCCTCTCGTTGCTATGCATCACCATGATCTTGCGTGTGCGTAGGATTTTTTTTTTGAAATTACTACGTTCCCCAACAGTGGCATCCGAGCCTAGGTTTTTATGGTTTGATGTTGTATGCACGAGTAGAACACAAGTGAGTTGTGGGCGATATAAGTCATACTGCCTACCAGCATGTCATACTTTGGTTCGGCGGTATTGTTGGATGAAGCGGCCCGGACCGACATTACGCGTACGCTTATGCGAGACTGGTTCTACCGCCGTGCTTTGCACACAGGTGGCTGGCGGGTGTCAGTTTCTCCAACTTTAGTTGAACCGAGTGTGACTACGCCCGGTCCTTGCGAAGGTTAAAACGGCATCAACTTGACAAACTATCGTTGTGGTTTTTGATGCGTAGGTGAGATTGGTTCTTGCTTAAGCCCGTAGCAGCCACATAAAACTTGCAACAAACAAAGTAGAGTACGTCTAACTTGTTTTTGCAGGGCATGTTGTGATGTGATATGGTCAAGGCATGATGCTAAATTTTATTGTATGAGATGATCATGTTTTGTAACTGAGTTATCGGCAACTGGCAGGAGCCATATGGTTGTCGCTTTATTGTATGCAATGCAATCGCCCTGTAATGCTTTACTTTATCACTAAGCGGTAGCGATAGTCGTAGAAGCATAAGATTGGCGAGACGACAACGATGCTACGATGGAGATCAAGGTGTCGCGCCGGTGACGATGGTGATCATGACGGTGCTTCGGAGATGGAGATCACAAGCACAAGATGATGATGGCCATATCATATCACTTATATTGATTGCATGTGATGTTTATCTTTTTATGCATCTTATCTTGCTTTGATTGACGGTAGCATTATAAGATGATCTCTCATTAAATTATCAAGAAGTGTTCTCCCTGAGTATGCACCGTTGCCAAAGTTCGTCGTGCCCAGACACCACGTGATGATCGGGTGTGATAAGCTCTACGTCCATCTACAACGGGTGCAAGCCAGTTTTGCACACGCAGAATACTCGGGTTATACTTGACGGCCCTAGCATATGCAGATATGGCCTCGGAACACGGAGACCGAAAGGTTGAGCGTGAATCATATAGTAGATATGATCAACATAATGATGTTCACCATTGAAGACTAATCCATTTCACGTGATGATCGGTTATGGTTTAGTTGATTTGGATCACGTGATCACTTAGGGGATTAGAGGGATGTCTATCTAAGTGGGAGTTCTTAAGTAATATGATTAATTGAACTTTAATTTATCATGAACTTAGTCCTGGTAGTATTAGCATATCTATGTTGTAGATCAATAGCTCGCGTTGTTGCTTTCGTATGTTTATTTTGATATGTTCCTAGAGAAAATTGTGTTGAAAGATGTTAGTAGCAATGATGCGGATTGGATCCGTGATCTGAGGTTTATCCTCATTGCTGCACAGAAGAATTATGTCCTTGATGCACCGCTAGGTGACAGACCTATTGCAGGAGCAAATGCAGACGTTATGAATGTTTGGCTAGCTCAATATGATGACTACATGATAGTTTAGTGCACCATGCTTAACGGCTTAGAATCGGGACTTCAAAGACGTTTTGAACGTCATAGACCATATGAGATGTTCCAGGAGTTGAAGTTAATATTTCAAGCAAATACCCGAGTTGAGAGATATGAAGTCTCTAACAAGTTCTATAGCTAAAAGATGGATGAGAATCGCTCAACTAGTGAGCATGTGCTCAGATTGTCTGGGTACTACAATCGCTTGAATCAAGTGGGAGTTAATCTTCCAGATAAGATAGTGATTGGCCGAATTCTCTAGTCACCATCACCAAGTTAGTAGAATTTCGTGATGAACTATAATATGCAAGGGATGACGAAAGTAATTCCCAAGCTCTTTGTGATGCTAAAATCGACGAAGGTAGAAATCAAGAAAAACATCAAGTGTTGATGGTTAACAAGATCACTAGTTTCAAGAAAAGGGCAAAGGGAAAGAAGGGGAACTTCAAGAAGAACGGCAAGCAAGTTGCTGCTCAAGTGAAAAGCCCAAGTCTGGACCTAAGCCTGAGACTAAGTGCTTCTACTGCAAAGGGACTGGTCACTGGAAGCAAAACTGCCCCAAGTATTTGGCGGATAAGAAAGGATGGCAAAGTAAACAAAGGTATATTTGATATACATGTTATTGATGTGTACTTTACTAGTGTTTATAGCAACCCCTAAGTATTTGATACTAGTTCAGTTGCTATGATTAGTAACTTGAAACGGGAGTTGCAGAATAAACAGAGACTAGTTAAGGGTGAAGTGACGATGTGTGTTGGAAGTAGTTCCAAGATTGATAGGATCATCATCGCACACTCCCTATACTTTCGGGATTAGTGTGGAACCTAAATAAGTGTTATTTGGTGTTGAGCATGAATATGATTTGATCATGTTTATTGCAATACGGTTATTCATTTAAGTTAGAGAACAATTGTTGTTCTGCTTACATGAATAGAACCTTCGATGGTCATACACCCAATGAAAATAGTTCGTTGGATCTCGATCGTAGTGATACACATATTCATAATATTGAAGCCAAAAGATGCAAAGTTAATAATGATAGTGCAAGTTATTTGCGGCACTGACGTTTAGGTCATATTGGTGTAAAGCGCATTAAGAAACTCCATGCTGATGGGATTTTGGAATCACTTGATTATGAATCACTTGATGCTTGCGTACCATGCCTTATGGGCAAGATGACTAAAACTCCGTTCTCCTGAACAATGGAGCGAGAAACTGACTTATTGGAAATAATACATACTGATGTATGCGATCCGATGAGTGTTAAGGCTCGCGGCGGGTATCATTATTTTCTGACCTTCACAGATGATTTGAGCAGATATGGGTATATCTACTTGATGAAACACTAGTCTGAAACATTTGAAAAGTTCAAGAAATTTCAGAGTGAAGTGGAGAATCATCGTAACAAAAATAAAAGTTTCTACGATATGATCGCAGAGGTAAAATATTTGAGTTACGAGTTTAGCCTTCAATTAAAACAGTGTAGAATAGTTTCACAAACTCATGCCACGTGAAACACCACAGCATAATGGTGTGTCCGAATGTCACAACCGTACTTTATTGGATATAGTGCAATCTATGATGTTTCTTACCGATTTACCACTATCGTTTTGGGGTTATGCATTAGAGACAGTTGCATTCACGTTAAATAGGGCACCATCTAAATCCGTTGAGACGACACTATATGAACTGTGGTTTAGCAAGAAACCAAAGTTGTCGTTTCTTAAAGTTTGGGGTTGTGATGCTTATGTGAAATTTTTTCATCCTGATAAGCTCAAACCCAAATCGGAGAAATGTGTCTTCATAGGATACCCAAAGGAGACAGTTGGGTACACCTTCTATCACAGATCCGAAGGCAAGACATTCATTGCTGAGAATGGATACTTTCTAGAGAAGGAGTTTCTCTCGAAAGAAGTGAGTGGGAGGAAAGTAGAAAACTTGATAAGGTAATTGTACCTTCTCCCTTATTGGAAAGTAGTTCATCACAGAAATCTGTTCCTGTGACTACTACACCAATTAGTGAGGAAGATAATGATGATGATCATGTAACTTCGGATCAAGTTACTACCGAACCTCGTAGGTCAACCAGAATGAGATCCGCACCAAAGTGGTACGGTAATCCTATTCTGGAGGTCATGTTACTTGACCATGACGAACCTACGAACTATGAGGAAGCGATGATGAGCCCAGATTCCGCGAAATGGTTTGAGGCCATGAAATCTGAGATATGATCCATGTATGAGAACAAAGTATGGACTTTGATGGATTTGCCCGATGATCGGCAAGCCATAGAAAATAAATGGATCTTCAAGAGGAAGACGGACGCTGATAGTAGTGTTACTATCTACAAAGCTATAATTGTCGCAAAAGGTTTTCGACAAGTTCAAGGTGTTGACTACAATGAGAGTTTCTCACTCGTATCTATGCTTAAGTCTGTCCGAATCATGTTAGCAATTGCCGCATTTTATGAAATCTGGCAAATGGATAAACAAAACTGCATTCCTCAATGGATTTGTTAAAGAAGAGTTGTATACGATGCAACTAGAAGGTTTTGTCGATCCTAAAGGTGTTAACAAAATATGCAAGCTCCAGCGATCCATCTATGGACTGGTGCAAGCATCTCGGAGTTGGAATATATGCTTTGATAAGATGATTAAAGCATATAGTTTTATACAGACTTGCGGTGAAGCCTGTATTTACAAGAAAGTGAGTGGGAGCACTACAACATTTCTGATAAGTATATGTAAATGACATATTGTTGATCGGAAATAATGTAGAATTATTCTGCAAAGCATAAAGGAGTATTTGAAAGGAGTTTTTCGAAGAAGGACCTCGGTGAAGCTACTTACATATTGAGCATCAAGATCTATAGAGATAGATCAAAACGCTTGATAAGTTTTTTCAATGAGTACATACCCTGACAAAGATTTTGAAGTAGTTCAAAATGGAACAGTCAAAGAAAGAGTTCTTGTCTGTGTTACAAGGTGTGAAATTGAGTAAGACTCAAAGCTCGACCACGGCAGAAGATAGAAAGAGAATGAAAGTCATTCCCTATGCCTCAGCCATAGTTTCTATAAAGTATGCCATGATGTGTACCAGATCTATTGTATACCCTACACTGATTTTGGCAAGGGAGTACAATAGTGGTCTAGGAGTCGATCACTGGATAGCGATCAAAATTATCCTTAGTGGAATAAGGATATGTTTCTCGATTATGGACGTGACTAAAAGGTTCGTCGTAAAAGGTTACGTCGATGCAAGTTTTGACACTAATCTAGATGACTCTAAGTCTCAGTCTAGATACATATTGAAAGTGGGAGCAATTAGCTAGAGTAGCTCCGAGCAGAGTATTGTTGACATAGAAATTTGCAACATACGGATCTGAATGTGGCAGACCCGTTGACTAAATTTCTCTCACAAGCAAAACATGATTACACCTTAGTACTCTCTGGGTGTTAATCACATAGCGATGTGAACTAGATTATTGACTCTAGTAAACCCTTTGGGTGTTGATCACATATCGATGTGAACTATGGGTGTTAATCACATGGTGATGTAAACTATTGCTGTTAAATCACATGGCGATGTGAACTAGATTATTGACTCTAGTGCAAGTGGGAGACTGAAGGAAATATGCCCTAGAGGCAATAATAAAGTTATTATTTATTTCCTCATATATCATGATAAATGTTTATTATTCATGCTAGAATTGTATTAGCCGGAAACATAATACATGTGTGAATATATAAACAAACAGAGTGTCACTAGTATGCCTCTACTTGACTAGCTCATTAATCAAAGATGGTTATGTTTCCTAACCATGAACAAAGAGTTGTTATTTGATTAACGAGGTCACATCATTAGTTGAATGATCTGATTGACATGACCCATTCCATTAGCTTAGCACCCGATCGTTTAATATGTTGCTATTGCTTTCTTCATGACTTATACATGTTCCTATGACTATGAGATTGTGCAACTCCCGTTTACCAGAGGAACACTTTGTGTGCTACCAAACGTCACAACGTAACTGGGTGATTATAAAGGTGCTCTACAGGTGTCTCCAAAGGTACTTGTTGGGTTGGCGTATTTCGAGATTAGGATTTGTCACTCCGATAGTCGGAGAGGTATCTCTGGGCCCTCTCGGTAATGCATATCACATAAGCCTTGCAAGCATTGCAACTAATATGTTAGTTGTGAGATGATGTATTACGGAACGAGTAAAGAGACTTGCCGGCAACGAGATTGAACTAGGTATTGGATACCGACGATCGAATCTCGGGCAAGTAACATACCGATGACAAAGGGAACAACGTATGTTGTTATGCGGACTGACCGATAAAGATCTTCGTAGAATATGTAGGAGCCAATATGGGCATCCAGGTCCCGCTATTGGTTATTGACCGGAGATGTGTCTCGGTCATGTCTACATTGTTCTCGAACCGTAGGGTCCGCACGCTTAACGTTACGATGACAGTTATTATGAGTTTATACATTTTGGTGTACCGAAGGTAGTTCGGAGTCCCGGATGTGATCACGGACATGACGAGGAGTCTCGATATGGTCGAGACATAAAGATCGATATATTGGAAGCCTATATTTGGACATCGGAATCGTTGGACATCGGAATCGTTCCGGGCGAAATCGGCATTTTATCGGAGTACCGAGGGGTTACCGGAACCCCCCGGGGGGTTAATGGGCCTTCATGGGCCATAAGGGAGAAGAGAGGGGCCGGCCAGGGCAGGCCGCACGCCCCCTCCCCCCTAGTCCGAATAGGACAAGGAAGGGGGGGCGGCGCCCCCCTTTCCTCTTCTCCCTCCCCCTTTCCTTCTCCAACAAGGCAAGAGAGGGGGGAGTCGTACTCCCGGTGGGAGTAGGACTCCTCCAGGCGCACCCCATGGGGGCCGGCCGCACCTCCCCCTCCCTCCTTTATATACGGGGGCAGGGGGGCACCCTAGAACACACAAGTTGATCTTCGTGATCGTTCCTTAGCCGTGTGCGGTGCCCCCCTCCACGATATTACACCTCGGTCATATTGTAGCGGTGCTTAGGCGAAGCCCTGCGACGGTTGAACATCAAGATCGTCACCACGCCGTCGTGCTGACAGAACTCTTCCCCGAAGCTTTGCTGGATCGGAGCCCGGGGTGCGTCATCGAGTTGTACGTGTGTCAAGAACTCGGAGGTGCCGGAGTAACGGTGCTTGGATCGGTTGGACCAGGAAGACGTACGACTACTTCCTCTATGTTGCGTCAACGCTTCCGCTTCGGTCTACGAGGGTACGTAGACAACACTCTCCCCTCTCGTTGCTATGCATCACCATGATCTTGCGTGTGCGTAGGATTTTTTTTTCAAAATTACTACGTTCCCCAACAAAGTTGTCATACGGTCACCAGAAAGGTCCGGGGGCATATCGATATTGTATCGGGGCCACCGGAGGGGTTCTGGGGGTCCACCGGGAGGGGCCACCTCTCCCGGAGGGCCTTATGGGCCGTAGCAGGAAGGGAACCGGCCCAAGTGGGCTGGGGCGCCACACCCCCCTAGGGCCCATGCGCCTAGGGTTGGGGGAACCTTAAAGGGGGGCGCCCCCTTGGCTTGGGGGGGAAGCCCCCTTCCCCCTTGGCTGCCGCCCCCCTCTAGATCCCATCTAGAGGGGCCGGCCCCCTTCCCCCTTCTCCCTATAAATAGAGGGGCGAGGGGAGGGCTGCAGCACGACATCCAAGGCGCAGCCCCTCCCCTCCCCAACACCTCTCCTCCTCCGTTAAGAGCTTGGCGAAGCCCTGCGGGAGTACTGCTGCTCCACCACCACCACGCCGTCGTGCTGCTGTTGGAGCTCTCTTCCTCAACCTCTCCCTCCTCCTTGCTGGATCAAGGTGCGGGAGACGTCCTCGCTCCGTACGTGTGTTGAACGTGGAGGTGCCGTCCGTTCGGCGCTTGGTCATCGGTGATTTGGATCATGACGAGTACGACTCCATCAACCCTGTTCTCTTGAATGCTTCCGCACGCGATCTACAAGGGTATGTAGATGCACTCCTCTTCCTCTCGTTGCTAGAAGACTCCATAGATTGATCTTGGTGATGCGTAGAAAATTTTAAAATTCTGCTACGTTCCCCAACAGTGGCATCATGAGCTAGGTCTATGCGTAGTTTCTATGCACGAGTAGAACACAAAGTAGTTGTGGGCGTCGATTTTGTCAATTTACTTGCCGTTACTAGTCTTATCTTGATTCGGCGGCATCGTGGGATGAAGCGGCCCGGACCGACCTTACACGTACTCTTACGTGAGACAGGTTCCACCGACTGACATGCACTAGTTGCATAAGGTGGCTAGCGGGTGTCTGTCTCTCCCACTTTAGTCGGATCGGATTCGATGAAAAGGGTCCTTGTGAAGGGTAAATAGAAATTGGCATATCACGTTGTGGTTTTGCGTAGGTAAGAAACGTTCTTGCTAGAAACCCATAGCAGCCACGTAAAAACATGCAACAACAATTAGAGGACGTCTAACTTGTTTTTGCAGGGTATGTTATGTGATGTGATATGGCCAAAAGAATGTGATGAATGATATGTGATGTATGAGATTGATCATGTTCTTGTAATAGGAATCATGACTTGCATGTCGATGAGTATGACAACCGGCAGGAGCCATAGGAGTTGTCTTAATTTATTTATGACCTGCGTGTCAACATAAACGTCATGTAATTACTTTACTTTATTGCTAACCGTTAGCTGAAGTAGTAGAAGGAATAGTTGACGAGACAACTTCATGAAGACACGATGATGGAGATCATGATGATGGAGATCATGGTGTCATGCCGGTGAGGATGATGATCATGGAGCCCCGAAGATGGAGATCAAAAGGAGCAAAGTGATGATGGCCATATCATGTCACTATTTGATTGCATGTGATGTTTATCATGTTTTACATCTTATTTGCTTAGAACGACGGTAGCTTAAATAAGATGACCCCTCACTAAAATTTCAAGAAAAGTGTCCTCCCTAACTGTGCACCGTTGCGAAGGTTCGTCGTTTCGAAGCACCACGTGATGATCGGGTGTGATAGATTCTTACGTTCGAATACAACGGGTGTTGACGAGCCTAGCATGTACAGACATGGCCTCGGAACACATGTAAAACACTTAGGTTAACTTGACGAGCCTAGCATGTACAGACATGGCCTCGGAACACGGAGGACCGAAAGGTCGAACATGAGTCGTATAGAAGATGCGATCAACATGAGATGTTCACCGATGATGTCTAGTCCGTCTCACGTGATGATCGGACACGGCCTAGTTGATTCGGATCATGTATCACTTAGATGACTTGAGGGATGTCTATATAAGTGGGAGTTCATGAAATAATCAGATGAACTCAATTATCATGAACATAGTCAAAAGGACTTTGCAAATTATGTCATAGCTTACGCTTTAGTTCTACTGTTTTAGATACGTTCCTAGAGAAAATTTAGTTGAAAGTTGATAGTAGCAATTATGCGGACTGGGTCCGTAAACTGAGGATTGTCCTCATTGCTGCGCAGAAGGATTATGTCCTTAATGCACCGCTAAGTGAGCTGAACCTCGAGCGTCGTTTGTGGATGTTGCGAACATCTGACATACACGTTTTGATGACTACGTGATAGTTCAGTGCGTAATGTTAAACGGTTTAGAATTGGGGCACCGAAGACATTTTGAAACGTCGCAGAACATATGAGATGTTCCAAGGACTGAAATTGGGATTTCAGGCTAGTGCCCGCGTCAAGAGGTATGAGACCTATGACAAGTTTCCTAAGCCTACAAACTAAGGAGAAAAGCACAATCGTTGAGCATGTGCTCAGATTGTATGAGTACTACAATCGCTTGAATCAAGTGGGAGTTATTCTTCCAGATAAGATAGTGATGGTTCTCCAAAGTCACTGCCACCAAGCTACTAGAGCTTCGTGATGAACTATAACATATCAGGGATAGATATGATCCTTGAGCTATTCGCGACACCGCGAAAGTAGAAATCAAAAGGGAGCATCAATTGTTGATGGTTAGTAAAACCACTAGTTTCAAGAAGGGCAAGGGAAAGAAAGGGATACTTCATGAAACAACAAATCAGTTGCTGCTCCAGCGAAGAAACCCAAAGTTGAACCCAAGCCCGAGACTAAGTGCTTCTGTAATAAGGGGAACGGTCACTGAAGCAGAACCACCCTAGATACTTGGTAGATGAGAAAGGCTGGAAAGATCAACAGAAGTATATCGGATATACATTATATTAATGTGTACTTTACTAGTACTCCTAGTAGCACCAGACTATTAGATACCGGTTCGGTTGCTAAGAGTTAGTAGCTCGAAATAAAAGGCTACGGAATAAATGGAGACTAGCTAAAGGTGAGATGACGATATGTGTTGGAAGTGTTTCCAAGGTTGATGTATTCAAATATCGTACGCTCCCTCTACCATCGAGATTGGTATTAAAACCTAAATAATTGTTATTTGGTGTTTGCTTTGGGCATAGACATGATTGGATTATGTTTATCGCAATACGGTTATTCATTTAAGGAGAATAATGGTTACTCTGTTTATTTGAATAATACCATCCCGATCGTAGTGATACACATGTTCATGCCAAAAGATATAAGATAGTAATGATAGTACCACATACTTGTGGCACTGCAATTTGAGTCATATTGGTATAAAACGCATGAAGAAGCTCCATGTTCATGGATCTTTGGACTCACTCGTTTTTGAAAAAGATTGAGACATGCGAACCATGTCTATTGGTAGATATGCATGAAGAAACTCCATACAGATGGATCGTTTGGGCTCACTTGATTTTGAATCACTTGAGACATGGAAATCATACCGCATGGGCAAGATGACTGAAAGGCCTCGTTTTCAGTAAGATGGAACAAGAAAGCAACTTGTTGGAAGTAATACATCTTGATGTGTACAGTCCAATGAGTGCTGAGGCATGTAGTGGATATCGTTATGTTCTTACTTCACAGATGATTTGAGTAGATGCTGAGTATATTTACTTGATGTATCACGAGTCTGAATTATTGAAAGGTTCAACTAATTTCAGGGTGAAGTTGAAGATCGTCGTGGCAAGAAGCTAAAATGTCTGTGATATGATCATAGAGATTTATATCTGAGTTACGAGTTTGGCACACAATTAAGACATTGTGGAAATTGTTTCACAACTAATACTGCCTGGAACACCATAGTGTGATGGTGTGTTCGAACATCATAACTGCACCCTAATTTGATATGGTGCATACCATGATGTTTCTTATCAAATTACCACTACCGTTTATGGGTTAGGCATTAGAGACAACCACATTCACTTTAAATAGGGCACCACACAATTCCGTTGAGACGACGCCATATGGTTTAGAGAAACCTAAGCTGTCGTTTCTTAAAAGTTTGGGGCTACGACGCTTATGTGAAAAGGTTTCAGGCTGATAAGCTCGAACCCAAAGCGGATAAATGCATCTTCATAGGACACCCAAAACAGTTGGGTATACCTCCTGTCTCAGATCCGAAAGCAATAGGAATTGTTTCTGAAATCGGGTCCTTTCTCGAGGAAAAATTTCTCTCGAAAGAATTGAGTGGGAGGATGGTGGAGACTTGATGAGGTTATTGAACCATCACTTCAACTAGTGTGTAGCAGGGCACAGGAAGTTGTTCCTGTGGCACCTACACCAATTGAAGTGGAAGCTTATGATAGTGATCATGAAACTTCAGATCAAGTCACTACCAAACCTCGTGGGACGATAAGGATGCGTACTACTTCAGAGTGGTACGTAATCCTGTCTTGAAAGTCATGTTGCTAGAAAACAATGAACCTACGAGCTATGGAGAAGCGATGGTGGGCCCGGATTCCGAAAAATGGCTCGAGGCCATAAAATCCGAGAGAGGATCCATGTATGAAAACAAAGTGTAGACTTTGGAAGAACTACTTGATGGTCGTAAGACTATTAGGTACATATGGATTTTAAAAGGAAGACGGACAATGATGGTAAATGTCACCATTAATAAAACTCAACTTGTCGTTAAGATGTTTCCCGACAAGTTCAAGGAGTTGACTATGATGAGACTTTCTCACTCGTAGCGATGCTAAGAGTCCGTTGGAATTATATTAGCAGGTACTGCATTATTTATGAAATCTTGCAGATAGGATGTCAAAATATTGTTTCCTTGATGATTTTCTTGAGGAAAGGTTGTATGTGATACAACCAGAAGATTTTTGTCAATCCTGAAAGATGCTAACAAGTATGCAAAGCTCCAGCAATCCTTCTAAGGACTGGAGTAAGCATCTCGGAGTTGGAATGTACGCTTTGATGAGATGATCAAAGATTTGGGTTTATACAAAGTTTATGAGAAACTTGTATTTCCAAAGAAGTGAGTGGGAGCACTATATAGTTTTTGATGAGTATATGTTGTGAACATATTGTTGATCAGAAATGATGTAGAATTTCTGGAAAGCATGCAGGGTTATTTGAAAAGTGTTTTTCAATGGAAAACCTGGATTAAGCTACTTGAACATTGAGCATCAAGATCTATAAGGATAGATCAAAATCGCTTAATAGTACTTTCAAACGAACACATACCATGACAACATTTTGAAGGAGTTCAAAATAGATCAGCAAAGAAGGAGTTCTTGGCTGTGTTATAAGGTATGAGTGTTGAGTAAGACTCAAGAACTGACCACGGCAGAATAGAGAGAAAGGACGAAGGTCGTCCCCTATGCTTTAGTCATAGGCTCTAAAGTATGCTATGTTGTGTACCGCACCTGAAGTGTGCCAAACCATGAGTCAGTCAAGGGGTACAAGTGTGATCTAGAAATGGATCACAGGACAATGGTCAAGGTTATCCTTAGTAACTAGTGGACTAAGGAATTTTCTCGATTATGGAGGTGATAAAAGAGTTCGTCGTAAAGGGTTACGCCGATGCAATCTTTGACACTGATCTGGATGATTCTGAGTAGTAAACCGGATTCGTATAGTAGAACCGTTATTTGGAATAGCTCCACATAGAGCGTGGTAGCTGCATCTGCAAGATGACATAGAGTTTGTAAAGCACACACGGATCTGAAAGGTTCAGACCCGTTGACTATAACATCTCTCACAAGCATAACATGATCAAACCCAGAACCTTTTGGGTGTTAGTCACATGGGGATGTGACCTTGAGTGTTAATCACATAGCGATGTGAACTGGATTATTGACTCTAGTGCAAGTGGGAGACTGTTGGAAATATGCCCTAGAGGCAATAATAAATTACTCCCTCCGTTCCTTTATATAAGGTGTATTTGTTTTTTGATAAAATTTCAGAATTTAAGGTGCATTTCTTCTTATTTCTCATAATTCCCCTGTTGGCCCTTTAGAAAAAAGGAAAGTATCTCTCTTCTGATTGTCTATATCTCTCCTTGTAGCAAAAGAAGAAAACTATCTCTCTGTGAATTATATGTATCTCTTACTTTCCTAGACTAACTAATTTACTTGCCACTAACCAACAAATTTCCCAAGGGTAATTTTGTCCTAACATGTCTATAATTATGTGTCTTGGTCACCGTGCCAAAAATAATACACTTTACATAAAGAAACAGAGGGAGTAGTTATTATTATATTTCCTTGTTCATGATAATCGTTTATTATCCATGCTAGAATTGTATTGATGGGAAACTCAGATACATGTGTGGATACATAGACAACACCATGTCCCTAGTAAGCCTCTAGTTGACTAGCTCGTTGATCAATAGATGGTTACGGTTTCCCGACCATGGACATTGGATGTCATTGATAACGGGATCACATCATTAGGAGAATGATGTGATGGACAAGACCCAATCCTAAGTATAGCACAAGATCGTGTAGTTCGTATGCTAAAGCTTTTCTAATGTCAAGTATCATTTCCTTGGACCATGAGATTGTGCAACTCCCGGATGCCGTAGGAATGCTTTGTGTGTACCAAACTTCACAACGTAACTGGGTGGCTATAAAGGTGCACTACGGGTATCTCCGAAAGTGTCTGTTGGGTTGGCACGAATCGAGACTGGGATTTGTTACTCCGTGTGACGGAGAGGTATCTCTGGGCCCACTCGGTAGGACATCATCATAATGTGCACAATGTGATCAAGGAGTTGATCACGAGATGATGTGTTACGAAACGAGTAAAGAGACTTGCCGGTAACGAGATTGAACAAGGTATCGGGATACCGACGATCGAATCTCGGGCAAGTATCATACCGATAGTCAAAGGGAATTGTATACGAGATTGATTGAATCCTTGACATCGTGGTTCATCCGATGAGATCATCGTGGAACATTTGGGAACCAACATGGGTATCCAGATCCCGCTGTTGGTTATTGGCCGGAGAGTTGTCTCGGTCATGTCTGCATGGTTCCCGAACCCGTAGGGTCTACACATTTAAGGTTCGATGACGCTAGGGTTATTAGGAAGACTTGTATGTGATTACCGAATGTCGTTCGGAGTCCCGGATGAGATCCTGGACGTCACGAGGAGTTCCGGAATAGTCCGGAGATAAAGATTTATATATGGGAAGTTGTCATACGGTCACCAGAAAGGTCTGGGGGCATATCGGTATTGTACTGGGGCCACCGGAGGGGTTCTGGGGGTCCACTTGGAGGGCCACCTCTCCCGGAGGGCCTTATGGGCCGTAGCAGGAAGGGAACCAGCCCAAGTTTGCTGGAGCGCCACACCCCCTAGGGCCCATGCGCCTAGGGTTGGGGGAACCCTAAAGGGGGGCGCCCCCTTGGCTTGGGGGGCAAGCCCCCTTCCCCCTTGGCGGCTGCCCCCCTCTAGATCCCATCTAGAGGGGCCGACCCCCTTCCCCTTCTCCCTATAAATAGAGGGGCGAGGGGAGGGCTGCAGCACGACATTCAAGGCGCAGCCCCTCCCCTCCCCAACACCTCTCCTCCTCCGTTAAGAGCTTGGCGAAGCCCTGCCGGAGTACTGTTGCTCCACCACCACCACGCCGTCGTGCTGCTGTTGGAGCTCTCTTCCTCAACCTCTCCCTCCTCCTTGCTGGATCAAGGTGCGGGAGACGTCCTCGCTCCGTACGTGTGTTGAACGCGGAGGTGCCGTCCGTTCGACGCTTGGTCATCGGTGATTTGGATCACGATGAGTACGACTCCATCAACCCCGTTCTCTTGAACGCTTCCGCCCGCGATCTACAAGGGTATGTAGATGCACTCCTCTTCCTCTCGTTGCTAGAAGACTCCATAGATTGATCTTGGTGATGCGTAGAAAATTTTAAAATTCTGCTACATTCCCCAACATGTCTCACGTCGCAGACTTTTCTTTGCAGGCCGACGAAACCCCGTGCACCATATTGTGCACCATCGGTGACCAGAAGGTGGACGTGGAGAAGGCGACGATAATGGAGCCGAAGGAACCATTGTTTCACAGCTGGCCGATCCCCCCGAACGTCTTCAAGGTTTTTGTGGCCAATATCAAACCGGGCCACGAGAATTTGCCTCCTCCAGTAGTACTGGGGGATGACGACGAGACACCGCGGCGGCTTGGTGATTGTTTCAATGCTGGGTGGGTCCTATAGTGGCCAAAGAGTCTGCTTCGTCTGGAGGCGGCCGGGAGCACACCCACGAGCACACAGCCTCAACAAGGTATGAACATCAACACCCCACCTACCCAATTAGCGTCGGGTGTCGGGTTGGGTGATAGCGGACGGGGTAAGGAGGAGGCTCCATTAGTTGCTGATGACGTCGCCATGGATGAGGATGAGGACGAATATTTGGTAGCTTTGTTTGTTTCATATTTGGCTTGCATTTGGTCTCAAACGAGACATGTATATTCTAACTATTTTTGTTTCAGAATTCTAAAGCCAAGGTTTTGTTGTTGTTGAGAAAACGGTATAATACCTTGTCCAATGACGTTAGAAAAAGAATACAAAAGAAGATCATAGCGGAATGGGGAAATGTCAAATATGAACCATTTATGTGCTTAGTTCCAAAGACGTTCTCACAACTAGATCGACTACAGAATGACATGTATAGCTTTGATTTGAGCAGACATATCCATTATACATTTTTGAAGAATAATTATATTAGAATTCTTGATAACCATGTCAAGCCATCAATTCAAGGATGAATATAATGTAGGTTGGATGATTCGTCTGAGTATAATTTGTGAGGGCCACGATATGTTTCATGAAATAGTTAAATCGACCATTGATAAAGGTTGAGTAAACTAGTTGAAACACCAATGGTTGAGCGGTCTTTTCCTATTAGTCCTGATGGTAAAAGGGTTTTGCATTGGCTGCTTCAAGCCGATTCATTTAAAGAGGAGAAGGTAAAAATTACGGGTGATGTGATTAGTCTTTCAAATAAACAAACTGCTCAAGAGCACAATAAAGATATTCTTGAGTGCAAGAATTCCATCAAAGTTACAATGAAGATGTGAAGCACAGGGGGGGTAGTAAGAAAACCCAAAGATCGGTGCAAACAAAAGCAAAAGAAACAAAGGCTGAACTAAGCACAAGCGCAAAAACTCCAAATTAAATTTCACACGATTTAGGTAAATCTCAGAAGAAGAGTGAAGAGAAAAATGCTTATCGGCAAAATAATGCAAAGAAGTCAAGATCACCCCCTAGGCACAAGTTTGAAGACTTGCATTGGTAGAGGGAGAATTATTCATCTTCATATCCTCCTTTTGGGCCATCAATGCCAATGTCTACCTCCATTGGTAATTTTCTATAACCATCATGGGACAAGCATGAATTCAAGGACATATTTTTCATTTTATTTTAGAACATTTCTCTAAAATTATGCAGCTCCAAGAAGGTCAAAATTTGATGAAAAATCATATGCTAAAGACCGTTTCAATCATAAGGGAACGATCTGGAGCTCAAGAGAGAAGAAATCGGTGTTCAAGCAAGTTTACCGTGTTAAAAAAGATGATTTTAACTACTTTAGATCTAATGTAAAATGAAAAAAAAAGCCAATTAAGATATCAACATTAGCTACTAAAGGCAAAGAGATGATACAACCAACCCTTGAAAATCAAAGTGCCAAATCTAAGCAAAATTAGTTGAGAGAATAGAATTTGTCATTGCTTGAAAGAATCACAGACGCGGCGCCCACTCGGGTTATCGTGTTGGAAAAAGAATAAATTGCAAACGCTTAGTGCACAAGAACACGAAAAATAGAACATGGCATGGGTTCCCAAGGGGAGTGGTCAAAATAAGAATGACGTTCAAGCTTGTGTTACAAGAAGTGCAGCAAAAATGAAGAATGGAGCTAATAAGCAACTAAGCCAAAGCTTTGCATTCGCCCGTCAAGATCATTGGTTTGCACATCATTCATATTCTTCAACCATGCTATTGATGCATATGCCGTGGGACTCACCTTAGACATAATCAATTACCATCCACGGGCTTATTTTGATCCATGGATGCAACACAATTCCTCACATTATGAAGGGGTGTTACCAGATCAATATCCTTTGATTAGCGAAAATGTTGTTCTCAATCCAAAGGATCAAAATGTTTTAACTATTATTTCATTCATTTTCTCACATGCTTTGGTGGATAGAGTTTACATGACCCTAGAAAGGCAACGGCTGATATATATACTTATCACAATAATAAGCATATCAAATGGCGCCAAAAGTTCACGCGAAGGAAAACTTTCCCCTAAACCAAAGTTGTGTTTTTCTTATAGGAAAGAAAACACACAAGGCTAGCTAGGTGGACACGTGCTAGATAACAACTGGATAGAAAATTCGACCTTAGAGTCCTAGACCCAAACGAATTAAACGGTTTTACTTGCAGAATTTATATTTCCGTAATTTGCAAACTCCGGTTCAAATTCAAACTCAAACATGTTTGCCCGCAAAAGGACAGCTGGAACTTGCAAACGTGTCCGCGACGTAACCCCGCGTGTCCGTCGGAGCCGTGCCGGCCACGGTCTCTGCACCCTGGGCCCCATATATGTAGCCACGCACGCACGCGAACACCCTCCCATCAACGCCACCACGTCCCCCTGCCCCAGGTATTCCTCAGCCCTCGCCGCCGCCGCCGCCGCCGCGATCCGATCTCCCCCGCTCCCGCACGAGCCTAGGGTTTCCGCCGCCGCCGCCGCGGGTGTCTCTTCCGCCGTATGAGCAGCAGCCCCGCCAACCTGGACCGCCGGCACCGTCACCGATCGTACCCCCATGTCGTCCAGGAAGACCGCGGGCCCGTCCCGCGCCGGCGGCGCGAAGAAGGTGGCTAGCAGCGCAGGGGGCATGAGCCTCCGGGCGATTCGGGAGGGGCTTGCTCGTCAGAAGGAGGAGGAGGAGCGCAGGGCGCGGGAGGCGGAGCTGCAGGCGCAGGCGGAGGAGGCGAGGAGGCGGCGGGAGGAGGAGGAGGAGGAGGAGAGGAAGAAGCTGAGGGAGCAGGAGTTGAGGAAGAGGGAGGAGGACCGGCAGCGGAGGCGGCTGGAGGAGAGGAAGCGGGAGGAGGGCCGGCGCGCGGAGGAGGCGCGCAGGCGGCTCGGCATCACCGCCCCCCTTGTTGAGGGCGGCGGTGCTGCTGGTGCCGACGATGGCCGGAAGAAGCGGCCGGTGTATCGCTCCAGGAGACCTGCGTTGAGGCCCAAGACTGTCGAATCTGAAGCTGATGGGGGAGGAAACCAGGGCTCTAGTAGTGTTTCGCAAGAAGAGGAAAACAGCACCGCCCTCAATGAGGCGCTCAAATTGGGTGAGGGATTGAGCGATGGATCACTGGAAGAGGACGGAACAGCAATCGGCGATGATGATGATGAGGATGAGGATGCTTGGGATAGCAAGAGCCTGGATGAATTTGATGTCATGTCTGCCGCTGGCAACTCTCACTCTTCTGAAGAAGAAGAAACCAAAGAGAAACATGTGGTCCCTGTTGCTCCGGTCGTTAATTCAGACAATGCGGTCAATGATGATGCAGGCAATGAGGTCGTGGAGGACATCTTCGACGCTCAGGATGTAGCTGGAGATGAAAAGGAGCTTCGAGCACCGATATGCTGCATCCTTGGGCATGTGGATGCCGGAAAGACGAAGCTCCTCGATTGCATCCGAGGCACCCATGTGCAGGAGCGGGAGGCCGGGGGCATCACACAACAGATTGGCGCCACCTACTTACCGGCTGAAAACATCAGGGACAGGACGAGTTTAAAAGCTGAAACCGCCATCAAAGTTCCTGGTTTGCTCGTGATTGACACCCCTGGTCATGAGTCCTTCAGTAAAATGCGCTCAAGGGGATTGAGTATGTGTGACGTCGCCGTGGTTGTCGTCGATATTACGAAGGGGCTGGAGAAGCAGACGGTTGAATCCCTTCATCTTTTGAGACGCCACAATGTGAGCTTCATTGTCGCCTTGAACAAGGTTGACCGCCTCTATGGGTGGAAGGAATGTACCAATGCACCAATAGTTGAGGCACTCAAGAAGCAATCTGATGATGTCAAAAGTGAATACAAATGGAGGTTAACTAAGGTATTTTCCCGTGAGATTGCCGACTTTGCATTGAATTACTGATGGTTTCTTTGAAATTTTCTGACGATTCGGTTTTATTTAACAGGTTGTAACAGATTTTAAGGAAAATGGCTTCAACACTGCACCTTACTACGAAAATAATAAGAAGAAAAAAGTGGTTAACATTGTCCCGACCAGTGCGGAAAGGTGTGACAACTAGTACATATATACTTCGTTGCTTATGTTTTAAGTTTCAGTTTCTCCTATGTTATTTGCAGTTTTAGCCTTTGACAAACTTTTACTGTAATATCCTCCAGCGGTGAAGGTGTCCCAGATCTTCTACTGCTGCTGGTGCGATGGCTGCCTGACATAATTACAGATGAGCTGGCCTATGACGATGCAGTAGAGGTTGGTTCGTTAAACATTAATCCATCACTCTACTGAAGTTAATCATTAACCTAATGTATTCCTAATGTGACATATTCTTCTGCACATATGCTTGTTCAGTGTACAGTACTAGAAGTCAATGAACATAAAGATTTAGGAACTACTGTTGACGTAGTACTGATTAATGGTGTGCTGCGCCAAGGCGATCAAGTAATTGTTTGCACTAAACAGGTATATAAGTTTCTGAAATCTGAGATTTACATGCTACCATGAATGTTGCATCAAAGATTTCATCTCTGACTTTAACTTTCCATCTTTAGGGGCCTGTTACAACCATTATTAGAGATTTGTTGACCCCTCATCCAATGAAAGAACTCAAAGCTAAGGTGAGTCCACACTTATTTTCTTCTGTGCATTCATATTTTTATTGTTAGTTTTTTTAGCTATAGATAGGCAGATTTATGCAATGCTTTTAACATTTTAACTTGAATGGAAGGCTTTGGTATTTATGGCAAGAACACTTTGATTTGCTAGAGATGCGTTTTCCGTTCTTAATGGATTATATTACGAACGTTGCTTCTCGGCCTGTCTTTGAAGAACCATATGTCTTTCGATCGGATGGGTGTTCATCGCATATATTATTGCAATTTGTTAAGTTCCCCACCGCATATAATCATAATATTGTTGAAAAATTGAGGAACCATAATCAATTGCTTCTGATGACCAATATATTATATTTTTGATTGCTCATTGTTGGTCTCATTACTGTTCTCTATCCAGAAATCCAAGATTTCTGTGCAGTTGCACCATTTTCAGTAGTTGAATTGGTCTGTGCAATCCTGCTGAGACCAAAAATATCATATATCATGTGTGCATTGACTTGTCCAGAACACTGTTATATGTCCTACCCTTCATTGGAGCATAAACATGCGCACTTGTAACCCAAGATGAATTTTGGGTTGAATTTACAAAGTCTTGCTTGCTGGCATATTTTATATAGTTCTTAAAGTTCATGAAGCATGTGTACTCTGTTTTAGGTTTTGGGTTTTTGACTGGGATATGGCCACTCAATAATAGAATTTCTGAGACTGATTTCATAATTATTTCGGATGTACCTAATGTATCATTATCTCTGTTCTTCCAGGGTGCATATAAGCATCACAAGGAGGTCAGAGCTGCGCAGGGGGTAAAAATTGTGGCACGGGTGAGTTTCATTTCTATTGCCATGCCTTATTAACATGGAATCCATTGTCAAACAATTCATTGCTTATTTGTGTTTCTTCAGGGACTTCAATATGCAATGGCTGGCACTTCCCTTATTGTAGTGAAGCCAGGGGATGATTTGCGACAAGCTGAAGCAGCAGCAATGCAAGAGATTGATATGGCCATTAGCACGGCAGATGAGAACGAGAAGGGAACAACAACTCAAGAAGTTAGTAGTATCGTGACTTCCAAGGAGGGCATCTATGTGCAAGCTTCCAGTGTTGGAACCTTGGAAGCTATCATTGCGCACTTGAAGAGCAATAATGTGGACATTCCCGTTTATGCTTGGAACTTAGGACCCGTCTACAAGCAGGATGTCATGAAGGCAAGTGCCATGCTGAAGCGGAAAGAAGAGTATGCGGTCATCTTGGCCTTTGATGTCAAAGTGATGCCTGAGGCTAGTGCCCTTGCAGCTGAATCAGGGTTGAAGATTATTACTGCTGATACGGTATATAGGCTCGTCAACATCTATACTGAGCACATTAAGGGATTGAAGGAAGCGAAGAAAATGCAATTTGCAGCTGAGGCAGTTTTCCCATGCACCCTGAAGATTCTGCCAAACCGTGTCTACCATAGCAAGGATCCAATTGTTTGCGACGTTGAAGTTGTGGAAGGTGTCGTCAAGGTACATCTTTTAGTTATGTGTTGTCCAAGTGCATAGATTCGAAATGATTTGATCTTGTTGCTGGCGTTAGTAATTGATATCTTGACTGTGTTTCAGGTGGGAACCCCGATATGTGTCTTCACCCAGAGCAAGGATAAAAGCAAAAATACAATAGTTCATAGCCTCGGGAGGATCTCCTCCATGCAAACGTCCAATGGCAATCAGATTTTCTCAGCCAGGAATGGAGTTGTGGCCATAAAGGTACGTGTTAGCGCATACATAAGCATGATTGTAGTTGTGACAATTGCAACTTGAAAGTTGAAAAAGCTTATAACAATTGTCATCACCTCTGCCAGATAAGCGGTGACAGTCCTCAGGAGAAATCCCGGTCTTATGGACGCCATTTTGATTCTAGCAATGAGCTGGTCAGCGAGATCTCGAGGAGATCCATCGATGTACTCAAAGAGTTCTATCGGGTAAAGACGCTCACCATGCCATCACGGTTCATTTAACACATGGAACAATCTTTTAACATAGCCGAGAGCGCTGGGAGATTTTTATTTTGCCATAGTTTTTTTCCCTCCTTTTTATAGGCTCTCTAACACTTCTGAATGCACTTTTTACAGGATGAAATGAGCGCTGAAAATTGGCAGCTTATCACCAGGTTGAAGATGCAATTCAAGATAGCCTGAAGTGCTGGGAGATTTTTATTTTACCATAGTTTCTTTTCTCCCTTTTTTTTTTCCTTTTTGCTTTGTGCCTCAAGACACTTGAACTATGTGGGCTTATCGCTTATGTACTGGTTTTTCGGGTCGGAACGATGAAAGCCTTGAACACGTATTTACCTATATTTGTAATTTTGTAAAGCTCAGTATGTTGAACCTGGAGATGCTTTGGATTGCTTCATTTGCTTGTTAGTTGTGTTCAGTTGATCCGTATTGTGACCTTGATAAAGTGAAATCTGCAATTACTGTGAACATCTAACCCAATAAGCGTCGGGAGAGGGGCGTGCTCTCGCGCTGTCCATGTCGGATTAGCTACAGACAAAAAAGGACCGGCGGTTTGCCCTTGCTGCCCCACCGTGTGGTTTGCTTCGTCTAGAAGAAGAAAGATAGAGAGTAAGAAGAATTGCCCCCACTCCTTCTCCCTTGACGCATGCTAGGGTTGCCGCTGCCACCGCCTCGCCCCATTGGCCCATGGCCAGGTCCTCCGCCGCCGACCGCCAGGGTTGCCGCTGCCACCGCCTCGCCCCATTGGCCCATGGCCAGGTCCTCCGCCGCCGACCGCCGGAGAAGGAAGCAAGCTTCCAGTTGTCCTCGCTTCCTCTCGACCCAGACACGCCTCGTCTCCTACCCCTTTCTCTCTAGACACTGATCCGCTTCGTCTCCGCCGGCCAACAAGGTACCACGCATCATATACCTTTTCAAACTGCCAAATCTATTTCCTTACTAGATCCACTTTGTAGCTTTTCTCCTTCCTTTGCATGCTGTTGTGCTTCTACTTCTCTAAATCATTATGGGCACTGCTCATGGAGGTTCAGATGAACCAATTTACTTTGAGCAGTGCATGTGACAATAGCAGCTCTCCCCTTTTTCTTTACATGTTTTATAATCTGCATATTTTGTTGTAATGGCAGCAGTAAGGCAGTAACAGAGTTGAATCGCTCAATATATGCTACCATAGTTGATGCAGGGAAGTTGCAGGAATAACATGTGTTGACTTAAATTCGAAACTCTGAATTTTACTGATTCCTGTCTTAGCCATCTATCCCTTACTAAATTTGTACCTGGGTTCAGTTCTCCTTGTCATTGACAATGCAGTGATTGTTCCTGGTTCTAGAAAATATTGCAGATTTTGCAGATAGCCTCTGGTATTTGATTCTTCTTTTGAATCTAAAATATCAGTCTTTGTGTTGTATCCAATCTATTGGATTAGAAATAGTTCGAAAACTATCACATGATTTTGATTGCACACTATCCCATGGACGTAACAAGATTAGGTACTTAGGTTGGTTAATAGAACTCATTCTGCCATTTTATTGACTATAACCACTAATTGTGATTCATTTCGATCTTGTTTATGCACAGGAAGCTCATGCTGTACTTAGTTTAGGCACTCACCTATTGTTCTCATGTCGTGCTGCATACTCACTGCGCTTCTTTTCTTTTACATAGCTGTTGTTGATTCTGCATTTGAGGATTTCACGGAGCCAAGCGATCCTCTCGTGCTCTGAGGAGCTCGGCTATGTGTACTTAGGAGGCTATAATTCAAGTAACAACGGGCTCACTACTGTACAAGTATTTGCCCCAGCCGACCATATGGACATGGTGTTGTACTACTACCACCAACACAAGAATTAAAAAGTTGTGTGTGATTCGTTGGCATCATTGTCTACACCAAAATCTGAATTCCAATTGGATAGGTCAAGTCCAGCTAGCTAGCATGCAGCCATTTCAGCAAATGTATTTCCATCAATTATCTCTTTCAGAAAGAAAGAAAATCGGAAATCCTCATGATTTTCAAGTCGTGTTTAGAGGCACAAATTATAGCAGAACGGCATTGCAAGGAAATCATGTTTGCCAAACTGCACTGCAAGATGTTGGAAACCCTGTTAAAGCTTGAATATGAAATCCTTGCTGAGCTCACCCAAGTAAATTAACACAGGAGGGGCATCCAAAAAGAAGAAACGAAGCACCCACCGAGCTCTCTCAGAGATGTGATGCCTTATCTTGGTTCATAATTACCTACTAGTCATGCCCGCGCGGCGGCACGCCGCGCCCCATCGTACGTCATTTTTGTATATGTAGTCTTTGTTGCTTGCTATAAATTTTAATTTGAAATAAGATAACTATATGAGAAAGATTGTGATCATAGAAAAGAAAGTCATTTAATAAAGCAAAATGGAAAGGTTACATTTATTGTCACCATGCACATGCATATTAGGGAACATAAATGCCATGTTGATACATTTCTAATAAGATTAAACACGATAGATTCATTTTTGGTCTACATCATTCCGTTATGTTGACGAACACCCCTCCATTATCTTCACGAACAACACTTGGTATTTCATAGTATATACCCCTTTGTTCAGATATAATGGGTTTTTTTTTGCCGGGGGATATAATGGGTTATTACTCAACGGTTAACTTAATTGTATCATAACTCAATTCATAAACAATCAATTTATTTAAACACCCATTTCTAACTGGAATTGCGCTCATGTTAAATTAAAAGAAACAGTACATGATCCATTTTTGGTAAACATAGAAGATAATTCACAAAGAAGGTGATCCTGTAGAAAAACATCCAACACTTTGTATCTTTGATTTTTTTGCGGATTGTATCTTTGATTATTTAAAGCCATAGATCATCTATGTGATATATCTTCAGCCATACTTGATTAAAATTGATCAAAAAGAGCATGACCTTCCTTGAAAGTATCATCAAGCCGGTCATTATGTGTTCCGGTACCAGGATGCACATGACAAATACGACCAATTTTGCGTGCAAACTATTCCATCTATTTTCCTTTTTACTACATTTTGTCAATGCTATTCCAAACCCTAGGAAATTCCAGATATGTAAGCAATCTTGCCAAAAATTATTTGAAACAAAGGCGGAAAAACATTCCCTTCGAAACATAGAGAAGGTATAAATGAGAGCGGCGATTTGGTGCCCGGGCTCAGATGAGCCCGGGCATGAACAATACCGTGATTTAAAATAGAAAAAAGTTGAAAAAATTCCAATTTTTTTTGTGGTGCAAGATGCTCCTGTGCGTGAATTCCGTGCAAAATTTTGTGAAGTTTAGACATTCGAGGAGCTCGTGGCAAAAAAGACAAATTTATTGGAAACTATATCCAAGGGATATATACGCGCGCGCACGCGCACACACACATACACACAAGAGGTTGCGGGATGAGAACCGGTTTGTACCGATTTACATACACACACACACCCACATATGCATATATTTTTTTTGTGGTGCAAGTGCAAGTGCAAGCATGTTTTTCTAGCGATTAACCATTTGTATTTAATATGTATGGGAATATCAAGGAATAGCAACAATGAAGCAAAAAATCACATGTTTTTTAATAACAGATTAGTACAGAACAGATCTCTACTTAAGAGACATTTTTGGTCAGCTGGCTATGAAATGGAGCCGGGGGTCCTCTGCTTTGATCGAAATAAAGAACTTTTTTTGGTCAGTTGGAGCTAAACAAAATCTCGCACCAGCAGAACAAAACATGTTTTCTTGTGTTGTAGCGATTAGCCCTTTTTTGAAGTACTATTTGGAATCCATTTGAAATTTGAGGCATTGTCATTTGTAAAACTGGGTACACTTCCTGCGTGCACGTCGCCGTTTACTTTTTGATTTGTTTGCTTGATCAAACCACAATGTGGGCCTGACGAACTGATATGGGATTGGTTGCTGCCGTTTCTGTGGTTTCCAGACGCATGGAGGGAGCGGTTGGCTGCGGTTTCCGTCCATGCATGAGAGAATAGGAGCTCATGTGACTAGTAGTAGCAGCACGTCGTAAGACTTTGTTATTTAAGAGGAAAAAAATCCCAAGGATAAACATGTGGCACCGCTTGCGGGGGCGCTCGATCTACATCTACTGCAAGCCATGTGCCAGCCGGCCGTACACTGCATGCATGAACAGACGAAATAAAATTGGGATTAGACATGCGAATGCAGTAAACCATCAATGGATCGATTTAAACAATAAACACATGAAGAGAAACCTGGAAGACGGGAGGCCTCAGGCAACCGGAGCTCGGTCCGAGTCGATTTAACATCGATCGATCTCCTTTCCGAGGGCTACTTGCGTCGGCACAACTGCACCACCTCCTCCTCCTCCTCCGTCATTTGGCTCCTGTAGACGGTAGTACCACGTTGGCTGGCAGTAGTAGAGAGGCTCATCCACCATCGATTTTAGGAAGAGAAAAGAAAGCCAGGATCGGCCTCGATGAAGCAGAGACGGAAAGAAGAGAGCCTTGAGGCAAAGCAATTCAGGCATCCCCCATTTATAGGCAAGACATCTGTCGAGAAAGAAGAATTAAGCGGCAATTAGCAAACGTGTCAGCAGTAGTAATAGCTGGATGTGGCCGACAAAGGCGACGGTGACGAAGCCGATGAGGAATAGCTGGAAGACAACGGTCAGAATCATCCGCCCAGCGATCCGCCAAAAGTCCGGCAAGGTCTAAAAGCCGGCGGCCGGCGCCACCACCTGCTCTTCCGGCACCAAGCTAGCCACAGGAAATACTGCCTGTTTAGCTTCAGCTTCGCAAGCCAAGTCATTTACCGATATTTCAGAACGTTGCAGGCTGCTAAAGCCATATTCAGGCTTTAATAAGCCTAACAAAAACTCTGTAAACGAGACAAGTAATGGTTTCATGGTTAAAACTGCAAACAGGTCAACAATTGCTAACACGTACTCCCTCCGTTCCAAATTACTTGTCTTAGATTTGTCTAGATACGAAGGTATCTAGCATTAAAATAAGTCTAGATACATCCGTATCTAGACAAATTGGAGACAAGTAATTCGGAACGGAGGGAGTATGCAACATCATTCAGCCACTCACCAACACGATATAAACCAAGAAGCTATAGAACCAACTTTGTCTCATCACATGACCACCACCTAAGTTCCTAGTACTAATTAACGACGTATAACGAAGTATCAACTATTTCCTTCAAGTCGCCTTGGGCTTCTTGGGCATCCTGTAGCCACCGACGACACAGGCGTGGTCACGCTCGAAGGGCTCCAGGGTCACCTGCTCCGAAGGCTTGAACTGCTCAAGCTTCAGCTTCTCAACTTCGGCGGCGAACACGGCCTCGGGAGCCTGGGTGGAGTCGATACAGTTGGCCTGCCAAGAGGAAGAACCGTCAGATCAATGCAAATCTCTGACATTTCCAGGGCATCATCATGTTTCTTGAATCTGGAATCAGTACATACCTTGATTGAAATGACAAAGTGACCACCATTCTTCAAGAAGTATGAAGCATTAAGGGCCAAGATCCTAGCCTGCAGGACAGAAGATAGTTTCACAGGTTTAAGAATGATAATGCAGTCTAGAATCACTGATGGATGTTTGCACTACTTATGCAAGGCAAAAAACAATGGCATATTGGTTTTTTCAAGTTAATATTTGAACACATCTCAAAAGAAACGACCTGTGCATATTTAGCAAACACAGAAGACAAGTACTATTCTTAATCTTAGTGAATAATCATCAATATATGTTGGAAGAGATGAAAGTGCAGAGTAAATATCTACAATTTAACCAAACATAAAATTTCCAGTTTGACATGCTCAACCCTGCAACCTTGAAAAGGTATACATATCAGTAAGACAACACCTTAAGTAGTTTCAACACAGTTTAACCAAGTTACTGTCATTTATGAGGCTTCCTGATTACAATTTCAGTCAGTCATCGGCAGTAGGAACTCAAATGACCCACAATATGCTAACACAATTCTTAGTATTATACTAGTACATAAGCTAGGCATGCCACAAGAAAGATCAAAGCAAAAGTCGTTTTAAGGAGCAGAGTTCCATCAGCAAGGGGCAAGTTACAAACCAACGTGGAAAAACATAGAAGCAAATGTACTTCAGTTTGACTAATTCACATCTAGATGTTTTTTAAGGATGTCACATCTAAGCTCTCACAAATACATAATGCAGCAATAAGAAAAAAAAAATAACAAAGACAAAAAAAAATAGACCACAAACAGAGTGAATATCAGCTTAGATGTCACATCTAGATGTGTCCTAGACAGACCCAATGTACTTTTATCAAATCTGAAATTGCGCAGTGGCAAGGTTTGATATCAAGCAAGCATAAATCAACCTTCCAAACTTAAGGTTACAAATAATTACTAGGAAAGAACAAGTTACAAGAGGCGAATTATGGCAAGCCAATGAAATAGAATCAAATCATGCAACAATCCAAGTGAAGTAAGAAAATCCAAGTGTATAAAAAATCAAGAAAAAAATATGGCGATATAAAAAGTAGGAATTTTGGGCATTAAGAGCATCAGAGACTCGATTTTGCATCATCCATTGCGATGTCCTGAAGGGGAATCCGAGTAAGCTCATCATCAGCAAATGCACCAATACAGCCAAAGGAAACCCGGAAAGCAATGCAAGCTGATAAACCATAAATAGCAACCAATAATTTGATGTAAATCATAATTACGAAAACTGAGCGGCGCTGTTCATATACATAAATAATAGTGCCATGGAAACCATTGTGATCCAATGCGATGACAACAAAACAGAAGCATAGCAAATTCAAGATTAAAAAAATGAAGCAAAATAACTAAGAAAAGGACTGGCATTGGGCTTAAAATGCATCAGATACTCGATTTTGCATCATCCTTTGTGATGTCCTGAAGGGGAATCCGAGTAAGCTCATCATTTGCTAAGCTCCAATGTAGCCACAGAAGGTGATTTAAACATAGCAGTCATGACATACCACAACAGACGGCTCTACCATAGGCGATGCTAATAAGCAAATAGTTATTGTTCACATTTATATGATGACAGGTATACCTGGTCAGGCTGTGCAACATCAGAGAAGATAACATCAACCATGCCGACCAACATGCGGTACTTTGCAGGGTGCCTAGCATCCTCAATGATGGGAATCACATTGGTCCTCTTCTTGGCCATGTTGACGAGATCCCTGCCACTGCGGTGCGAGAACTCCACGGCATAAACCAACCCAGTCTGCAAGTCACAAGATTGATGTAAGATAGCAACTTCCTTGAATGGAAACCATTGACCAATAGTAAGTAGCCATGATGTCTCACCGGTCCAACAATATCAGACACATGAGACACTGTCGTTCCTGAGGCAGCACCAAGATACAGCACACGGGCACCAGGAGCCTGAATTAACAAGTGCAAGGTCAGCATACGTCATAAATTTAATTTACACAGTTACCTGGAGCATGAAGGTTTCATACACAGAACACACGCTAAAGCACAACGAACTTACAATCCAGATGTTGTCGACGCCACCGAGAACAGCAGCGGCCAGCTTTGACCTGAACGGGTTCCACACCCTGTACTCAACCTTGGTCCCGTCCTCGTTCTGTAATACCAGAGCAGAAAAAAAGCATTCTTTCACTGATTTGTGCACAATGAGCACAACAGAGTATGAAATCTGATATCACAAAGTAACAATCATCTAACAAGATCCTATGAACAAGCGATTGCACTCTAGCTAAGCTGGCTCAACCTAGATTGCAGACTGAGGAGCGTGATACGGCGTCGTATAAGAGTAAGAGCGGGGGCAGCGAGCGAGCACTGACCTGGACGGAGACGCGCTTCTCGCCGTAGACGGACTCCCCGGCGACCATGTTCTTGGTGCAGAGCGCGTCCTCCTTGGCCTTGGCGATGAAGACGCCGTCGTGCTTGTGCGGCACCACGACCACCTTGCTCCCGCCCTTCATGCCGGGCCCTCCCCTTCCGCCGCCGCCACGGCCACCGCGGCCCCTGGGCGTCCTGCCTCCCCTGCCGCCGCGGCCGCCGCCATCGCTCCTCCCGCCGAAGCCCCTGCCCCCGCGGCCGCCGCCGTCGCTCCTGCCGCCGAAGCCCCTCCCGCCGCGTCCTGCGTGAAGCGTAACAGCGTCAGCGGATGAGAGGAAGAAGGATAAGGCAGAGGGTAGGGAGACGGATGATGATTACCTCCTCGTGCCGGTGGCCTCATGGTGTCGGAAATTTGTCGCTGCCGCCGCCGGAGACGGAGGAAGGAGGAGGAGGAGGAGGAGGAGGAGGAGGAGGAGGCTAGGGTTTTTGAGAGGGTTAGCCGCCGCCGGGGGGGGCGGGGGGTGGAGGTATTTTATAGACGAAGACTAGGGCCCATTTTTTTTCTGAGAATTAGACTAGGGCCCATTTAAGAAAGACTGGTTGAAGCAGGCCGAACGATATAAGATGGTTCTGTGGCCCATTTAAGAGTATGGGAGGAAACTATACGATGGCCTTGCGGCCCAATATATGCTGGGCCCATTTAAAAATAGCCCGTTTTAACTGAGAGTCAAAACACCGTCACGGCTATGAGATTTGTCAGTTTGTCTCTCGCTAGCACATATGTCCATGCTGCAACGGAAGACAAATAGTGTGCATTTAAATTAAGTCTTTACCTCTGTACCTAATAATAAAGCAAATTGGGTTCCGAACGTCCCTTACGCATTTTTACGGAAAACCCCCTGCATTTTTATGAATTAACCCGCAGTACACATATAAGTCATAATAGAACCGTTAATTTACATTTTTACGGAAACCCCCCTGACGTATTAGATAATTCACCCGCCAATCATATATAAGTCAAACAAATGTTTTTCTAAATTATCCATATCTTTTAAAGTGTAACTCCGATTTTGACATCTTATATATGAAAATTGATTAGAAAAATGCGTAGAATCAGAATATGATGTTATTTTGTTTGTTAAATATTTTTTAAATATTATTTTGGAAGATAGTTAAGTCAAACAAATATTCTTCTTAATTATCCATATCTATTAAACCGTAACTACGATTTTAATATGTTATATATGAAATTTGAATAGAAAAATATGTAGAATTTGAATATGATGTTATTTTTACCTATTAAATATTTTAAAATATTATTTTAAAAGCAAACTTGTAACCTATAAGGCACTACGTTTTCCTTTCGTACCGCGACGATCTGGATTCCAAGTAAACAACCACTAAAATCATAAAGAGACGAAAGAAAATATCGATAACCACACATGAGCACCTCTGAAAAAACTGGCAGGGGAAAACAACATTCAAACACACTTTGGTTTGTGTGAATCTGAGGCCACAGAGGGTGAGAAGGAGGATAATCGGCAACACAAAAATGATCCCTCGCTAAAATAAAGGGCATGAACACATTATGGTTATTGGGTTAAGAGTGTGTGTTATTTTTTTTCTCCCGTTGCAATGCACAGGCTTTTTTGCTACTAATAATAAAGCAAATTGGGTTTCGGTCGTCCGTCATGGCATTTTTCAGAAAAGTCCCTGCGTTTTGATGAAATCAACCCGCGGTCTGGATTTAAGTCACACCCGAACCGTTATTTTACATTTTTCGAAACCCCCCTTGATATTTTAGGTAATTCATCCGCGGATCATATCTAAGTCAAACAAATGCTTTTTTAAATCATCCATATCTTTTAAACCCTAACTCCGATTTGAACATGTTATATATGAAATTTGATTAAAAAAATATGTAGAATATGTGAGATTATTTTTATGTGTTAAGTATTTTAAATATTATTTTAAAATATATTTAAGTCAAACAAATGATTTTCTAAATTATCCGTATCTTTTAAACCGTAACTTCGATTTTAACATATTATATATGAAATTTTATTAGAAAAATGTGTGGAATCTAAATATGTTGTTAATTTTGCCTTTAAATATTTTTAAATTATTGTTTTGGAAGCAAACTTATAATTTATAGCGCAAGATCCATTTTCCTTTCATACGGCGGCGATCCGGATTGCAAATAAACACCCCACTATAACCATATAGGGAAAAGAAAACATCGCTAACTACACATGCATACCTCTAAAAAATGTCACAAGAGAAAACAATAGATTTCTCATCGCGGGAGTGAGAAATAGCGAGAGAGAGAGAGAGAGGGAGAGAGAGACGCCTTAGGATTAACCATATTCAAACACGTTTTTTTTGTTTTGTGTGAACACCGAGGCCATCGCCGGCGAGGGTGAGAAGGAGGATGAGCGGCAACACAAATATGATGCCTCACAAAAATAAAGAAGATGGACCTATTGTGGTTTTGAGTGATGGTTGTTGGGTTAAGAGCATGTGTTATGTTTTCTCTTCCGTTGCAACGCACGGGCTCTTTTGCTAGTAAAAATTATAGGTGCAAGCATAACCCTGCGTGCACGCCGAAAAGAAACATTTAGGTTTTGGGTTTCGCCGCTTGTAACATAATCAATCCGCTATTTTTCCGTTCATTGATTGAGGGGACTTAATCTCGTCGAAGGTGTTTTGTTAGGACGTCGCATGCTAGAGAAGACCCGCGGAATATTCAATCTATTTTTTCATCCATTCGAGGGGATTTTAAGGTTAAAGTTTCATAATATGAAAGTGAGACGGGTTTTCTCTTTTCCATGTACAAGCCACTGATATAGTACAATCTAAGTTCATTCTACTCCGCTATTTTTCCGTACAATTATCGAGGTGATTTAAGGTGTGCAGTTCCGTAATACAGGAGTGAGCCGGGTCTTCTTTTTTTTCGTGCATCTAGCTCAAGTAGCCGGGTCTTCTCTTCTATTTTCCTCACGTAGCAATCCCCCAAGAAATTCAGGATCCTTATGTACCTAGTTCGCGTAGCAATCCATCCATCTAGCTCACTGGAATCAATTCCTTTTTAAAGAAATTAAGCTCCTTTTTCAATTACCTCGCGTATCAATTCATCTAACATTCATCCAAATTAATTCATCCATCCTTCATCAAGCTTACTACATGTAGTTTCACACACTTATATAAGTTGGTATGACACTTTGTAAAGGACAAATGTGAGACTATTTAAAATACTTTTGCCTTATTTCTCTTGTAGTTGGGCCAACTAAGTTGTGTCAGCTGTGAAAGGCCCAGGCACCGAACAACCTTGTAAGGCGCGAGTAAAAATCCAGAAAAAAAAGACAACATGAAGGATCGAATTCACGACCTCAAAGACCTGACCAAATGTTGCCTCTACCACTCGAACAACACACATGTCCTGCTAAACAATTTCCAGCACAATTATTTAAGAACATACTGCACCGTCATATTTTGAAGCAGTTTTATTATTTTATTATATTGAAATTTTAAGTAATAAAAAATAATGATGAATTGCCGAATATTCTGGGAAATATGAACGATTTTCAAAATCCCTAATAGTTTTTAAAAATGCAAAAAGTTTTTGAAATTCCATACATTTTTTGGAAAAACACGAACAAGATTTTGAAATGGAAACTTTTCTAAAATTCACACCTTTTAAAAAAATATGAACCTTTTTTAGAATCTGAAACAGGAAGTTTTTAAATTTTTAAATATAAAAAATAGGAACATGTTTCAAACATTCAAAAAATTATAAAATGTGTACTTTTTTTAAACGCGGGCAGTGTTTTGAATTTATGAACATTTCAATATAACTAGAGTATTGTGTAAATTAATTTTTTTATAAAGAATCTCAAACAATTATAGAAAACACAAACTTTTTTTTGAAGAAATGGGAACATTTCATTCCATTTTATGAAATTCAGGATCCGTTTCTAACTAGCTCACATAGCAATCCGACCATCCTTCATCCAACTTAATCCATTCATCAATCATCCAACTTATTACTACATGTAGTTTCACGCATGTATATAAATCGGTATGACTGTATTTAAAGCAGCAAGGTGTGAATATTTTCAATGCCTTGAATTTGTGAAAAAAAACTTAAAATGTAGTTTTTTCAAATCTCAAACCATTTTGGAAACAGAAACATTTTTTTAAGATGGAAAGTATTTATATTTTGAACAAATTTCACAATGAGACAAAAAAATTAAAGTTTGAAAGATTTTTTAAAACATGACCAAACTTATGCAATTCTTAAAATTTATTCTTTTTTATTACGAATGGGTTTTTTGGAAATCTTGAATTTACAAAACATGTAGAAAAAGAATAATAAACTTGGATGGGGAAAAACAGAAAAGAATAAGAGAAAGGAAGAGAAAAAAATAGATACAAAACACAGAAGAACAGAAAAAACGGGCGGCCCAATCTTGGTAGCCTTGTGCGAAGCTCCGACTATTTCCGCCAATTGTGGCTGATAGGGGTTTTCTAATTTTTCATAGACACTGCGCTCACGGCCCATGTTTGAAATTTTGGACAAACCATTTTTCTTTTTCTAGCAGACGAGTGCTCAAAAATTTAGTACCACCTTGGATAGAAAACAAATCTTTTCAACGTTGAACAGATGGAAAAAATCAGAGAAATACACCTTGCTTTATGAGTAAAAAAAAGTAATAGATCTCTGGCGCTAGCCGCGCTCGATGCTTGTGAGCTGGACCATTAAGGGACGCGTTGAGGAGCGTGTTTGCATCTATTTTCTTTCTTAGATTTTTTTGTTTTTCTTGATTTTTTATTTTCCTTTTTTAGTATTCATAAGAAGCATTTGTTTATATGTGTTTAACATTTTTCAAATATATGATTAACATTTTTTTCAATATATGTTTCGTGTCCTACTATTTTAATACTCCCTCCGTCCGGAAATAATTTTCATCAAAATGGATAAAAGGGGATGTATGTACACGTATTTTAGTTCTAGATACATCTCTTTTTATCCATTTTGATGACAACTATTTTCGGACGGAGAGAGTACATATTAATATGAAACCAGTTTATAAACACTAAAATATTTTAAATACATGATTGTTTTAAAAAACATATGTTTTTGTACTTTTTCATACACAGTGTACATTTTTTATACACCCAAATTGTTTTTGTACATGGTTAATATTTTCAAATCCATGTTCAATATTTTCTAAACACTTATTTGATCATATTTTCGAATATGTGTTAAACATTTTAAAATTATGTGCATTTTGCACATTGTATAAACATTTTCCATGAACACGTTTTTTGGAACACGTGAACATTTGAATGCTATCAATTTTTTTTAACTATGATAATAAAAAATTACGCTGCATTAACATTTTTTAAATTCACATATTTCGTAAAATTTTAAGTTGTTTAAGTTTTCGGAATATATGCATTTTAGAATATATTTTGACAATAAAACAAAAGAAAAAATGAACAAATGAAAGAAAACAGGGAACTAAACAAACTAACCTGGGCCAGCCAATAGCGACGGGAAGACAGGCAGACAACGCTGCTTGATGCGAGACCTCCTTCTGGTTAGCTATAAGCGACATAGTGTCTCAATAAAAAGCTATAAACGATATAGTGTCTCGAAAAAAAAGCTATAAGCGACATATAGGCGCGCCCTGTCAGAACACCATTGACGTTCATCTTCATGTTGTCGGGTGCAGAACAAGGGTGCAGTTAGAGTCTTCCCAAGAAACAAAAAGATGCAGACGGAGTTGTTTTGCCGAGATGAGCATGGAAATTTCCAGGGGGCGTCAGCACTCGGAAGTGTTGTTTGATGGAATCAATGATCCCCCCACCCATTTATACATCCTTGTAAATGTTGACATAATGCAATAAAACGACGTTGTTCTTCTAAAAAAAAATGAGAGTCGGAACGGAGCCCGAACTTAATTTGCCTACATCGTCCAAAAACGCAAATTCTATACCTAGAAAAAAAGGAACACGGCATTAACTATGTCATCTAAAAATGTTAATTATGTCTCCAAGATAACCAGGAATCATTTTCCAAAAAAAAAAGAACCTAAGGAGGAAAATAGAATCAGTATGAATTGTTGTGCATGATGACAGCCATTCCATGATAAGGTGTTGCTTTTTAAAGTTAAGAGACTCTTGGCCCTTGACTAGTCCCTGTCCCGGTAGTAGCATTCAGCGGCTGGTGGTTGGCCAGATGAGCTAACAGAAGGACAAAACAGCAAGGGAGAACCTGATCCACGGCCATGTAAGATTAAGCTGCAAGAAAGATGAGGACCTACCAGGATAGCCATCCAAAGCTTGTTCCAAAAGAGACATGGGAATGAAAGCGAGGCTCCTGTCATGATGGTTGACACTTGACAGGAACGCCAAATCTGCATAAAACATTTAGTAGTACGTCTGAGTCATGGTCTACTAACCAGCACCACCATGGCCTGAACAAAGAGAGGAAGAGAAGGTAGTACAACCATGTATGTAGCGTGTATATGTTGCTTGTTACTTTGATGATGTTTTGCTTTTTGTTTTTTACTTAAAATGTTGATCGTTTTAGCTATAAGTGGTTGGGAGCAGAGCTAAGCTGCTACCACCATCCTCTGATGTTTCTCCTGCTGACATGATATGCATGTCACACCGTTAATGTACGCTGGCTTATGCTTGACAGCTCGACCTGACTGCTGCCCCTCTTGTGTTGTTGCCCGGTCATGTCGCCGATCATCGCCTTGCTTCAGGCATGGAAAGTTGGACGATCATGCATGCATCGGTGTAGCTTGCGCAGCAAGATCTCGAAAGTAATGCGCGGTGACATGCATCTAAAATCCGACAGATCAAGTGGCCGAGAACCCAGGGTTCACAAAAGAAATCCAGCGTAAAATATGCACCGTTTTTGTTGTTACCGGGCGGTGACGATCATGCATCCAAAAGATCTCCAAGGCCTTGTTTCCCCATCACGGGTCACCAGGACGCAATGCTCTGAGTCTGAGTTGAATTACCGGGCGGTGACGGCAGAGGGTACCACAGATCCCCGAGGATACCATGGTACTGCACTTGTACTACCGCGAAATTTGCCGGTGTACTACTACTCACCTCACCAGTCACCAACGTCAAGCATGAAGCGTCATTCCGCGGCAACCCTATTATCTTGGTGGTGGACGTTGCCGGCCGGCCGGTGACCTGCCTGCCTTGGGGTGTGAAAGGTTGATAGGCAGCAGCACAAGAAGATTGCTTTGGAAAAGTCACAAGGGAAGGAAGCTGCACCAACCCTCGGCGGCACAGAGAGGCCGACAGGCAGGTTGCCGAGGCTACCACCGCCCCTGAAAACGAACCTTCAGCTTTCGGCTTTCAGCATCATATCTAAACTGCTACGCGGACGACAGTATCTCCGCCGGCGATGTTGGATCGAACGGCGTTAGAGCATCTCCAGCCGTTCGACCCCTCAGGACGCTGAAAAAAAGCTGCCTGGGACCGAACCGGCGTTTGCTTGGCGCGTGGGGACGGTTGCGTTCCCAGTCGACGCCCCCCTTAAGTCGTCGCGAAAAACACGCGAACTCGGTGATATTTCATAGAATTTGTACAAGCTCGGTGATCTGGCACAAGCTCGGCGATATCTGATAAAAATTTGTATAAAAATAGATAAACATGCAAACTACGCCTAGCCCTGCTACGCCGCCCGCCATCTACATGCCGAGAAACCTGTAGAAACGGGTGTAGTCACCGCTGCCCTTGTCGCGCGCCCTGCCGGAGCCGGCGCCGTCCCTACTGCACCCCTGGGCAGGGTCGCCGACGCGTGGTGGGGGGTTGGACGGCCCGGCCCGGCCTCGCCCTCGTCGCTGTCGAGGACGATGACGCCACCATCCTCGCATCCGCAGCGCCGGGCCCGGAGCTCCGCGTATGCCCGACGCCGGCGGAGCACCTACTCGCGGACGTAGTCCTCCCTCACCCACTTGAGGGCGGCCTCGTCGTCGGGGGCCACCATGTCCGCGTGCTCCGGCTTCACGGGGAGTAGCCCCGGCTCGGGCTTCGGTTGGACCAGGCGGAGGGAGCGCGGGGAGGGGCGCAGGGAGGGGCGGTCGTCCTCATTGATGACGAGGGCGCCGCTGCAGGTGCGGCGTCTCCTCCGGCTCCGGCTTGACGGAGCGTAGAGCCGGCGAGCCGGAGCCCGACGAGGAGGACGTCCCCGGCTCCATTCGCCGCGGCGGCGAGAGAACGACGGGCGCGGCGGGTACTCGAGGCGCAGCGTGTTGCCGGTCTCGATGTAGTCGATGACGGCCTCGAGGTTGCGGCCGGGAACGCCCCACCACTCGGCCGCCCGTCGACGTTGAGGCGGCCGCGGGGGATGGTGCCGTTGGCGGAGGCGATCTGCTCTTGGCGGCGGCGCTCGAAGTACATCATCCACAGCGTGTGGTTGTCGACGACGTACCTCGGCTCGTTCCGCTGCGCCTCCGTCAACGACGCGTGGATGCGGGCGATCTCGGCCCACCGTGCAGCCCCTTCGGGCACCGGTGGCCCGGCGGCGCTCAACTTCCACGACCTCGGCACACGCATGTCCGGGGGCGCCGGGTAGTCGGCCTCGTAGAGGAGGCGCGCCTCATCCTCGTGGAGATGGCGGCGGCCAGCCGCCGTTCGCCGCCGCGGCGTCGCTGGGTACCTCTCAGCCATTGCTCGTCAGCGGGGAAGAGGGGGGGGGGTTGTTTCTTTGTGTGGCGCTACGAGGCAAGGTGTGGCGACTATGGCGTTCACCGGCGGGGAGATCGGCTTTTATAGCCGAAGCGGAGTGGTGAAAGCCTGCATGCCGGGCGATGCGGGACGCGCGTCGGTGGCACTTTCACTGTGCCGCCCGTGAGGCATCAATGAAGGTTGACCGGCGTGGCAGCGCGGCAACCTTGGCATTGATTCCCGCGGGAACCGATGCGATAAGGGCGATGAAGCGGCGTCTCGATGACTCGACAGCCCATCCCCGTTCGTGCCAAAACCGCTTCCCCCGGCGCCCGCAGCGTGCCGAGTTCGGCCTGAATCCGGCGGCGCCAGTTTCGACCCAAACCGGTAAAAAAAGGGTTCCTTGAACGCGACTGAGCCGTTTTTTATACGCTGATGACAAAAAAACATATGGGAGGCTTGTTGGGGGCACGGCTCAAGATGCTCTTAGCTCAAGTTTGGCTGTAACCACGAACGGCTTTTATGTGCTGCACCGTCTGAAAATCGTCCAGCGTTTGTCGTCTGTGTAGCAGCGTTCGCACGATACATACTGCTCCCTGAACTCAATGGCATGCATGCGAAAATCGAGCGCTAGTTTTTCTTTTGTTCCTCAAATGCCTTTCACACACACCAACAACTCCTCGCGCAGGAGTACAGGACGTGGTCATGCCGCGCACCGCATCCACAGGTCCACACACCCCACCGACTCCTCGCGCATGGCATGGATCAGGCGGCCGGCTGAATCGAATAAATAATGTGCCCCTCCGTTGCCTGCAGCTAAGCCGCCTGTCTTAATTGTTAAATATATGGTTTGTGCATGTATATAGTATAGTTCGGCCCACCCCCTAATCATTATATAGTTAAGGTTGTGGCCCATCTTGTACTTTATATATACATGCGCTATGCACCAATTAATACATCGAGTAGCATTGCCAAATTATTCATTTTCAACATGGTATCATACCTACGATCCTAACCCTAACCCCTGCCGCCGCCGCCGCCGCCGCCGCCGCCACCCGCCGCCGCCACCACTTCGTGCCGCCGCCGCCGCCGCGCCGCTTCCGCCCGCACCCCGTCGCGCCGCCACCCGCCGCGCCGCCATCCCTCTCGCCGCGCCGCTTCCCCACGCGTCGCCGCACCCCCTCTCGGCCATGGCCTCCCCCGGTTCCTCCGGTACCACCCGCAGCCGCCGCACCAACCCTTTCGAAAGCCCCGATCCCGTCGTCATCCGCGATCTCAACATCCTTGTTTGGGTTCCCGTTGTCCTCGATCACCTCACCTCCATCTACTATGCCTGAAAGACGTACTTCTCCCTCGTGTTCCGTGAGTACAATCTCCGGGATCACATCGATGGCTCCGTGGACTCCCGCTTCATGGAGAACGATGAGGAGTGGACGTCCATCGACGCCACTCTCATTCGCTGGTTCTACACCACCATCTCGAAGGACCTCTTCCACACGGTGGTCTCCGCCGATGATGCCGCTCACGCCGTTTGGACTAAGCTCAACGGCCTCTTCACCGACAACGCGCTCCAACGCAAGGTTTTCTTGCACGACGAGTTTTTTGGGTGCCAGCAGCTTGACTCGTCGGTGGACGATTATTGCATGCGCCTCAAGAAGCTTGTCGACGAGCTCCGTGACCTCGGCGAGAAGGTCTCCGACGAGCTCCTCCTCAACACTCTCATCGCTGGCCTGAACGAAGACTTCGGGAACGCCGCCTCCAACATCCCTCTCACCACCAACCCGACCTTCCCCAAGATCGTCGCGTACCTGGAACTGGAGGAGAGGAGGATGCGGATGTCGTGCACCTGGGCCACCCACACGGCTCTCACCGTCGGAACCCGCGGCGGTGCGCCGCCCACCGCCCCGGCTCCCCCGCCGCGGCCCGCCCAGGGGCCCCTCCACGCGCAGCCGCGGCCCGCCCAGGGGGCCCTCCACGCGCAGCCGCCGCCCGGGTTCCCTACCCCGCGCCGCCGCAGGCCCCTCCGCCGCCCCAGCCGAGCAGCAGCAGCGCCGGGGCGGGCGTCGCGGCCGAGGTGGCCGCAAGCAGCAGTAGCAGCCGCCAGCTACCCACGGTGGGGCGCCACGCCAGCCGCAGCACCCGCTCCCGTCGGCGCCCTGGCAGGCCGGCCAGAACCCCTGGACGGGGGTTGTTCACGCATACTCCATCAGGCTCTGTACGCGGCCCCTCAGGCGTATCCGCCGGCGCCGCTCTACGGCCCCTCGGCGGCCTATGGGCTACCTTCGGCCGGTGGGTTCGCGGCGCCGCCGCCACAGCCTCTGCCGTCGGCCCCGGCCCTCCCGCCGGCGCCCTGGGACCCCGCGCTGCTAGCGGCCCTCCACACCGCCCCCACGCCACAGCAGTACACTGACGGTGGCGATTGGTACATGGACACCGGAGCCACGGCTCACATGGCTGCCAACCCCGATAACCTTCTTACCGCTCACCTTGTTCACACTGCTGCTCGCATTACCGTGGGCGATGGTTCTTCCATGCCCATCACTCATGTCGGCCATACTGCTTTTCCTTCTAACTCCATTCCACTATATCTTTCTAACGTACTTGTTTCACCTGACATCATTAAAAATCTAGTTTCTGTTCGTTCTCTTACACGTGAAAATCCTGTCACCGTTGAATTTGACATGTTTGGCTTTTCTGTTAAGGATGCCCGTACCCGGATGGTGCTCCACCGATGTGACAGCCCCGACGAGCTCTACCCGGTCCACTCATCCGCATCCTCCATCGCTGCACCCATGGCGCTTTCCGCTGGAGTGGACCTTTGGCATGCTCGTCTCGGTCATCCCAACACTGCCACCCTTCGTCATATTCTTCGCAGTTTTTCATTCACGTGTAATAAGATCGACGATCACACTTGTCATGCTTGTCGTCTCAGCAAACATGCACGTTTACCCTTTAGCACTTCCTCGCATGTTGCTTCATACCCTTTTGAGTTGATTCATAGTGATGTTTGGACCTCTCATGTTGCAAGTAACACGGGCTATCTTTATTATCTTGTTATTCTTGATGATTTTTCGCACTATGTGTGGACCTTCCCCTTGCGGCGAAAGTCGGATTCTGTTGCCACTCTTACCGCATTCTACTCCTATGTCGCCACGCAGTTTGGTCGCCCCATTCATGCGTTGCAAACAGACAACGGGAAGGAGTTCGATAATCTTGCGATCCGCAACCTTCTCGCCACACACGACACGATTTTTCATCTCACTTGCCCGTACACTTCGCAACAAAATGGCCGCGCTGAGCGCGTGCTTCACACTCTTAATGATTGCGTTCGCACCCTCCTCTTTCACGCCAACGTGCCACCACGTTTCTGGCCTGACGCGCTCGCCACCGCATCACTACTCCTCAACATCCGTCCATGTCGAACTCGCGGGAATTTTGTTCCTCATCATCTTTTGTTCGGCACGCCACCCTCCTACACCGAGCTCCGCATCTTCGGTTGCTTGTGCTACCCTAGCATCGCTTCCACTACTCCTTATAAGCTCGCAGCACGGTCCGTGGCCTGCATTTTTCTTGGCTACCCCCCCCCCCCAACACCAAAGGCTACCGCTGCTATGACCCTGTCTCCCATCGGGTCATCACTTCCCGACATGTTTACTTTGATGAGATGGTTTTTCCGTTTCAGCAGGTACCTTCGGATGTTGCGGACTTGCCCGCTCCTGGCGACGGCCGCTCGAGCGCTTCTCTCGGGCCGCCTCCTGGCTTTGAGGATGCCCCCCGTGCCCCGGGTCGAGTTCCTCCCCCGCTAGCTTCCCTAGGGGCTGCACCCCTTCCGGCGCCAGCGACGCCCCCTGCGCCGCCATCGACGCGGGCCTCCTCGGCGCCTCCCGCGCCCTCGCCCGCGGCCTCGCTGGCGGCCTCGCCCGCGGCCTCACCCGCGGCATCAGCGGCGGCGGGCTCTTCTTCGTCTTCGCCTGTCGCCCCGGCCTCGCTGCCCCGCCCGATGACTCGCTCTCGGGTTGGCACCTTACGCCCGAGTACGCGGTACACCCGTGATGAGTATCTTCTCGCCGCTTCCGTCTTTGAGCCGTCACCTCTCCCATCGTCAGCTCGAGCCGCCCTTCGGGACCCTCATTGGCTCGCTGCGATGCAGGAAGAGTTCGATGCGCTCCAACGGAACCGCACCTGGCAGCTTGTCCCTCGGCCGCCTCGTGCCAACATCATCATGGGCAAGTGGATCTTTCGGCATAAGACTCGTCCAGACGGGACTCTCGAGCGCTATAAAGCTCGCTGGGTGGTTCGAGGCTTTCGGCAACGTGCGGGCGTGGACTTCACCGACACTTTTGCTCCGGTTGTCAAACCGGGCACGATCCGCACCGTGCTTCAGCTGGCCGTCTCCCGAGCTTGGCCTGTGCATCAGTTGGACGTCTCCAACGCCTTCTTGCACAACCACCTCGCCGAGCAGGTGTTCTGTGAGCAGCCCACCGGCTTCGTCGACGCCACACACCCGGACCATGTGCGCTTGCTCTCCCGTTCTCTTTACGGGCTGAAGCAGGCGCCTCGGGCCTGGTACCAGCGCATCGCTGCTTTCCTGCAGATGCTCGGATATACATCGACCCGCTCCGACGCGTCCCTCTTCGTGTACCATCACGGGGTTGACACGGCCTACTTGTTGCTCTACGTCGATGACATCATCCTGACGGCATCCACTGTCACGCTTCTCCAGCGGCTTACTGCTCGTCTTCGCGATGAGTTTGCCCTGAAGGACTTGGGGCCCCTCCACTACTTCCTCGGCATTGAGGTGGTTCGACGGCCAGATGGGTTCTTTCTGCACCAGCAGCGTTACGCCCATGAGCTTCTCGATCGTGCCGGCATGCTTAACTGCAAGCCTGCTCCCACGCCTGTTGACACCAAGGCCAAGGTTTCAGCTCTGGAGGGCTCTCCCGCATCCGACGTGGCCTTCTATCGCTCCATTGTGGGTGCCTTGCAGTACCTCACTCTGACGCGCCCCGACTTGCAGTATGCCGTTCAGCGGGTCTGTCTTCACATGCATGCTCCGCGTGACTCTCACTGGACCTTGGTGAAGCGTATCCTCCATTACATACGCGGCACCCCGTCCATGGGACTTACACTGACGGCCTCTGCCTCCACCGACCTCGTCGCCTACTCTGATGCGGACTGGGCTGGCTGCCCGGACACACGGCGCTCCACTTCGGGGTACTGTGTCTACCTTGGGCCGTCTCTGATCTCTTGGTCTTCCAAGCGACAACCCACAGTCTCTCGCTCGAGTGCCGAGGCAGAGTATCGGGCAGTGGCTAACGCCGTTGCCGAATGCTCTTGGCTTCGTCAGTTGCTCCAGGAGTTGCTCTGTGACGTTCACAAGGCCACGCTCGTCTACTGCGACAACGTCTCCGCCGTGTACCTCTCCGTCAACCCGGTCCACCATCGACGAACGAAGCACATTGAGCTCGACATACACTTTGTTCGTGAGCAGGTGGCCCTTGGGCGCATCCGGGTCCTCCACGTCCCGACGGCGCAACTGTTTGCCGATGTTATGACAAAAGGACTGCCTACTTCTGTTTTCGAGGAGTTCAGGTCCAGTCTTTGCGTCTCCGGCGACGCTTCGACTGCGGGGGGTGTTGAACATATGGTTTGTGCATGTATATTGTATAGTCCGGCCCACCTCCTAGTCATTGTATAGTTGAGGTTGTGACCCACCTTGTACTCCATATATACGTGCGCTATGCACCAATCAATACATCGAGTAGCATTGCCAAATTATTCGTTTCCAACATTAATAAAGAGGCAGAGCTGAGGCATGACTGTTCAAGTCCGTGCCGTATTATTATCAGCCTTCAGCCGTGATTCACTCGTCGCACGTGCAGATGCAAGCCCACAGGCCACAGCCACGAGGATCCGAGTAAAGCAAAGCTGGCGGTACAGTCAGAGTCAGGTGCTTCGTTCAACCTGTATAACTGTATTGCTTCCACGAGGCGCGTCCACGTCAAGCCATGGCCTCCGGTACCGGCGGTGCGTGCGGGCGGTTGGGACCTGCCGGATCGGGAGATGCGCAGACCGGTTGGCGTCGCGGTCGAGAGGCGATCGAGTGAGGCGTGCACCGGGCGGGTGGGCTTTTTTTTTCTTTTTTTTTTTTTGAGGATGGGTGGGTGGGCTTTCGGGCGATACGATAGGTGCTGGGGTGTGTCTGTCCTCCTGGTCTTGCTTTCACTTCACTTGCCGTGCTGGGGTTGTTCAGAGAAGGAGTGTCTGCACGCGATCGACCAGCGTTACTGTCACTTTGGTTGCACCGTGAACAAGTGGTATCATACTTCATGCATCTCGGTAAGGAAGGTTGCCTCGGCCTTTGAGAGCATCTCTAACAACCGTGCAACGCGCTGCTTGCTAAAAGTAAGAATACAACGCCGGGTTTGCCAGCTTTTGCGTGTGGCAATGCGTTGGCTCCAACGGCCGCCGCAAATTAAAGCGCGCCCACGCCGCTCCAGCAAGCGCGCTATATTTCATCCGTTTTTTCGATACATATTGGCAATGGCGGAGCTACACTTTAAAACATGGGCGGGCCATACCACAGTTTTGCCTGGCTATAGCTCCGCCAGTGCATATTTGGTTCCGTAGATAGTTCATAGTCTTCTCCTACGAGAGATAAAATAAAACTAAAAACTACTACTACTCGTCCGACTCGGACTCTGTCTCGGTGATGTCCTCCTCCGACGTTGGAGCGTAGACGTCAAGGAACCGCTCGTCGCCGGAGTCCTAGGAGGACGCATCTCCTAGCGCTTCGTTGTATTTAGCAACCGCCTTCCGTGTTTGCTTGTCCTCGCGATAGGTGGCTCGCTCCTCCCTCCTCTTCGCTCTCCCCGCCCTTCTCTCGGCGAAGAACCATTCCTCGTTGATGATGTCGTGCGGGAAGCGATAGCTCCACAGCGCCATAGCTTGCTCGTCCATCTCGACCAGCCTGAGACGATGCTCCCGCCTCCGGTGCTTGCGACGATCCTCGTCGGTGAGAAGCCGCGGGAAAGGCACCAACTCCTGTGCCTGCTCCCGCGTCGCCACCTTGGCGAAGTTCATGTCCTGACGGGACCGCAGGAGGCGCCACGCCGCAGCGTCGTACGCGCGGGCGCCCTCCTGGCCAGTGTCGAAGGTTCCGAGACGGAGCCGCATGCCGCCGCCCGACCGAATCTCGGCGGAGTAGGTGCCGGACGGACGCACGCGGACGCCGCGGTAGCCCGAACCTCCCCGGCGATGAGGCGGCATGGTGGCGCGGTGGTGGTGTGTCGGCGGCAGAGGGCGATGGAGAAATGGAGAGACCGGCAGAGGGCGCTGCAATTTATAGGCGCGCCGGACGCGGCGCGCCAAATGTAGCGCGCGAGCTGCCGCCCCCCCCCTGCGCAGTCGTTTCCCTCCCGCTAGTTTCCCGCCACCGCTGGAGCACGCGAAAACGTCCCCCGCGCGCTAAAAAGCCAATTTACCGCGCGCTTCTTTTGGCGCGGCTGTTGGAGATGCTCTGAGTGGACGAGTTAGGGCGAGCCAGTCCGACAGATGAACAACCTAGGTTTCGTCGGCGAGCCTATGAACCCGCCTTCACTTTGCCTGCCGCTCCGACAGTCGGTGACGGGGAGGGGAATCCCTGTGCCTTCGCTTCAGCTAGTAGTTTAGGTTAGATTTTTCTAATCCTCGCCATGTGTGACACTCGAGCAGACGGGCGTCACTTCGTCAGGTTTGTCTTGGAGACTTCGGTCATCCTTGAGGTTTGTCCAATTGGATGTACATGATGGAGCTCCGACGTAGATTACTGTCACCTTCATGGGGCGGCGAGGTTAGGTTGTGTTCAGTTGGGGGACCAACTGTCATGGAATGGAATGGTTCCATTCCAGAGGAACGGGTCCGTTCCATTCCTGTGTTTGGTAGGAGCAAAAGAGTAGAACGGGTCGGTTCCTGTCGGTGTCAAAACCGGCGGATCTCGGGTAGGGGGTCCCGAACTGTGCGTCAAGGCCGGATGGTAACAGGAGATGAGGGACACGATGTTTTTACCCAGGTTCGGGCCTTCTCGATGAAGGTAATTACCCTACTCCTGCTTGATTAATATTGATGGTATGGGTAGTACAAGAGTAGATCTACCACGAGATCAAGGAGGCTAAACCCTAGAAGCTAGCCTATGGTATGATTGTGTATGATGATGGTTCGTCCTACGGACTACAACCCTCCGGTTTATATAGACACCGGATAGGGTTAGGGTTACACAGAGTCGGTTACAATGGTAAGAGATCTTGAATATCCGCATCGCCTGGCTTGCCTTCCACGCCAAGGAAAGTCCCATACGGACACGGGACAAAGTCTTCAATCTTGTATCTTCATAGTCCAGGAGTCCGGCGAAGGTATAGTCCGGCTACCCGAACACCCCCTAATCCAGGATTCCCTCAGTAGCCCCTGAACCAGGCTTCAATGACGACGAGTACGGCGCGCAGATTGTCTTCGGCATTGCAAGGCGGGTTCCTCCTCCAAGTCCTTCATAGAAGATTGTAAACACCAAAAATAGTGTCCGGCTCTGCAAAATAAGTTTCCACATATTGCCATAGAGAGAATAATATTAACACAAATCAAATCTGCTGACGTATTCCGCAGTGCATCATCACACTGCGGCCAAGCTCTTTATACAAATTGTTTTCACTTTTCCACCTCAGCACGTTTAGCGAGGCGGTTTCCTTGGCACGTCTTGTCAAAGCAGATATCGTGTGCCCCTTTTACGGGATTCTCATTAATACGGACGTGGGTAACCCAATCATGCCCGTTAGCACGTTCCCTCGATTAAAGGCGAGTCCAAAACGGTTACGGGGAGGGCTCTTGGTATTCAACCTCTTATAAAGAGACCAAGGCCTTACTTCTTTTTTCAATCTCAAGTGTGTTCGCCCGTCGCCTCGAGTTCCAACACCCCAGGCTCCAGATTCCAGGCGCTTCGGACCTTCGACAATGTCCGGTTTTGACCTTCAAGGCCGGTGGACGCCCTCCTCCGTCACGGAGGAGGACGTGCTAAAGTTGAGGGAGGCTAAGTTCCTGACCGGTGAAATTTCACATAGATTGCCTGCTCAAGGGCAGGTTATTCCCAGTCCCCAGCCCGGCGAGAGCGTGGTGTTCATGTCTCACTTCCTCCGAGGGTTAGGCTTCCCCATGGATCCCTTTGTGAGGGGACTGCTGTTTTATTACGGGCTGGAATTTCATGATTTAGCTCCGGAGTCCATCCTCCATATCTCCTCATTTATCGTCATGTGTGAAGCGTTCCTCCATGTTACCCCTCACTTCGGATTATGGCACTTTCAAAGTAGAGCCGAAGATGATCGAGGGACGGCACGCAGAGTGCGGAGGCGCTGTTATAAGCAAAAATGTCGATGCTCCATGGCCCGAGGGCTCTTTTCAAGAGGAGCTAGGCTTGTGGCAACGAGAGTGGTTTTATATCACCGCTCCCCGGGGCACCACGTGGGTGGCGCCTCCCGCCTTTCGCTCGGGTCCCCCACCACGGCTAGCGTCGTGGGTCAACAGAGGTTTAGATTGGGGTTTGCCCAAAGATGTACCCTTGCTGCAGGGCCGCATTAAGGATCTCTTGGAAGGAGACTTCAACCTGGTCAAGGTGATGCAGGTCATGCTGATTCGCCGGACACTGCCCGGCAAACGTCGCCCCCTTCGCCTGTGGGAGTTCAATCCAGAGGGACCACGAGCTCTCCGGGACTTTATGAGCGCGACGCCCGTGGAGATGTATAAACTATTCTTCGGATCACAATAAGTGTGTCCGGATTTGACCGAGGACGCAGGCCTAAGCCGCAATCGCCCGGATGCACAAGTAAGTAACCTTGTGCCCAGACCTTCTATCCGTATAATTATCATAAACTTGCCCTTAAAAGAGCTCCCCTTTTAAACAGGAGTGGATAGCGAAGGCGAAGCTGATCAGGTGTCCGGCTCCCCTTCCCGAAACTAGGCCGGATCCCGTGCTAGTCAGGATGCTGGAGGCAGTGCCTTTGGAGGGAAGTAAGGGGGAGGACAAGGGAACTATGGCCTCCTCTAAGGAGGCTGCTCCGAAGGGAGGAACCGACGATTCCTCTCCTAGGGGAAAGAAGAGAGCCGCCTCTGACGACCCGAAGACCATGGTCTCGAAGCGGGGGGAAAGACCCTCGTCAGAGGGTCCGACGCCGGGGAGTTCCATGGCCGGACTGCGTACTCAAGGAGATCAGCCCTCCAGCGAGCCGTGAGTAGAGAAAGATTTTCCTTTCGAGGGATGAGAGAAATCCGTGATTTATATCTGAGAAATTTAACCGAATTTTTACCTTGTAGTTCAGACCTCAGCCCTTCTCAGCAGAGCTCGTCTTCGGGGGGTCTTCTTCCAGAGATGATGGAGAGCGGGACGCCTCCTTCTGCTGTGCCGCCTAACGAGGCGGGCGACCCTGAGGTGTCGTCACGGAGGGTTTCTCCGAGTCCGGCAGGGGCGGAAGATAGCTATGGGCCCCCCCGAGGTTCTCCGCGTCCGGCCTTCGAAAGAGGTCATGGGACGAGTCCGGCACCTTCTGGTGCTCGGCCGGAGGAGCTAAAGGTTCTGCTAGGGCGAGCTTCTATTTCAGAGGAGCACCGTGCATTAATGGGCACGGTGATTGAAAGGATTTCGTCCGCAGAGAGCGGATTGCGTGTGGCCGTCGAAAGTTTATTGACGGGTTTTGAGGTACATTAGATAATGTGTACTTTTGTCAGTTGCGCGTAAATAAGATGCGCCCTATGTAGATAGTAGCCCCTGAGACTCTGCATGTCATCAAGAAATGACGGCACGCGGAGGATCATAATCCCAGGTCTAAAATGTCGCCTTTTAATGTAGGCTGCAGGGTGTCCGGAATCAAGCCGAATTGCTGGTTTTGCCGAACTGAAGAGGCAACTGGACGTGGCAGATGCCGACATCGCGCTTGTCAACAAGCGGTTGGATGAGGCTCAAGGTATGTGATTCCTCGGGCGGCAGTAGGTAAGAAGAGTTGTATGCCAGTGTCTTACGATATGTGTGCTTGACGCAGATGGTGCGGCCGCCGTGGAGAGTCTCAGGGCAGAACTTGCCCGAGCTAAAGATCAAGCCAGGAGAAGTGATGCGGCTGCCAAGAAGGCCCTTGAAGAGCTGAGAGCCGAACAGGCTGCTCATTGCCGAAGCAAGGAAGAGATGGCCAGTATGGCCGAAAAGTTAAAGAGCACTGCAGACCGTTGCATACTTCTTGAGAAAGAAGACCAGGCGAGATAGGCGGTCCTAGAGAAGGCCATTGCTGATGCCAAGGACACGCGCTCTGCGATGAGAGCTGCGAAGGAGGAGCTGCGTCAGGCCGAACAGATTGCGGCTGGAAAGCCCTTCATGCCGCGAAGAAAATTTTGCGATCCGAAGTTTGCTCCGTTGGACCGGATGTGGAGTGTGGAGGACACCTATCTGGATTTGGCAGCGAGTGCTGCTGATGCGACCGAACACTTTCAAGATCTGAAAGATCGTGAAGTGGAAAAACTGTTCTGGTCGCAATTTCACAATCTAGAGCGTCCACTGGCAGTGCATGATCGTTTGGCTTAATGGGCCAAACTTAATAGGTTGTCCGGATTCGCCATGAAGTACGTCATGGGTCATCTGTGGCCGCGGAGGTCGGAGCCGAAGAGGTATTTTAGCTTGGTGCAGCAATTCCTTGACGCAGTGCCACGCATTAATGCAATGAAGAGGTCGGCATGTATAGAGGGTACAAGGATGGCTCTTGCCCGTGTCAAGACATACTGGGCAGAGATGGAGACCACTGTTTTTGCATCCCGAGATTCGGATAAAAGCCGAGTGTCCTCCGAGCACTATTTTCAGGAGGTCCTTGAAGGCGCTCGTGTAATAGAGACGCAGTGCTCGAAGGATGCTACGTTATTATAGCATATGTAATGGTGAAGTAATATTTTGATAAACTGTAGTGGCCTTTTTATACTTGTGCCTTCAAGTATTGTGAACACCTCCTGTGCGGCCGTTTAATATATATATATATATATATATATATATATATATATATATATATATATATATATATATATATATATATATATATATATATATATATATATATAATCTGAAAGATTGCAGTCGTTGGCTTCAACCCCCACGCACATAGTGCGGGGGTGCTCGCAGAAGACGCATTTTCACACTTAACCCAACGTCTTGGTCCTACAAAGGAGGTGATAGCGCAGCGGGCCAGGCAACCGGACTATAATGCTTTAACACTTTCACTTAGCCATAGGAGCTTGACAGTGGGACTATTTAGGTAGCCCATTAGTGGCGACTTCGCTCGCCCGAGTTTGGGGCGCGTATGTGCCTGACCGGGAAGCGGCCCTTCGTTAAAGCGGAGGAATCCGATAGATTCCAATAGGTCATCGAGTGGCTGACCAGTCTCACGCTACATCATGACAGTCAGTTTTCGGCTTTCTCTACTGAGGTGCTCGCCCTGCCGAACCGGGGCACAATCGCAGTAGTTCTCCTGGTGCTACCTTAGCCGATAGAGCGGAACGTAAGGTAGCCGAACTCAGGAGCCGGGCAACCCAACATTTGACCAAAGACATGATTCGGAGCTGATGCATATAATGCCAAAACTCGCGACGCCGAACACTCCCTAAGGTGTTCGGTCTTTATGAGTGCGGGCGAAACAACACTCTTTGCTAAAAAAGCCCCTAGTGTCCGGGTACGTGCGAAAAATTCTGACGTGGCCACATGCCAAGACGCCAGCCTCCTCCTTGGTTATATCGGAAAAAACCAGGGGATGTGTTGCAACAAGAGACAGTAAAAAAGGTTTACGCAGGGTCTTAATCTAAAAAGAATCCTTTAGGACGGGTCCCTACTGCACGTCTGCGCCTGTGTCTCCGTTGTGCCGTATCATGGATGGGCGCCGCACGACGTTCATCTGAAAAAGAGAGGAACTAAATTGAAAACGGATCGTGCCGAACAAAAAGTTTTAAAATAAATGAAGTATAAAGTAAAATATAAAATTGAGCTTTATTGTCTCTGCGTGTAGCCCCTAGTACGGGGGTATATGGCCTCTAAGCCTGCATTAATGATGGACTTGTACCGAACTCGTCTATTCCGCGTTCGTGGCCTTTAATGACCTATGACGAAAAGTTTTTTGGCTGGTGAGGCCATTTTATTGTGCGGCTGTCTAAGCGGCCGCACAGTCCTTCGCTTGGGGGAGGCGCACTTTAGTGCGTCCCCTTCAAAGAGATGATGCCTCGTGGACCGGGCATCTTAAGCGTGAGCGATGCATAATGCGGTATTGCGTTAAAACGAGCGAAAGCTTCGCGTCCCAGTAGTGCTTGATAGCGACTTGAGAACGGGACGACATGGAAGGTCAGCTTTTCGCGATGGAAGTTATCGGCAGAGCCGAATATAATTTCGAGCCGGAGAAAACCCATACAATGGGTGTCCGGAACAGGTGCTACCCCTTGAAAGGAGGTTTTGCTGCAGCGGATTCTTGCTGGGTTTATCCCCATGTGATGGATTGTATCCTGATATATCAGGTTTAGTCAACTGTCGCCGTCCATAAGGACATTTGCAAACTGGAATCCGCCAATTATTGGATCGAGTATCAGGGCAGTCCAGCCCGCGTTCTTGATATTTCTAGAATAGTCTAGCTGATCGAAGGTGATTGGTTTTAATAACCAGTGGCGGGACCCCTTGGGGATAGGTCGTATTGTGCGTACCTTTATGGGTGCCACACATTTTGTTACGTGAAGTAAGTTCATTGTTTTTAATTCTTGTGAGAAGTTCTTTTGTTTCCTGGTGCTCTGCTTCTGGGGTTCGTCCTCGTCTTCGCTTGGTGTGTCAGAGCCCCTTGTGTTCGGCATTGAGTCTGCCGGATTGTTTGAAAACCCAACAATCTCTGTGGGTATGGTTAGCAGACTTCCCCAGAGTACTATGTATCTGACATATCCTGTCCAGGATTCTATTTAAGTTGGACGGATCATCCCTATTATCCTGGAGGGGTGGTTTTGTCTGATTTTGTCGCGAGCCTTTGAATCCGGCATTGACTGCCGTGCTCTTCGGACTTTTTTCTTTAGTTCGGCGACGATCCTTGTTGCGTCGCGGTTTTCCATTTCCATCCCTAGTTTTGGATGTACTTGGGTCGCTGGGGCTGCATCTTGCCAACCAGCTGTCCTCTCCTGCGCAAAAGCGGGTCATGAGGCTTGTGAGTGCGGCCATTGTTCTTGGATTTTCCTGGCCGAGGTGTCTGGCGAGCCATTCGTCTCGGACATTATGCCTGAAAGCTGCTAGGGCTTCGGCGTCCGGACAGTCGACTAACTGATTATTTTTAGTGAGGAATCTATTCCAGAACTGCCGAGCTGATTCTCCGGGCTGTTGAGTTATGTGACTAAGATCGTCTGCATCCGGAGGGCGGACATAGGTCCCTTGAAAATTTGCTCGGAAAGCATCCTCGAGCTCTTCCCAACTTTCAATTGTGTTTTCAGGAAGGCTTTTAAGCCTGTGCCGGGATGGCCCTTTAAGCTTAAGGGGTAAATATTTAATGGCGTGGAGATCATCTCCTCTAGCCATATGTATGTGGAGGATGTAGTCTTCAATCCAGACTTCGGGGTATGTTGTTCCATCATACGCCTCTATGTTGACGGGTTTGAATCCTTCGGGAAATTCGTGGTCCAAAACCTCATCGGTGAAACATAGGGGATGTGCGGCGCCACTGTATTTGGGTGTGCCGGATTCTGACGATGGCTTTTTTGCATTGCTTACAAGAGCTTGCTTTCTTGGCCCATAAATGGACCTGGCTGGGCCATGATGCGAATCCTTTGGTGGGTCGCATACCGATTTAAGTTCGGCGCCACTTGCCGCTTTATGGGGTCGTCTATCCGACCGTATGGCTTTCTTACTTTTTGAATGCGAGGGCTCTAGGGCCTCTTCGTCGAATTCGGGCAGTAGCTTTCTCTTTGGATAGCTTTTAGTACGACGACCGTCACCGTATCTATCTGCGGTATTAATTACTTTATTCCATCTAATACGGAGTGCATCTTCCGCTGTCTTTAGCTTCTGCTTCTGCTTTTTCAGGCTGGGTGCAGTTGCAACGAGCCTCTTGTGGAGACTCTTCTGCTCCATGGATTTATCCGGCGTAAGGTTGTCCGGAATGCCGTTTTCGCCGGGGGAGGGAGTTTCGGTTTCTCTATCCGTGTTGCCTGTTCGGACGGCTGGTCTAAGGCCCGCTCGTCGTCTACCGGCTTGTCCTGCTCTATGGCTGGGTTTTTATCGAGGCGGGGCTTGGGTCGGCGTTTATGCCGACGCTTTGATTGTTTTCCGGGGGGTCTATCTCACGTTCTATCCCCTTTTTCCTCGTTGTCATTTCCTTTAGGGGTATCCACCATGTACACATCGTGAGAAGCGGTGGCTTTGCAATGCCCTATGAGCGTTGGTTCATCGGTATCTCCTGCATCGTCATCCATGCTGTCGATGTCTGCGGAGTCGAAGCTGAGCACGTCGTTTAGGTTGTCGACGGTGGCTACAAAGTGGGTGGTGGGTGGGCTTTGAATTTCTTCATTGTTCGTATCCCATCCTTGCTGACCGTAATCCGGCCAGGGCTCTCCTGTTAAAGAGAGAGACTTGAGAGAGTTCAAGATGTCGCCAAGAGGCGAGTGCTGAAAGATGTCAGCGGTGGTGAACTCCATTATAGGTGCCCAATCGGATTCGATTGGTAGGGGCACGGGGGGTTCGGAGTCCGGATAGGAGTCCGGACCCTCGGAGTCACGGGTCATGCGGAGTGCGGGGCTGGCGTTCGGCTCGATTGCCTTTGAGATCGCAGCCCCCGAGGTGACGTCCAACCGCTCATCCTCGATTGGTGTAATAGGCTCCGAGTCTAGGGTCGGAACCGGTGCGTATGCGGCCTCCAGGACACTGTTCGGAGGCAGAGCTAGATCATGCCCCTCGAGGTAGTGCGGCGCGCTTGGCTATGGCTCGAACCCATCGAAGATCAAGTCTCCGTGGATATCAGCCGTGTAGTTTAAGCTTCCAAACCTGACTTGATGGCCAGGAGCGTAGCTTTCGATCTGCTCCAGATGACCAAGCGAATTAGCCCGCAGAGCGAAGCCGCCGAAGACGAAGATCTGTCCGGGGGGAAAGGTCTCACCCTGGACCTCATCGTTGTTGATGATCAGAGGAGCCATCGGGCCTAAAGGCGACGACACAGAGGAACTCTCAATGAAAGCACCAATGTCGGTGTCAAAACCAGCGGATCTCGGGTTGGGGGTCCCGAACTGTGCGTCAAGGCCGGATGGTAACAGGAGACGAGGGACACGATGTTTTTACCCAGGTTCGGGCCCTCTCGATGGAGGTAATACCCTACTCCTGCTTGATTAATATTGATGATATGGGTAGTACAAGAGTAGATCTACCACGAGATCAAGGAGGCTAAACCCTAGAAGCTAGCCTATGGTATGATTGTGTATGATGATGGTTCGTCCTACGGACTACAACCCTCCGGTTTATATAGACACCAGATAGGATTAGGGTTACACAGAGTCGGTTACAATGGTAGGAGATCTTGAATATCCGCATCGCCTAGCTTGCCTTCCATGCCAAGGAAAGTCCCATCCGGACACGAGACGAAGTCTTCAATCTTGTATCTTCATAGTCCAGGAGTCCGGCGAAGGTATAGTCCGGCTACCCGAACACCCCCTAATCCAGGATTCCCTCAGTTCCGTTCTGGTGTTTGGTTGGAAGCACGTAATGAAAAATGGAACAACCTAAAATTTAAAATTTTGGCAGCATTTCGTTTGTAATTTGATTAAAAACAACATAACATAGATATTGACAAGTTTATAACATATGAATGACAGCACATAACATAATTTTCAACAAGGTGCACATACAACCATATAGTTCACGTAAGAAATTTCCAAAAGCATAAAAGTGCAATAGTCATACATGTCAAGTTCACCACTGATTGACAACCACATATGTCAAGTTCACATACGCAATCTTCAAAAGCAGCCAAAGTGCACATAGTAATGTGTGAAGTTCACCTAATTGTCAAGCATACAACCATATCGAAATGCCAACAACAGCTCCCCTAACCATATTTTTTCTTTTGTTCATCTTCATGACCATCTACAAGTTACCAATGATGCTTACATCAACATATATATTGCAAACATACACTGGACAACAAATAAACATGAACACTAGCTGCATATACAGGGGGGTTATTCTACCTTCACAGTTCGAGTCCGGCCGTCGAGCACCCGCTGCTTGGAGTCCTTCCGTCGAGCTGCTGCAAACGATAGAGAAGGAGAGATTATCAGGCATCCGGAAGGGAGGAAACGGACGGCATGGATGGGAGGAACCAGCCGCCATGGAGAGGAGGACCCGGCCGCGGCCGGGAAGAGGAGGAACGGGCGGCCAGGGATGGGACGAACTAGCGCCGGTCGACTGGGAAGGGAGGGCCGTTGCAGCTCAGATCCATGGAGTGGGGGAGGAGGGGAGAGGAGGGGGAGGGGGAGGCAATCGCCGGCCGAAGGGGAGAGAGGACCGGCGGCGCTGCCCAGATCCATGGGGAAGGGAGGAGGGGAGGGAGGCGGCGCACCTGCGGGGCTGAGGACGAGTGCGAGGGAGGCAACCGTTCCGCGTGGTCCGACCGTTTTCGGGGTATGACTTCGTTCCGCATCTGGGCGGAATATTCGCTCGGGGGGAACCAGTGCGTGTCAGTCCCAATTTCAACTGAACGCGAGAACGGGGGCTAGGGGCGGGTCGGACCCGTGCCATTCCATCCCATCCCTTCAACTGAACACACCCTTAGAGTTTCTCATCGTGTGTGCGCGATAACAAGATTTGATGTCCGTTGTTTCATATGTATTGACGGGTTCAACGACGACGACCGCGGCTCCAGGGGGGTTGGTCCTTGGTGCACGTGCACAAAAGCTTTCCAATTGTTCAATAAGGTCAAGCCGGCTCAAGTAGGGGAGCGGTGACAGCGACACGAGGCAGTAGTGGCCACTCGGTGGTCTGGAGGCCTCAATATAAGTTTTTTTTTTATGTTTCACATCTTTTATACTTCCGATGAATATTGATAATAGAGTATAGTTTTCTCTCTCGAAAAAAAGCCTTTTCGGGCAGAGTTCTCAGCGGCATAAACTTACTTTGTTTCACGCACCGTGGTGGGGAAAACGCTCCATAGAGCCATAGTCCGATTTTCTCGATTCCTGACTACTGTAAGTTCTTGATGAAAAGTATGTAATGCCCTCATATTGTAATTTTGTGATGTCTAAACTGTCATAATGTGGATTTTGTTGTGCTTAATTTTGTGACGTCCAAGCTTTTACAATGTAGATTTTCTTGTGCGTAATTTTGTGATGTCTAAACTTTTATGATGTAAATTTTGTCGTGCATAATTTTGTGATGTCTAAACATTTATAATGTAGATTTTGTTGACTTATCATAGATATGAGCTAGAAAATGATTTGCAAACTTGTATTTTTAGCATAATACACATGTGCCCAAAGTTACATGCACATGCACAGCTTGTAGCTCGTGAGCTTAATGAGCGCTCGATAGTTCGGCTCGTTAAGCTCGTAGCTCGCTTCTTAACGAACAGAGCCAATCACCGATTTCAGTTTGTTAAGCTTAACGAGCTTAACGAGCGAGCTAACGAGTTGCACGAGTAGCTCGTTAAGCTCGTTAGTAACAACACAACAGATATTTTCATCGTACGTGGCAAACTTTTTGTAGCACCTCAGCTCATTTATTCAATCTAATCGGAGGTAACAAACGAGTGTATTTCCTTCGTAGCCACCATATTTCATCTTAAAAACCACAACTATGCACTCATCATGCAGACCATAACACATTATAATCTGTTAACGAGCGCTCGCGAGCGCTCATGAGCTTAACGAGCTTCAAACAAACCGAGCCGAGCAGGGGTTTCTGCTCGTTAATCTTAACGAGCTTAACGAGCTGAGTCTTAACAAGCACGAGCTTAACGAGTATGAGCTTAACGAGCCGAGCAACTCGTTAATCCACCCCTACGCTCACCCCCTATGAATGCACACCCTACCTCTATGAGCATCTCAGGGATACTGAGCCGATATTACATCTTGAAATTGATGAAGTCATCATAGACGCCTCGTAATCGACGGAAACGTCTTGTCTCACTGAATGAATATCGCCAGAAAGCCTGAAATAAATTCAGAAAAATGTGAGTATCAATGCCAAGTCTAGGTTAAACCTTGATGGGCTGGTTCACCACAAGGAACCTAAGCATCGAAGGTACGCCTAGCTCGCGATTTGCAAGCTTGTTGATACTAAACATTACATTTAAAATGTTGTGTCATGGACATTTAAGAAGAAGTCACATGAAAGGAGGATTGTTGGGGTATTAGGGCATCTCCAACAGCGACACGTAAATTTTCTCCCGCATCCGTCCACGGACATGGATGGCGGCCTCTCGCCATCCAACGCTGCCCGCATACATTTCAAACACTTATTTAACAAACCAGTTGAAATTCATGCAAACACGGCCGGATTTCACAAACATGACAGATTTCATACAAACACGACGGATTTTCATTAGATTTCGAACATTTAGGAAAAAACGACCTGACCCTAAACCTATCCTACGACGGCAGCACCCGGCGTACAAGACCTTGTCGTCCTCCATCTGCAGTCTTCATGACCACCGGCGACAAGACCGATGAAGTGAAGCTGCAGTCTTCGGTGAGGAAGAGTAGAACACGGGAGACGGACTGAACCACATGAGATACAAGGCCATGCCGCCTCCATGCACTACTCATCCTTGGAGGAGTCCGCACCTTGTCTGTCGCCGGTGGACGTGAGGTCCACGACGAAAATGGTGGGGCCCCGCACTATCGTCTGCTTCTCGTCGTCTCAGGAGATTGACTCTGGCTTGATGTCTGACAGTGCCCTGGATGATGAGGGACACAGAGACCTTGGATGGCAGCGCCATGATCCGGTGCTCCCCTGGATTTGGAGGGCGCGAAGAACCACTTCGATGCGTCGGATTTGCCCATTGTGGCGGCCGGTGCTGGAGGCGTGCAGGTTTGAGAGAGAAGCGGAGAGGAGAAGCGGCAATGTGGTGATAAAGGGCTTGTGTCCTTGGGTGGCCGGCTTAAATAGCCAGGGCAACCTGACTAGCGCCGCTTCACTGTAGGCAACGACAGTCATGTCCATGAATAGGCTTTGCGGTCACCGTGCCAATGTGAATATTGTGCCGGTCAGCCGTCCAGTCATGTCCATATGATCGACATGAATGCAGGTAGGCGAGTGTCGGACCGCATGCGATCCGAGTGACATGAATGTGGGTGAAGAGTTTTGGAACGACCGCCTCGGCTAGGGTTTAGGGTAGGTCCACAATGTCGGAGTCTGACATGGCGAACGTCCAGGCGTCCGCAAACATACGCTTCGTTTGCTGCCGATTTGAAGAATTTTGATGAATGTTGACTAGTGCAAAATCGGGCTATAGTCCCGGTTTATAAGGACCTTTAGTCCCGGTTTTGCAACCGGCACTAAGGGGTAGGGACTAAAGCCCCCCCTTTAGTCCTGGTTCAACACGAACCGGGACAAAAGACCCACCACGTGGCACGAGCCCACGCCGGGGGCTGGGGGACCTCTATTCCTGGTTGGTAACACCAACCGGGACTAAAGGAATATTTTTAATTTTTTTTGACAATTTAATCTCTAATCACCCTCACTGCTCAAGTGTGGAGCACTCATTACTCCAAATCGTCTAACTTCCCGACCGATCATCGATCTCTCTCACTACTCCAGCCTGAGCACGCTTAACTTTCGAGTTCTATTTCCCCTAGTTTTCAACTTTGCATTTGTTGTTTTTCTGACAATAGTAAGCTGTCAATCCTATTAACCCTTAGGAGTTTAGCTTGAGCATGAAGTCACACATTTCACCGTTTGAGTTTGAAACTATTATTGTAAAAAACAATAATTATTTATTAACACTAATATTTTTTGAATAAGTAGTTTGACCATAATTTGACCAAAATTCAAGAAAACTGAAATTTGAGCATAACTTTTTTCCTTTCAGAATTTGGGGATTCTAAAAATTTGCAAAATGAGGCTCCTTTCCTCTCCTTCTCCTCTCCTCCTCCTTCCCTCTCCTCTTGAGAGTCGCCTCTTGCTAAGGCCCGTCTCGGGCCCCTCTCCTCTCCGACGGCGCTGCCGGCCAGAGTAGGGCAGGGAGAAGAGCTTGGGTTGCTGTACAGACCAGATGTCAGGTTGTCTTTAGGACTGGCGTTATGTCGTTGGGAGGTATGCGGCTGGTGCAGGCGAGCTGCAACCAATGGCTGGAGGTGGTGAAACTCCTCTTAGCGGTGCTCCGGTGGTCGGAGCCAGAGGCGGAGGGGATTTTCGCCGGCGTTTCTCCCCCAAATAAGCTCGCGAGTGTCCCAGATCTGGAGCTCAAGCTCCTTCTTCCCCACTTCTTCTCGAGCTGCCATGGAGGTGGACTGTTAGAAGAGGGAGGAAGGGGATTTAGTTGCTCTGTCCTTTCTGCGTGTCCTTGGAGCCTAAGTTTTGCAGCAAATGGTGGGGGGTCTCGGTGCAAAGAGCATCAGGAGGTTCTTGCCACTGCGCCGCTGCACCTTCTGGTCGAAAGGCGACCATTCAGAGTTCCGGCGACGGCGTCCGACTCCTCTATTTCCTCCTGGCCGCCGAGCCATATGGGAGGCAGTTTAGCAGGTTCTTCGTCTGGTACTTCAACTGTCTACCTCCGGTTGTGCGCTGGTGGTGCTATAGCCATTCCTCCGCCCCAAGTGGCTTCGTCCCCGGTTGTGGTGGGATCGGGCTAGGATCGAAGACGGCGAAGAGGACTCGATTGCTTTTCAGTTTTGTTGTCTGGGGTCCTATCTACAAAAATGTCCGGCCTGGATTGTAATTTTCTCTTTCTGTTGGGCCTTTATGTAAGATGCTGCATGCTTATCTAATATAAGTCTTGGTCCTTCGGGGCCCTTCTTGTGTTCAATTTTTTTTTGCAAAACGGCCTACGGCTGCCGAAATCGGAAACGGAATTACGTTTTTTTCGACATCGTACGTAAAAGTTATGGTCGCTTTACTTTTTCATGACACTTTTTTTGCAAAAACATGTCAAAATTTATGTTTTTAAATTTCCCTAACTAGTAGATGTAGTAACATAACTACATCTCGTAGGATTTTAATTTTTAAAGTTCTTATCATTTGCTTTTTTTTTCAAAACTGAAAAGGAGATCGGGGCGGGAGGGGGGGGGGGGGGGTAGAGTTTGAAAATTGCAGAACCCCTTTAGTCCCGGTCAACCTGGACTAAAGGTCTAACCTATAGTCCCGGTTTGTAACACCCCGGTCTGACGCCAGTCTGCCACCACCCCTTTAGTACCGGTTTGTGATACAAACCGGGACTATAGGTACACCACGAACCGGGACTAATGATGCCGTAATCGAACCGGGACTAATGTGCTGAACATTAGGTCATTTTTCTTCTAGTGGTTGTTGGGTGACAAAAAATGTTCGATTCATCTGGTCTAAAATATTTAGAGGGTGATTTGATGATCCCCTTGGAGTTGGCCTAAGAACGACAAGCTGCATGCGCACGGCGGCTCGTGTAAAAGCCACACAATTAGTTGTAAAAAAAAGAGAGCCAAAAACCTTGCGGCCATCAAAACATAACATAGCTATCAGCAGCAGCCGCCTTGCGAACCAACCAATGGTTGGGTGGTTTGGAGTAGGGTGGTATTCCCAGCCCGTCAGAATTTAAATCCCGATGCTCGCATTATTCCTGAATTTATGTCAGGATTTCCGACGACGCGCATTCAGTGGAGGAGACGTTCCCGGCGACTACGAGACTCATGTGGTGACTTTGACAATCTTAAAATGATATGCTGACTCAGTCTCTCGAACAAATGTCTGTAGTTCGTTATTATAGAAAAAAGCAGCGGCCGCTTGCATGAACAAAACAATAAAAAATGCAGCCGCCGCCTTGGGCTCCCACGGCACGGGTACGTACAGTACAGGCTTCCGCGGCTTGTGTCGGGACTACACGGGCGTCGTCGGGTGCGCGGACCTGGTTTGGTTTGGTTCGGCCGCCGTGTCGCGTCCGCCGTCGCCTCTTCCCTTCGCTTGCACACCACACCACACCACGGAACACGCGCGCCGCGCGTCGACCCACCCCACCCCACCCCACCCCACACCTACCCCTTTCCTTGTGCGGGGTACCCACACGTCCACCGCTCCCGCGACCGTATCGTCGTCGACTGGCGCAGCCTCCGCGACGCGGCACGGGCTCGATCGCGCGCGCGCACGTTTGGCAGGTGCTGCTCGCCGGTCCGGTCCGGTCCGGTCCGTCCCGGGGCGGCAGGCAGGCGACGGTACGTGCACCCAAGGAGGAAGATATTTATCTTTTTTTTTGAGGGAAAGGAGGAAGATATTTATCTAACCAGCATGTGGACGACATTTTTAGTTTTGTACGGGATGACATGGGCCATGGCGGGCCAAAGCTTATAGCTAACCAAACTCAACCTCCCCTTGATCCAAACGTAACCACCCCTTAACCAATGGAGTCTTTTCTTTTTTTTTTGCGCGGGAATGGAGTCTTTTCTTAACTAACCCTTTTTTTGCGCGTGAAGGCAACCATGCATTTGGAGGGAAAAGCACAGGCAGACAGCTGCATTGTCCATACCACGGCATATTATGTGATCTAGCTCGCCCACTCTCTGACCCGCTCTTTCCATTTAGCCGAGGAGTGGTTTGAGATTAAAAAAAATCGCGAGAAAACTTTCGATCTATTCACCAATAGTCAAGGTAGCACAAAAACATCCCAAGTGAAAAATGCATACAGGTCAGTAGACCACCTGGTGATGGCTACAAGCATTGGAGCGACCTGAAGACGCGCTGCCGTCATCGCCCCTCCCTCAACGGCCCTCCCGCCGATAAAGGCCGGGAACCACCATGCCTCTGTGGTCCAAGGACCATAGGCGGCGAGGCGGACTGGCGCCGACGCCGGCAAGAGGCAGTGAAACCCTAGCCGAGCGCCTTGGTAGCAGGAGCGAAGGGGTTTAGCGTCGTTTAAAAATAATAGAGTACAATGTATTTTAAATATATCATTACTACCCTATCTAAATGCATATGTGCAATGCATTAAGAAAATTTTATCTAAGTTTTAAACACATATTTAATGCATTAGATATACAATACTAAAATACTACCCTTTTTTTTTACAGAAATACCATCTAAATGCATATGATACAATGCATCAACAAAATTGTATCTAAGTTTTAAACACTTATTTAATGCATTAGATATACAATACTAAAATACTACCCTTTTTACAAAAATACTATCTAAATGCATATGATACAATGTATCAAGAAAATTAAACACATATTTAATGCATTAGGGGTACAATACTGAAGTAACAACCCCTCGCACAAAAAAAAAAGAAAACTGCAATAACACCCATTAAAATAGTCTCTATCTAAATGCATATTAATGAATATGATACAGTGCATTGGGAGTGTTCTTATTTTCCCGCTTGCTACAGAAAACAAATGTGAATTTCCCAGTGTCATGTTTCTCCAACAACCACCACATAGTTGGATACGTATATGTTATTTTATTTTATTTGTCCATGACTCGATCTTTAACATATTTTACTCCGGATAAAACCCAGAAGGTGAGGTGTGACACAAAAACCATATACTTCCTCCGTCCGGGTTTATTACCCCCTCGTATCCTAGATCAAAACTTAACCATACATATGACTAACGAAAATATGAGATATATCTACAAAATATATATTGTCGGATTTGTATTCGAAAAAGGTTTCACGTGGTATAGCTTGTTTGACATATAGCTTGTATTTTTATAGTTATAAATTTGTTGTAAAATTTTGGCCCAAAATAAAAGGGCCAAATAAACCCGAATGGAGGAAGTAAATGCCGGTGAAACAGAATCACCGTAATCTACGGCACACCAAACGCAGTCCGAAAATTATATTATCAAGTCCATACCCCGTATTAAAATCCGCAAAATAAAGTAAAGCAATTCCCTTATGCTCTATATTTCAATTGGAACATGTCAAACCTCATTTCCAACGTAGTAATCTTTCACATTACATATGCAGTTATGCAACCATCTTGGACCGCATGCTGACTTCCACACCGAACACGAAAACCAAGTCAAAACCGAAACTGCAAGCCTCCCTCGACCTCGAGGGACCACATTGCAAAAACAACACTAGGTCAAATTTGCAGAAACACCCCTCTGTTGCGTCAACAAAGATCAGTTCGGTCCTCCTTCCCCTTGGCCTTTCCCCCCAGTTTATAAACCAGCCCCACCCTCTGTCTCCTTCCTCCGGTCTCCCTTCCCTCCCCCCCACGAAAATATTCCCACCCCCGTCGCCCGCCTCCTCCTCTGACAGCCATGGCCCACCTCCAGCTCGCGGCGGTCGCCGGGGGCGGCCGCGCGGGCGACGACGACATGGAGGACGTGGCGCTGCTGGGCTCCTACGACGAGGAGACGGGCGGCCGCGGCGGCGCGGAGGAGGAGGAGGCGGAGGCGCACGTGCGGGTGACGGGGATGACGTGCTCCGCCTGCACCGGCGCCGTCGAGGCCGCCGTCTCCGCCCGCCGCGGCGTGCGGCGCGTCGCCGTCTCCCTGCTCCAGAACCGCGCCCGCGTCGTCTTCGACCCCGCGCTCCTCAAGGTGAGGCGCCGCGCCGTGATGTGATCCTTGCTTGTTCGCGCCCGCGGAGGGAGGCGGAGGTCCGCGCCTCTCTCCGCGCCATTCCGGAGCTCGCCTATGCATTTGGGGGCGGTAATTTTTCGCGGACAAAATCGCTGCGCCTGCGACGTTTTTTTTTGTCAGAAAAAACAGTAAAATGGACCGCGTCTTTTGGAGGCTTTCCATTACCGCAGAAGGCCCGGGGAGTTGGTGCGCTTGCTCCACGAAGCTCGCTTCCACTCCATGCGGTTGAGCGAATTGGGCACGGGCCTGCAATTTTTGGTTTTAGTATAAGTATGGGCGTGAGAATTGAATTCCCGGGGTTGTCTGTCGGGTCGGAAATACGCCGTCAGTTAAGTGCGGTGCTGTACACCTGGGAATCAATCAGATCGCGGGATCGGTCGATCGCCGGCAGTTGATGATTCGAGCCCCTTTTGCTTTCGGGGTTGGTGAGCTGTAGACTTTGTTGGAGGCTCGTGGTCGCCGGTGGATGGATCGTGGATCGCGGGATTTCGGGGGAGCGTGGCGCCGCAGTAGCTTTTGGTTGGTTGGTGAGCTGATGGGGGAGCTGCAGGCCCTGCGGCTGTTGAATCATATTTTTCGGTGAAAAGTCTAAAAGAGGTGGGGTGCTGAGCTGACGGTTGACATTGCACGGCTCAGGCAACGTGATGTGCAGACTGGTTTCGAAACACTGAACTGTCTGGCAAACTTTTACTAGTACGGAGTACCATTTTGCCATGTGCTTGCTGGAGAATGGCAATGAGATGGTGCATTTGTACTCACTGTACTGATGTTGCCTGGGTTGTATGGAACTTTGAGCTTGTTTTGCAACACCTTTAAAAACTGCGATCACAGCTTATTAATTATACTTGTGTTTAAAATTTTCCCCCCACCATGAGCAGTGAGCCGCCCCTTTTGACCATTTGCTTTCTGGCTGGAATTTTGCTGCTTAGCTCCAGATTATCAATATAATTAGCTTCGAATGATTCCTCAGAAAAGTGTGAGCAGTCTTTCCCCACCGTTGGCCGTAAAAAGACAAGCTCAAGCAATCATACGAGTTGTTTGATCCCTCTTTTCCCCTTCCCTAGAACAGTTCAACTTCAATTTGAATACTAATCCTTGTTGCCAAGTTCTGCTCCAGTTTAGATGACTGATTCCATAGTGATACATATTGCTTCTAGATCTTTTGGCATATTTGGGTCTCTTTGTTAACTGCAATTTTATTTTGGGACTTCTTCGTGCAGGTCGAGGATATAGTAGAAGCTATAGAAGATGCTGGATTTGACGCCGAGATTCTCCCAGATTCTGCTGTCCCTCAACCTAAGTCACAGAAGACATTGTCAGCACAATTTAGGATAGGAGGAATGACATGTGCTAATTGTGTAAACTCGGTTGAGGGTATCTTAAAGAAACAACCCGGTATTAAAGGAGCAGTCGTTGCCCTGGCAACCTCATTAGGAGAAGTTGAGTATGATCCGTCTACCATTAGCAAGGATGAAATTGTTCAAGCTATTGAGGATGCTGGTTTTGAAGCTGCATTCTTACAGAGTAGCGAGCAAGATAAGATATTGCTAGGTCTGACTGGCGTGCACACAGAGAGGGATGCAGATGTACTACATGATATCCTTAAGAAAATGGATGGTTTGCGACAGTTTTCTGTAAATACTACCCTCTCAGAAGTTGAGATTGTTTTTGATCCAGAAGCTGTTGGTCTGCGATCAATTGTGGATAGTATCGAAATGGGAAGCAATGGGAGATTCAAAGCACACGTGCAGAATCCTTACAGTCAAGGGTCTTCGAATGACGCACATGAGGCCTCCAAAATGCTCCACCTTCTTCGTTCTAGCTTATTCCTAAGTGTAAGTTCTGATCTTTGCTTCTCTCTTGCTCACCCTAGACAGTTTTGCTCAAAGGTTCAAGTATAATACATGTGCTGTGATTATAGTGCTGTCGGCATAGTTGGTAGTTGTATTTGGCAAGACAACTTACAGTACAAGAGGGAATGTATGATGTGTTGGCAACAGGTAGCATATAAATGACACTAGCATATTATTGTCATCGTGTGGCATCTAACTGACGAAAGAAATATTTTAGAATTTAGAATACTGTTTCACTGTTCTTTTTGCTTACATGTCCCAACAAGATAAGATGACATAAGAGAGCAATATTGTTCAAGTAATAAATGAGAACACGGACATCTTACATGGTATTCACATCAAATCTGGCAATTGACTAACAGTAGAGGTATTGTAGAAAACAAATAAAATGTAAGGCCGTCTACTTTTATAAAATAATTTCCAATGAACAGATGTATTGATATTTGGTATTTTTGCTTAGTAACATATTTTGTTTGCCTCCTACTGTTAAAAATAAGCCAAACTTCTGCTAAGCTACTACTTGCTTACTGACTCAATTCAATTGCCTCTTTGCAACAGATTCCTGTATTTTTCATACGTATGATCTGCCCGAGTATACCTTTCATCAGTACATTGCTTCTCAGGCACTGTGGACCATTTCATATGGGGGATTTGGTGAACTGGATATTGGTTAGCATTGTACAGTTCGTTATTGGCAAGAGATTCTATATTGCAGCTTACAGAGCCTTAAGACACGGTTCTACAAATATGGATGTGTTAGTTGTTCTTGGCACCACTGCATCATATGTATATTCTGTTTGTGCACTACTATATGGAGCATTCACTGGATTTCAACCTCCCATATATTTTGAGACAAGTGCAATGATAATTACGTTTGTGCTATTTGGGAAGTATCTCGAAGTTCTTGCAAAGGGGAAGACATCAGATGCTATTAAGAAGCTTGTAGAACTTGTCCCTGCTACTGCTATTTTGCTTCTGAAAGATAAAGGTAAGTGGTACACACACATAACTGTTGTACTCAAATGCAGTTTGTCTAAAACTGCAAACAAACTGACATTACTATTTAAAATTCAGAAGGAAAATATGTTGGGGAGAGGGAGATTGATGCTCTGTTAGTCCAACCTGGTGATGTCTTGAAAGTTCTTCCTGGTTCGAAAGTTCCTTCTGATGGTGTTGTTGTTTGGGGAACAAGCCATATCAATGAAAGTATGATAACTGGTGAATCTGCACCGATGCCTAAAGAAGTATCAAGTGTAGTAATTGGAGGGACAATCAACTTACAGGGCATCCTTCATATACAAGCAACGAAAGTAGGATCCGGGACAGTTTTGAGTCAGATAATATCTCTGGTTGAAACTGCTCAAATGTCCAAAGCCCCTATCCAGAAATTTGCCGACTATGTGAGTATACTTATCTCTGTCTATGTTTGTATATATCAAATACTCTGTCAACAGTGCAGTTTCCAAATTTGATTTTAAGACCCCAAAGCATTTTATGCGATATGTGTTCCAGTTGGCACATTTGACTGATGCATTTGGGCATTGCTTTTTTTTTTTGGGGTATTGAAATACCTTTTGCAGGACTCTAGTTTGCTCTTTCATGTCGTTTGAACTACATGATCGTTTCACACGCTCCTTTCTGCTTCTCTTGTTCTTTGGAATAACCTATTAATTTTTAAGTAAAACTTTTGGAGGACTAGCTTACTCCTGAAATAGCTGTGTGTTCACCAAAAGCATTGCAACGTATTGTAGATGCCTATTTTGGTTGTTGCTGACATTCTGCTATTGCTATTTCAGGTGGCTAGCATTTTTGTTCCTATCGTCATCACCTTGTCCATTCTAACATTCTCCGTGTGGTGAGTTCAATAAACATTGTACAAAATTCATAGTAATGCTTCATTCAAGTTTCTCACCTGTGGATTGTTTACTCTTATAGGTTCTTATGTGGATCATTTGGAGCATATCCACATTCATGGTTTGACGGAACTAGCAATTGCTTTGTTTTCTCCCTCATGTTCTCCATATCTGTTGTGGTGATTGCTTGTCCTTGTGCGCTTGGTCTGGCAACACCAACTGCTGTGATGGTGGCAACTGGAATCGGGGCTAATCATGGAGTACTTGTAAAAGGTGGAGATGCATTGGAGAGGGCTCAAAATGTAAATTACGTGATCTTTGATAAAACAGGGACACTAACACAAGGAAAGGCTGTTGTAACAACCGCAAAGGTTTTCTCAGGAATGGAGCTTGGAGACTTCCTCACACTAGTAGCATCTGCAGAGGTGAGGCAATCAATCTTGATCACAAATTACTCTTATGGTTCATATCATGGTATTTTTTTTAAAGATGCATTTTGATGTTTTTACTTGTCATGTCACTATGTGTTAAAACACATGTTATGGTTTGCTCCTTGCTCAGGCAGGGTATTAGCTACTTTCTGACTGCATATCCATATATGATATAGGGAAAAAAAATGTTGAGAAATATTTATATTTTTGTTTTGTACACAGGCAAGCAGTGAGCATCCTCTTGCAAAGGCTGTATTGGAATATGCATTTCATTTCCATTTCTTTGGCAAGCTCCCTTCCTCCAAGGATGGCATCGAGCAAAGAAAAGAGCAGATATTGTCCCAATGGTTGCTTGAAGCTGAAGATTTCTCTGCTGTGCCTGGCAAAGGAGTTCAATGTTTGATCAATGATAAGATAGTTTTGGTGAGTCATAAGCTGCCATTATCCTTTACCCCTTCTTTAAAATACCTCAAAGCAGTGTGTAACTGTAACATATGTATTGCTAGATGTTCCCAAGTAAATTGCTGATCATCTATAATCAAAATGTTACTGCAGATTGGAAACCGTGCCTTGATGAACGAAAATGGGGTGAGCGTTCCCCCGGAAGCTGAAAGTTTCTTGGTAGACCTGGAACTGAATGCAAAAACAGGCATTCTGGTGGCATATGACAGCAGTTTCGTGGGGTTGATGGGGATTGCCGATCCGCTGAAAAGAGAGGCTGCTGTAGTTGTGGAAGGACTGAAGAAGATGGGTATTCATCCAGTGATGCTCACAGGTGACAACTGGAGGACTGCACAAGCTGTCGCGAAAGAGGTTCGCATCAGATTTGCTTCTGAATTCTGATCACCCATTAAGTCTATTCTTGCCACCTGAGGTGCCTAACTGCTTTCATTGGGTTATTGTCACTTGGCAGGTTGGCATTGAGGATGTGAGAGCAGAGGTCATGCCGGCGGGAAAAGCCGACGTGGTCCGGTCGCTCCAGAAGGACGGGAGCATAGTGGCCATGGTCGGGGACGGCATCAACGACTCCCCGGCCCTCGCGGCGGCGGACGTCGGGATGGCCATCGGGGGCGGCACGGACATCGCCATCGAGGCGGCCGACTACGTGCTGGTGAGGAACAACCTGGAGGACGTGATCACGGCCATCGACCTCTCGAGGAAGACCTTCAACCGGATCCGCTGGAACTACTTCTTCGCCATGGCGTACAACGTGGTGGCCATACCGGTGGCGGCCGGCGCGCTGTTCCCGCTGACGGGGCTCCAGATGCCGCCGTGGCTGGCGGGCGCCTGCATGGCCTTCTCGTCGGTGAGCGTGGTGTGCTCCTCGCTGCTGCTGCGGAGATACAGAAAACCCAGGCTCACCACCCTGCTGCAGATAACCGTAGAGTAGATTAATGGATGCTTTTGTGAATACTGTAACTGTAAGTCCCCCTCACCATTTTTACAGATGAAATGAAATGAAAAGAAAAGAAAAGGAAAGGAAACGGCTTCTTCTTGTGTACTCCATTGCTCACGGCTGCGGTGAATTACTTTTCTGCATTCTTCGTAAAGGTTCTCCTGATTCGGTGTAGGTGCAGCACAGATTTTGGAATCTCCAAAGGTTTGAATATGCAAAAGGAAAAAAAGTTGTCGTAATCTTCGCCTGAATCTCGAAAGGTTTGGAAGTCCCGCTCACGGATTTTGGAAATTCCCAGCTTGGCAAGTTCTCACATGGTATGATTGTGTGACTTGGTTACAGTTTAGCCTATTTAGACTCGCACGGACGGCCCGTTGGCTCAGGCACGGCAAAGTTCCAGACTCCATGGTTAGGTTTACGTTTGTTCGTGGCCCTAGTCCAAGCTCGCCGGAGCCGCCGCCGTCGCATTCTTCCGGCATGTCCAATCCGGCGGCTCGCTCTCCCACGCGGGAGGAAGGTCGTCGCTCTCCGACGACTCGTGCCAGGTACGCCGGGCATCACACCACCATCGATCATCGCAGTCACAGGAGCCTTGCTCTGCCTTCTTCGCTGATCTATTGTGTCAGTGCAGGTCTTCATCGTCTACGGGCAGCGGCATGGCGCTGGAAAGGCTCACCGACGACCTCCTCGTCCTCGTCGAGATCCTTTCGCGCGCCCCCGGCAAGTTCGGACAACAGCTGCAATCTCGTCTCCAAGCGTTGGCGCGGCCTCATCGACCGCCCTGACCACCGCAAGAGGCCTCCCCAGCCCCTGGCAGGCTTCTTCTACAACAGCACCAGCAAGCATAGTTTAAAAAACCGGACCGATGATCGAAGCGGTGAGGCTGCCGGTTCAGATTTTCACCTGTCTGACCGCTGGTTTTTTCGGTTCAATGTCATGATGAATATTATGTGGCTCTACATGTTTCCTTAACATTTGCTGTATGAGTGAACGAGTGCAATGGTTAGCTAGTAAAAAAGCCATTATGAATGCTATGTAGCTTAAACATATATCTCCGGACGATTTGAGTAATGTGTGTGATCATTTCTTGTTTACAGCTAGATGCGCTTTCTGATGGTAAAACACTTCAAATGAATACATTGTCACTTCTTTCTATGCTAATTACTCATCGCATGTTGTAAATATATAGGTATATTGTTAACATAACATCATCTAGCTGTGCTTGTCGACCTAATATTCAGACCCCTGTTAGACATCGTATTCCACGAAGGAAGTATCCTGAAAGTTCTTGATTTAGTTTCAAGTAATAAACTAATAAAACCTTAATCAAAACCATTCAACTAGCCTACAAATAATTTTAAAAACCTTCAGTGGAAGAGTTTACTGTTTTTTGTGTGTGCAAATTTTTTGTAAGTTTGATTTTTTTCCCGATTTGCTCACAATCAAAGGAACCCCCCCCCCCCCCCAAGTACATCCTCTTTGTACGTGGGTTTTGTTCGGGTAGGTAGGTCAGAGGAGTTTGAAATAAGCGATGATGTGCACTAGTTGGGAGCCCGCAAAAAAGAAGATGTGCACTAGTTGGAAGGTGGGTACTTATAATCAAGCAGTTGGTTAACAATTTTGTTTGCACATGCGCTCCACTTCTCCAATGCAACTTCACATCTTTTCTTCTGATCTATAAAACTAATACACCTTATATTTTTGAACGGAGAGAGTACTAAAATAGCAAAGTGGTTGTCGTGTAAATGATCTGGAGTTAGAATGTATGATTGCTAGCCACGTTGTCAAACACAAGGGGGAGTAATTAGTCTCATGGCCTTTGCTGATGTACTGAGTCAGGAATGTGATGCTTTTAGTGTCATGCATAATCTTTAATTATTTTTTTTCAAACTTATCCAAGGTCATGTAAAAATAACTATTCATGTTTATCAAAACTTTAATTCGGTTGAACATTAATAAACTTATAAGGGAAACACTTGCATCCAGCCGGCGGATCGCACGAGCGATCCATCGCCTTCTCTGTGTGACGCATGTCCTTTGCGTGTACAATTTTTTTCGCAACATCATGTGTGTTGCAAAATCGCCTACAACACCCATGTTGCAAAAGAAATGAAGCTGGAACATACTTAAAATATTTTCTGCAACATCATCTGTGTTGCAACAAATTCTTCCGCAACACCCATGTTGCAAAAATAGTATCTCTACTCCTATAAAAATCCGAGTTGGTGGTGATGGTGTGTCTGCCATCTACGATTTTGAACCGTTGGATTTCCATCGAACGCATCCAAAGACAAGGCATGGCATTTTTGCAAAAATACGCCCGCCACTCCGGCATTTTTTTAAACATAACTCCTTTCCCGTCCAACCCCATCCCTTCCCGTCTGTATCCATCGACACCTAGAACCTTCTCGGCCGCCGTCCCTTCTCGCCGGGGACCTGAGCACCGATGCCCCCTCCATCTGGCCACAACCCGCTTCTCACCGCCGCCTACAACACCCCCGTTCTTCTGTGCTTTCGGCCCCGCGCCATCCAAATCCTACCTCGGTCGCCCCGAGCTCGAGCACAGGAAGCTGCCGAACCTATGCGTGAGAATGAGATACTTGATTTTTTGGGCCTTCGTTTACGAGGATGGCAAGCTCCCTGATCTGCTGGAAGTCGTCTGAATCCCAGTGTAAGTTCATCCGACAGCTATCTAGAGTTTGTCCATAGGTCGCCACCGCCACTGCACGCAAGGTGCTCGACACCTAGCCTGGCCGCCATGTACGAGGATACAGATCTCATGGATCGAGTGGAGGTGGCCCCAAATCCGAGCGTTAGCTCGTCCAGCTACTGCCCCGAGCTAGCCTACATGCCGTTACTACTGCTCTGATTAGGAGCCACCCATGTGGTCGGATCAACAATCCAGCCGTCAACCGCCCTCCTGGTATTGTCTTAATGCAAGTAAGTTTGTGTGTTCTTGCTGAGCTCAGATATAGCAGTACGTTTTTCGCTCAGATGTAGCAGTTTTTCGCTCTGAATATGTGTGATCAGTATTGTTCTCTGAATTTTGTGTGTACGGAGCAGCAACCACAAAAACAATGGATAATGTGCAATTAGCAGTTTATCATGCCTTAAAAGACAATATATTTTTGTTCCAAATCTAATATTTGTTTGTCCTATTCCATAGCAGACATGACGTAAGTCCATTCGTTTGTGCAAGTGCCAGTTAGTTGACAGCGCGAGATTCTACCCTTGTCTGGTCCTTGACAGCGCGGGTAACTTCGGGGGAAACCCTAAATCTCCTTGGGATCGAACGATGGCGGCGCTTTTGCGTCGTAGTCCCTCTTTAGGGCATTGTTTTGGAGTTTGCTCCGGTTGAAGGGACCAGCGACGTCGGTGGCGCACGTCTGGTGGAGCAACTGCCGATGAAAATCGCGCCGACTACGGTCATGGCGGACGATGGCAGCGTCTTAGATGTCGTGCCCTTGTCGAGGCATCGTCGTTGCAGCCTGCCTCATCAGGCTCGGGATGCTCCGGGGGAAACCCTAGATCTGGGTCTTCCGGATCGGACGATGATGGCGTTTTATCGCTTTCCCTCTTAGGGGCATCGTTTTGGAGTAAGTACTGGCTGGGGGGATGGTGGAGCGGTGCTTCATCTCACACATTGATGGCGGCGGATATCGGCGGCATGGCGCCGTGGAGGCTCGGCGTCCGATGCACGGAGATGGACTCACGCAGGAGGAGATTGCTGTCCGGCGTCATGGTGACGTCGATGGCAGAGTGGCCAGACAAGGTAGAAGCCTTAATATGATCTGAAGATGGACCTGTGGAAGATGGCGGCGACGACACACGAGTGCGTCTGACCGGATTGTGTCCCAGACCCGGTATGTGGCTCGGCTGGGGCTTCCGAATGAGTTTCGGCTTCCGGCTTTTGATGTTAGGCTTAGGTGAGCGGTTCGGGTAGTGGCCCAACTAGCACCCCTTCATCATTTTGGATAGGAGTAGTGGCATATGCTGCCAAGATGGTGGATTCAGACACATTGTTGTAATACTTTGTAAGGTCCTCGAGAATAATCAATAAAGTGGCCGTATGCATCCCCCAGATGCAGAGGCCGGGGGTCATCCTCCTTTTCTAAAAAAAAGTGCCAGTTAGTTCAAATGTTAATAATTATATGGTTCAGAATTTGGATCTGCGAATTCTTTACTACCTTGTAAAAAATACATACGATTTATTGGACTACTTGCGTCCAGAACTCTAGGTACATAAAGCTTTTTTTCGATTCGATGGTCATGGGCTGTGCATTGTGGTTATTACTCGGTTCATGGATTATGGAGTGTGACAATTTGTGATTTTTTATCAAAGTGTTTATTCAAGCTATTTATTGTTAAGTTTCAGAAATTAGCAAGTATTCAATGATGTTCTGTTACATTTGTTAATTGAAAGTCCAGGAGTATTTTAGACTTCGCATCTTTTAAATTTCAATGTAGGACAACTGACCCAAATCCGTAAGCCGTTCCCAACATAACTCTATAAATACCCCCGGTTTATTTTCACTGCGGCTTATCTAGAGCTTAAGCAGGCAGATGGCTTCTGCACACGCCTAAGCCGGTGAAAACCCACCCTAAACATTCTAGCCTGAATATCCTCCTAAGAATATCTCCACCTATTTGCAGTTGCAGAAATTGGAACACTAAGATAGCACAAAACTAATAAAGATTTTTGTTACACATAAAGTATAAAACCGGAAGTTGCGGGTGTGCCACGTCATTGTATGGTTCTATAAAATGTATGGCAGTCTCATTTGATATGTACATCTCGATCTCTTACTGTACATTCCATATAAAGTGTATTGCAAGTGTTGTCCATTCTTTGTTACCTTGACAAAGTGTATTGCAAATGTTGTATGTCCCCTCAGCATAGGATAGAGCGAGTAATGAGAAAGTCAGTTAGGGAGCACAACTATTCTTCTTGCAAGCTGAAGAGGGAGAAGAAAACGGTTTGGATTGTGCTCATTGTGTACCAATCAACAATATAACATCACTTTGATCAATTTCTCGGTACATATTTTGGTGTTTCTCAGCATGCAGGCTTTTGGCTATAATTAGTAAACAATGTCCCCCTTGATATTTTATGATCCCGTAGCGTAGCACGGGCATCTTACTAGTAAAGAAAAAAACTGCAACATCACCTATGTTGCGAGAAGTTTCTGCAACATAAACTTTGTTGCAAAAGATTCCGCAACACTACCCTTGTTGCAATGATGAATATGGTGTTGGATGCTAGGTAACTCAAGATCTGATGGCTGCCGAGCTGGCGGATCTTTTAAAAACATCTGCCGGCTGATGCGTAGCGTTGCCCAACTTATTATAAACGATAAACTACATGGGCCAATTTTCTCCCGGACCCTTTTGCCTCCTAACCCTAGTGAGAACACTTCTCCTCCACCGGTAGGTCGCCGCTCCCTTCCTCCAGCACCGGCCTTTGATGTTCGTCCTTTCGTCCCTTCCGGCAGTGGCGGCGGCGTACAATAAAGTCATCTCTGGGTTGCACATCGTTGATGCTAAGCTGGCGGTGTCTGCTTGATGAATGATTCTTCCTCAAGCCTTCCCATTTTGATAATGGTGTCTATGGCAGTGTCGTACTGTCCATTCTAGTGTTTGGAGGGTTACTCTCGGCGTGGTGGCGGTGGTTGGTGCAGTTGGGTCCTGTAGCCTCATCGTCGGGTTTGCGCGAGGCCTGTGAGATATAATGGAAGTCGGACACTTGGCCATCACAACTCTTTTCGGCCGTCACAACCCTTTTCTCCTAGGTGATGGTCCGGCGGGACATTGGCCATGATTACTCCGTCCAAAATCAACAATGTTAGGCTGACCCCGGTGTTGGAGCGGTTTGCGGCAGTACATGACCAGCACGTTCAAAGGGGAAGAAGACGGTCGACCCAATGGACTGTGGAGTGTATCTATGTTCTTCCAAAGGCACAAATCTAAAAGAGTGACTAGGTATTTAACGTAGAGGCAAATTAGTCTTTCCGAATTCAGACCCGCTTCAACCTTGGCTCACCCGAGAGTCCGAGACCCCAACTCCACTCTCTAGCAAAATGGAAGTCCACTAGCGGGTAGTGCGCGGCGGCACGCCACGCTACATTGATTGATGAGTTATTTAGCTTTTTTGTAACATTTGGTAAGTTATCCTAATTTTTTTTTCTTTTTCGAAAAGGGGGGTTCCCCGGCCTCTGCATCAGAGAGATGCATACGGCCATCTTATTAAACAAACAAAAGTTCGAACAAGGTTCCAATGTCTCCAACTGACAAAACAAAAAGAAAAAGCTCACACAGAGCTAAAAAGGCTAGAAACACCCACTAGTCAAGAAAGAAAAGCCACAACCGGATGGCTAAAGAAAGATAGGTAAACTAATTGCTTATCCTATTACATGACCGCCATTCAAACCGGTTGAAGATATCCCGAGCTACCATCTCCCAGCGGACAGATCCAGTAACCAAATGCTCCCTGGCCTCCGTCAGAGTGAGTAGCGACCACGAACGGATCAGTGTGGTGGCTCGGAAAATAACTTGGCAAAAGTGAATACGTGATATTCTGTTAAACACCAAATCATTTATGCTATTTCAGATAGTCCACAGCAAGGTGCAAACTCCAACTCGAATATATCGCGCTAGTTCTGGCTCAATCCCATTAAGCCATATCCCAAATAACGGATTGACCGAGTTCGGTGGAGTAATCTTAAAAGCAATGTGGACTGACCGCCAAAGAACTTTGGCTAACGGGCAATGAAAAAAGAGGTGTTGAATCGTCTCATCCCGATCACAGAAACTACACCTAGTAGGTCCTGTCCAATTACGCTTTATCAAGTTGTCCTTGATTAAAATAACTTGTTTATGGACAAACCACATAAACACTTTTATTTTCAAAGGCACTTTAACATACCAAACATGCTTAGAGGTAGGAATGGAGGACGAATTAATAACATCAATGTACATTGATTTAACTGTGAATACTCCAGACCTAGCCAGCTTCCAGCGTAATTCATCGGGTTGTTGGGAAATCTGAACCTCCATCAGTCTCCTAACTAGATGGAGCCAAGCTTCCCAATGATTGCCCGCTAGCGACCGTCTGAACTGAATATTAAGGGGGATAGATTGAAATACCGTTGCAACGAACACCTCACGTCGTTGAACAATACGATACAAAGACGGATATTGAATGGCCAAGGGTGTCTCTCCGAGCCAAGTATCCTCCCAGAATCGCGTACTAGCACCATTGCCAATAATAAACTTTGTCCTATTGAAAAAGGACTGTTTGACTTTCATCAGTCCTCTCCAAAAAGGCGAGTCGGTCGGCCTGACTGTAACCTGGGACAAAGTTTTCGTGTGGAGGTACTTGCTACGAAGGATTTGCGCCCACGTGGCATCAGTCTCAGAAGACAGTTTCCACAGCCACTTACTAAGGAGACATCTGTTCTTAACTTCAAGATTCTCTATCCCGAGACCCCCTTGGTCTTTCGGCCTACAGATGATATCCCATTTAGCTAGCCGGTATTTTCTTTTTAAGTCATCACCCTGCCAAAAGAAACGCGATCGATAGAAGTGCAGTCTTTTCCTGACACCAACTGGGACTTCAAAGAACGATAAGAGAAACATAGGCATACTCGTGAGTAACGAGTTAATCAAAATTAATCGGCCCCGTATGACATGAGCTTGCCCTTTCAGCAACTCAGCTTCTTCTCAAATTGGTCTTCGACGCACTTCCATTCTCGGTTCGTCAGCCTACGATGGTGGATCGGGATACCTAAGTAAGAGAAAGGTAACTCCCCCAACTCGCACCCAAACAATTGCCTATAAGCGTCCTGTTCCTCCTTTGCTCTCCCAAAGCAGAACAACTCACTCTTATGAAAGTTAATCTTTAACCCGGTCAATTGTTCGAAAAGGCATACCACCAGCTTCATATGTCTCGCCTTGCCCAAATCATGCTCCATGAAGATGATTGTATCATCATCGTATTGCAGGATGGATACACCTCCATCAACAAGATGGGGTACCAACCCACCTACTTGACTATTCTCCTTAGCCCTCCCTATCAAAGTTACTAACATATCAACCACAATGTAAAACAATATAGGGGACATCGGGCATATATAGTGGTAAAAACTCTAGAACATTCCTTTGAATGGAATTGTTCATTGGGTTCGACTTGTTGTTCGACAAAATAGAAAGCTATCTCTCGTATGTTATTGTAAGGTGATTCATTCATAATATTTCTTATGTGCGGTTTCAAGATGCTAAAAAAGTAGATTTGGTAATCGGCCTTTGAGCTCCATTATGTGGACTTCATCAATTTGTGAATTATGGACTTGGCGGTAGTGGTCAATACTAACTGCACCGTCTAAATGCTCCCTGACCAAGTTTGCGCACTCGTCAGGGTTGAGTTGAGGGGGCAGCCCATGCGCTAATTGGGCTTCGAGGTGGCTATACGCGAAAAAAGCTCGCTTTCTACTGAGGCCTGTTCTGTCCTAAACTGTTCCAGAATGTTATTTGTTTCATAGGAAGATTCCAAAAGCACATTGATGCCGAAAGAATCTTCGGAACCGGTGGAGAGGCTATTCTGATTGAAGGCTAGACAAATAACATGACTGAGGTATGTAAATAAAACCTGTGAAATAGCTATATAATATGATCTAAATATAGAAGAATACCAAAGATAATGGATTGCAAAATAAGCTTTTTAGCTTTCTTTTTCTTTTGTGCGCGCTTTTCGCCTGCCTTCCCGACCGCGGATAGGCTACGGGGCTTTGCACTTCGGCCCCATTGTGTGAATACCACATCAAGGTGACAGGATTCGAACCTATGGCCCTCTGTACCCAAAACAGATGCGCTGACCAGACTGCGCTACACCTCGTCTCCCCCTCAGAACATATGGATCTACCCGATCCATAAAGAAAAGAACCACCGCTTTTAGGAAATTTTGACAATTCTCTTTCACTTGCATTTTCTTTCGTGAAGGCTCGGTCTCGTTCTTCTTACATCTTTCCCTTTTTTCTTGAGAATTGTATCTGTGGCTACTGCTGTTTTGCCAGTATGTCTGTCCCCAATAATGAACTCTCGCTGACCGCGCCCTATAGGGATCATCGAATCGATAGCAATAAGCCCTGTTTGAAGAGGTTCGTATACGGAACGCCTGGAAATTCTACTTGGAGCAGGAGATTCAATTAAGCGAGATTCGGAAGCTACAATTTCGCCTCTCCCATCAATAGGTTTAGGCAGAGCATTTATAACACGACCCAAGTTATATACGCTCACGGGTATCTGAGCAATTCTTCCTGTTGCTTTTACAAAACTTCCCTCTTGATGCTAAACCATAGCTCTAACTGAGTCAAATTACACAATTTCTAAGAACGATATGCTTTTTTTCATTTTCCACTGTGAAAGCTTCTCTCAATCCCTCCCTAGTCCTTTCTTTCCTGGGCACAGGCTTACCTGGTTGACCGCCCACATTCATTCATTGTTCGTTCTGTTGTGAAATCGAACCACAGAGCTAGCGCAATTGGGATTTAGAGTCCCATGCGTGAAACTAAAGAGGATTTTCAGTCCTCTGCTCTACCAGCCAGAACCTAGAAGGACACTTCACACCCGATTTGACACAGCTAGACTGGAAACACTGCTTGTCAAGAGCACAGACCCCAGTATAGAATACTTTTTTGAGTATGTTGGTAAGGTTCGGTCATCCGCTTTTGTGCTTGCACTTCTGCGTAACTAGAGGTGCAAGTCTAGTACAGCGTACTTTCATTTTTTGAAATAAAACATCCTCTTTAATTATTAGTAATAATGGTTACATCGTCTATAAGAAAATTTACAATATCGTTCATAGGTTCCTCAAACCAATCCCTTGTTTCAGAAAATTTAGCTACTCTAGCAATTTCATGAGCTACTTTATTTGCCTTCCTATTACAATGCTCAAATCTAACTAACGGGAAGTCACAAGCCATAAAATAACAATCATCAAACACAGCTGCCGCCGCTCCCGCTGTATGTCCTCCATTCTTCATCGTGTCAATTACTTCCATATTGTCGGAGTTAACAACAAGTCGGTTACTTCCCACCTTTTGTGCAAGTAATAAGCCAAAACGTAGTGCCATGGCTTCTGCTGTTAAAACATCTGCACACCAATCCATCTTCCAATTCCCTCCAACAATAAATCTTCCTTTATCATCTCTAAGTACAGCTCCCGCCGTGCCTCTAAGCATGTCTTGATCGAAAGAAGCATCGACATTTAATTTCACAAAACCTAGAGGGGGTCTCGTCCATCCCTCTATTTTATTTGTTGCCTTGGAGGATTGGGCAATAACATAGTTAGTCGTTATAGCACGGGCTCCCATCGAAATTTGGTATGCATCTTGGGTCTTCCCCTGATGGACTAGCGAACGTCTTTCCCACCATAAATACCAGGCTGTTACAGCGATCAGTTCACGAACATTCTGTATGCCCACTGTAGATAGCTCATGTTCTGGCATAAAAAGTAGAAATTCAAGTACTGCCTCTCCCGCACAATCGACCGCACAGGCTTTTTTAATGGCTTCGTGCAATCCCAGTTTCTCCCAAACCTCTTTTGCCTTTTGACATAAAAATAATAAGTGTTTAGTATCTTCATGCCCGTTCGAACATGATGGGCAGGTGGGAGAAACTTTCATATGTCTATTAGCAAGTGTAACACGACACGGGAGGGTTCCATGTAAGGTACGCCAAATAAAAATCTTCACTTTTGCTGGACAAGATAATTTCCAAATCTTGCTCCAAATAGTATTGACATTTATTCCTCCCATGCCATCTGAGTGTTGCAATTTCCTCCCATGTTGCGTTTTCCATTCCTCCAGATAAGCAGAACGAACCGTGAACAGTCCATTCTTTGTAAAGCTCCAAGCTATGAAATCCGACATGTCATACGTGGGGAGGGGGATCGTAAGCACCCTCTGGACATCAATTGGCCACAATGTTTGTCTTACCAAATCTTCATCCCAGCAATTATTGATTGGATCTATAAGATCAACAACTTTTGTTAGAATCTGCCCTCTTCTAGGAGTGATAATTTTCCTATTTGCCCCATTCGGGATCCATGCATCTCTCCAGATATCAATATTCTGTCCATTACTAACTCTCCAAATATAACCTTTTTTGAGAGAATCCACTCTGGCCATAATGCTTTGCCAAGTGAAAGAGGATCCTTTTTTCAGACCCGCATTCATTAAATCTCCATCTGGAAAATATTTAGCTCTCAAAATGGTGGCACATAGGGAATCAGGGTTATCAAGCAGGCGCCACGCTTGTTTGGCTAACAAGGCCAGATTGAAACAATGTATGTCTCGAAAACCCATTCCTCCTTGGTCTTTTGGTACACACATCTTCCACCATGCCATCCAATGCATTCTCTTCTGATTGTCTTCGTCACCCCACCAATAATTGAATCAAAAGCGTCGATACATGAAAAATCTCTATATACGATATTTATGACACAGAATGTTGTTCTTTCAACATGATTCCTCAACAATTTTTTCATTGTAACTGACTCTCCGTTCTCTTCGTTCCACTTTGGTTTTCGACTAATAATTACCATGATGAATTTCTCTTACTGCTTGGTTCCGCATTGGATTTTGGAAACTTTTGTTTAGAAAGTGGTGTCACGACCGTGGGGATCAAATGGATGGTTCAGGAAAGTCTAGTGGAGCGGCACGGTCTAATCATATAGATGACCATAGTGGTATGGTTCCATAGAAAACTACTGGAGGCCATTACCGCCACCAAAATGGTTTCCATGCTCCGTTGGATGATTTG